>JBAIZL010000005.1:78179165-78501665 GCA_036971475.1 Prosapia bicincta
AATTTGTCTTAAATAAAAGTTTGCATCTATATGAATTTAACTTCGTGTTCTATTGTTCATGTTTGTATTTTAAAACCAAAAATAAATTACAATTCTACAATTAGTCTTAAATAAAAGTTTGCATCTATATGAATTTAACTTTGTGTTCTATTGTTCATGTTTGTATTTTAAAACCAAAAATAAATTACAATTCTACAATTTGTCTTAAATAAAAGTTTGCATCTATATGGATTTAACTTCGTGTTCTATTGTTCATGTTTGTATTTTAAAACCAAAAATAAATTACAATTCTACAATTTGTCTTAAATAAAAGTTTGCATCTATATGAATTTAACTTCGTGTTCTATTGTTCATGTTTGTATTTTAAAACCAAAAATAAATTACAATTCTACAATTTGTCTTAAATAAAAGTTTGCATCTATATGGATTTAACTTCGTGTTCTATTGTTCATGTTTGTATTTTAAAACCAAAAATAAATTACAATTCTACAATTTGTCTTAAATAAAATTTTGCATCTATATAAATTTAACTTCGTGTTCTATTGTTCATGTTTGTATTTTAAAACCAAAAATAAATTACAATTCTACAATTTGTCTTAAATAAAAGTTTGCATCTATATGAATTTAACTTCGTGTTCTATTGTTCATGTTTGTATTTTAAAACCAAAAATAAATTACAATTCTACAATTTGTCTTAAATAAAAGTTTGCATCTATATGAATTTAACTTCATAAATTTGTATTTTTGCTTTACAGTTTACAACTGGATCCAAATATAAACATACTTTTTATTATTTATTTTCTTAGGAATATTAAATATTTTACTTTTGTGGCTCAGTAAAGAACAGGTTTACTTTACAAACAACGCTGTATGTGGGCATGGAATATATAGGTAAAATGTTATAAGCTGGCACTTGGGGGCTGCGGGCCTTGGTGAGAGGCCGAGGGTGAGAGGAGGTCGGAGGTGCTAGCAGAGCATCCGTTGACTCATAGCGTTGACTCATTATTTTATTACTAATCAAAGTTTTTAATGTATAATAAAAATAACAACAAATATATATAAAGCGTCCAATATATATCCAAAATATACGGAAGCGTGATAATAGGATTGTCTAAGGGTTGGAACGCGTATGCCACTATATATGGCTCCGATACGGGATGACGACAATGCCTGATGTTTTCTAGACAAAGAATACACAATTTCTACCTAAGAGCCAATTGCTGTCCTATAAAATTTTTCCAATACCTTATCTCTAGTATAGACGACGGTAGAATAGATGTGAGCTTTCTACAAAAACCCCACAATTGTGGCTACTGCAACTATAAAATAGTTTGATGGTATGTCACCTGCCCTTAGTGTTTTCTTTTACTCCTTCAATTGTTTATCTTGTCTCACTCGCTTACCGTGAGTAACAAGCAGCGCTGTCTAGCGTAGGGCTGCAGAAACTTACGCTACCTGATCTCTTGGTCTAGATTTTACCCATATGAACTATTTGTCATTGGTAACTGCGTAGTTAGTGACTCCACCTATACTACTCTCTCCAAGATCATATTGAGTGTACACTACAAGTGTGCGACCCTGTATTAGGGCTGGTTATATTTATTACTTACAGCAGTGATGAACTGTGTATTAACCTTAAGCATCACGTGTAGTGCCGCACACTCCACTCTAGGTTATATAGCCTTAATGGGTGCATTGCCTTAAAATATTATTATTATTATATTTTTAAGGAATCTGTTTGCCCTACCTTTGTGTGCTCGTTTTTTACGATTTATATTTTGTTTTTGTTCCTTCCCCAGTCATATCGTTGCGTTCTTTGCGCAGGATATGTTTGTTAGAAACACCGAAACGTTCATCAAAAACCTTTAAACGCTGCCTCGGTTACCTGAAACTATGCGACTGATATTGAACTCACAAAGGCTTATGTGTGCAGGACGATAATGGCCCTTCAGTTTCGTTCACGGCCCATTGTTGGCTAAGGATCGATGATGCTAAAAGCTTATGAAAAATACAGCAGTAGTAAGATGCCTTTCCCTAATGAGAAATGTGTTGAGAGAACTCGCCTACTTTATAGTGAAAGCTAATCTGGAGCGAAGTTAGAGTAAAAATGTTTTTACTTTTACTTGAAGCAATATCAGTCGGCTACTATATAACACTTACAGTTTGTAACATGTTGGTAGTTTAAAGGTGATCCATGTTATATTTTAGATTATTTGAATGTAACATTAAAATATTTTAAATATTTTTGTACACTTTATGCTCTAAACGGAAGATGTTCTTGTAAGAAAAAAGATTAATATCGAAGAATAATATACTCGTATATACTACTATATGAGGGGGGATTATGGGCTACTATGAAAAGGGGGATTATGGGCTACTATATGAGGGGGGTTATGGGCTACTATATGAGGGGGGTTATGGGCTACTATATGAGGGGGGATTATGGGCTACCATACTAGGAGGATTATGGGGTAATATAGGGTACTGTAGGAGAAATAATTATGGGATACTATATGAGGGGCGATTATGGGCTATTCATGAGGGGGATTATGGACTATTATATGAGGTGGATTATTAGTTACTATTTAAGAAGGAATCATGAGCTACTATAAGGAGGAATTATGCGTTACTATATGAAGGGGGATTATGGGCTACTACGAAAAGGGAGATTATGGGGTACTATATGAAGGAGATTAGAGGCTACAGTGTGAGAGAGAATTGTGGGCTTGTATACTAGGAGGATTATGGAGAAATTATAGGGTACTGAAGAAGAAATTATGGGCTACTATATGAGGGGCAATTATGAGCTATTTATGGGGGAATTATGGGCTACTATATGAGGTGGCTTATGGGTTACTATATAAGGAGGAACCATGAGCTACTATAAGGGGGAATTAGGACTACTATATGAGGGAAAATTACGGCCTACTATAAAAGAGGGACTATGGGGTAATGTATGAGGAGGAAGTGCGGGTTACTCTATAAGGGGGGGGATACGGAGTGATGTTTGAGGAGGAATTACGGGCTAGTATATGAGGGGAATTATGGAGTGATGTTTGAGGAGGAATTACGGGCTAGTATATGAGGGGATTATGGAGTGATGTTTGAGGAGGAATTACGGGCTAGTATATGAGGGGAATTATGGAGTGATGTTTGAGGGCGAATTACGGGCTAGTATATGAGGGGGATTATGGAGTGGTGTTTGAGGAGGAATTACGGGCTACTATATGAGGGGAATTATGGAGTGATGTTTGAGGAGGAATTACGAGCTAGTATATGAGGGGGATTATGGAGTGATGTTTGAGGAGGAATTACGGGCTAGTATATGAGGGGGATTATGGAGTGATGTTTGAGGAGGAATTACGGGTTACTATATGAGGGGGATTATGAAGTAATGGTTGAGTGGGAATTACGGGCTACTATATGAGGGGGATTATGAAGTAATGTTTGAGTGGGGATTACGGACTACTATATGAGGGAGATTATGGGGTAATATATTAGAACTAATTATTGGTAACCGTATGAAAGGCAATTGTAGGCTTACTATATGAGGGGGAAATAAGGCTACTTATAAGGGGCAATTATGTGCCAGGTCACTCTTTCAGTGAGCAGTAGTCAAATACAATATTTGACTATTGGTGTCAAATAACAAAATTTCAGTATAGTCAAATACCATATTTAATTTGTCAATTCATAACGAGTGTTTTCAAAGTTTTAAAGCTAACGTAACATTAAAAACTATATTTTTTTCAAAGGAGAGAAGTTCCAATGCACAAAGTGAATATTTCTACAGTTACTTTAAATTTTGTAACAGTGATAAATTGTCATTAAACATTACGCATAATTTTCTGAATATTTATGTGGAACAGCTGACCTTTGCCATTACCTAGGATGTGACTTCATACATGCTTTCAAATTTATTTAAAAGGTTATGTATATAATATTTTCAAAAGCAGTTTCGCATAAATAATTTCATTTATTTAAATTTACGCTAGCTACTGATGTTTAATGACTAGAATAATTTGAATGTTAAACAATTTTGAAATAAAATAAATTTTAAAACTGAAAGTTGTGAAATAAATAATGAATTCATGTTTAGTGACATGTATCGACTATATATAGAATACTTAATAATGTTTAGAATTAGTTAATTTAAAACCAAATCATTCTACTCTAAACATAATTTGATGAGTTGGCTCCTTATAAAGTTCAGTGAATCTTTCAAAATGATAAACTATTGTGAAGTTGAAATGACAGAATGTGAGGAAAAACAAAATTTACTGAGTCACGTTTTTAATTTTAGCCCTGCTGGCCAAACTGATGACGTCAGACCAATGTTGATTCCCTTGTTCATCACTTTTTCAATTCCTTCAATTATTTCACACTCTCTTTAAATATATCTTGTTCGAATTTTCAATAGTTAATAAATTACGTTTTTATTCATCCACGTTCAAATATACATTTCTTTTTTAAATTGTACAAGATATGTATTATATGCAAGATATTATAATGCAAGATATGCATTATAGTTGTTTCGTCCCGTTTGGCTTAAAATATGTGATAATATATTGTTTCATAAAACATCTGATTTTATGTTATAAGTTATGTGATAAAACAATTGTGACTCTACTTATATAATTGTAATATTTAATAACAACTAACTTTTTAAAAAACTTAATGTTTGTTCATTTAAGTCTAAGTAGTAATTGATTATTTTTTTTATATGACTATTAAGTTTAGTTTAACTCTAATATCAAGCTAGTTATTTTAGATCTTTTTAAAAAGGTTCATCTAACGTTATGGGCAGCAAAATCATCAAATCATGTTCATCATAGGGTTATTTTGTCTTCAAGTAACTAATTATTTGATACATTAATAAAAGTATTTACATATATAATTTCGTAAGCCGTATTTTAAGAGGAAATTGTGGGAGCTTGGAAGGTCGTACAAAACTGGGAGATGGCTCGAAGTAAAGGTATTGACACGAAGCAGCGGGGGAAAATATAGGTTTTTCTCTATTTACAATATTTATAGAGTTTTGAGGAACTTAAAGTTTCCAAAAATCTCCATAAAAAATACATTGCAATGAAAAACAGCGAAATATGATTTGTAAACAAACAAATATTTTAACGAAATGAAAGCAGATTATGTGTATACATTGTAATGATAAACAGATGATTATGATTTGTAACAAAACAAATATTGTAACAGTAAATGCTTTGTCTGTAGGTGTTTGGTAATAGCCTTTATAGTTTTTGTGTTTACATTATTTATTTTATTGTGCACTCTTAGCATCTATTTTTACACATGGTCAACTTTAAGTTGTACTAAATCGATTGACCCAAAAAATCAAATTGAAAACACATTCACAAAAAATATAATTTATAAGGAAATTTTGTCATGAAATACTTGAATTATATTAAATATAATGTGTATTGAAAAATTAATTTACTGTACAAAAGTTTAATATTTGTTTCAATTTAAATAGGGATATTTGCCCCTACAAAGCCCTTGTAGAACATACATTTTACACCAACGAAACATTTCATTAAGACGCACAAAGATTTAAATTTTATGAATTTCATACATTTTAACTAACTCATACAATCAAATAGAGCACAAAAGTCATTTAAATAGGTCAATCCTTTTAAAATCCTTAGAACTCTCCATTTAAAATTGTTATGTATAATTCAACCGCAATGAGTAAATTTATTGCATTTTACAACTTTTATTATCTTTCCGCTTAAACCGCGTGGTTTATGTTTCCAGAAATTGGAAAATAAATTAATCTATAAAATCACCTGAGCACGTCTGCCAAATTTTGAAATATTGAAGCCAGCAGACAGCTCAAGCTATCAGCGATCATTTTTAATAAACTCCCGAACAATATATATTGAACGGTCCCCTTAAGTGGTTCCGCTGAAACAAGCAAACTTGGCTATTTATCTTTAACGAGAAATCTGGAGGCAGAGAGAGGGGGGCGAGGAGTAGCTAATGTATAGTTCTATCGATATTACTCCATTACAAGCCATATCATTGAAAATATTTCTTCAGACACATATTTTTACTATGTAGGCCTACATCCTATCATAGAACGCAATGTATTATTCAGGCAATTATTTTCTTAGTTTAACACTTCTTTTCGAGACAAGAAATTAAAGTGAGTATTAACAGGAATAACCGTTTTTAGTACTTAGTCTCATGTTATTAGAATTAAAGACGGTTCTAACTACTACAGACTATAAAAGCAATAGAGAGCACTTTATTAACTCTTGCTACAAATATTTACACAACCTCTATGTACACCTGATAGGGAATTACCCCAGTGAGCAGCTCATCTATGTCGAGCAAGTCACAAACTTGTTTCAAATAACCTCTATGTACACCTGATAGGGAGTTACCCCAGTGAGCAGCTCATCTATGTCGAGCAAGTCACAAACTTGTTTCAAATAACCTTTATGTACGCCTGATAGGGAATTACCCCAGTGAGCAGCTCACCTCTGTCGAGCAAGTCACAGACTTGTTTCAAATAACCTCTATCTACACCTGATAGGGAGTTACCCCAGTGAGCAGCTCACCTATGTCGAGCAAGTCACAAACTTGTTTCAAATAACCTTTATGTACGCCTGATAGGGAGTTACCCCAGTGAGCAGCTCATCTATGTCGAGCAAGTCACAAACTTGTTTCAAATAACCTTTATGTACGCCTGATAGGGAATTACCCCAGTGAGCAGCTCATCTATGTCGAGCAAGTCACAAACTTGTTTCAAATAACCTTTATGTACGCCTGATAGGGAATTACCCCAGTGAGCAGCTCATCTATGTCGAGCAAGTCACAAACGTGTTTCAAATAACCTTTATGTACACCTGATAGGGAGTTACCCCAGTGAGCAGCTCATCTATGTCGAGCAAGTCACAAACTTGTTTCAAATAACCTTTATGTACGCCTGATAAGGAATTACACCAGTGAGCAGCTCACCTCTGTCGAGCAAGTCACAAACTTGTTTCAAATAACCTTTATGTACGCCTGATAGGGAATTGCCCCAGTGAGCAGCTCACCTCTGTCGAGCAAGTCACAGACTTGTTTCAAATAACCTTTATGTACGCCTGATAGGGAATTACCCCAGTGAGCAGCTCACCTCTGTCGAGCAAGTCACAAACTTGTTTCAAATAACCTTTATGTACGCCTGATATGGAATTACCCCAGTGAGCAGCTCACCTCTGTCGAGCAAGTCACAAACTTGTTTCAAATAACCTTTATGTACGCCTGATAGGGAATTACCCCAGTGAGCAGCTCACCTCTGTCGAGCAAGTCACAAACTTGTTTCAAATAACCTTTATGTACGCCTGATAGGGAATTACCCCAGTGAGCAGCTCACCTCTGTCGAGCAAGTCACAGACTTGTTTCAAATAACCTTTATGTACGCCTGATAGGGAATTACCCCAGTGAGCAGCTCACCTCTGTCGAGCAAGTCACAAACTTGTTTCAAATAACCTTTATGTACGCCTGATATGGAATTACCCCAGTGAGCAGCTCACCTCTGTCGAGCAAGTCACAAACTTGTTTCAAATAACCTTTATGTACGCCTGATAGGGAATTACCCCAGTGAGCAGCTCACCTCTGTCGAGCAAGTCACAGACTTGTTTCAAATAACCTTTATGTACGCCTGATAGGGAATTACCCCAGTGAGCAGCTCACCTCTGTCGAGCAAGTCACAAACTTGTTTCAAATAACCTTTATGTACGCCTGATAGGGAATTACCCCAGTGAGCAGCTCACCTCTGTCGAGCAAGTCACAAACTTGTTTCAAGCAACCTTTATGTACACCTCGCTAGCAAAGTAGTATCATCAAAAGCTTACAAAAAAAATCCTCCCTAATGGCGAGAAATTAATTTTGGTTATCATCGCCAATCAACGGTAGTATCTAATGCAAAACATTTTAAATTAACCAAAAAATATTTTTTAAATAATACAACACATAACAAATAAATATATTAATCACTTTTACATTAGTTTATGACTATCCTAACGTTAAATTTTGTAAATTTGTAAAAACGTACTTAGACAGAACGTTTTCGATTGCTCTGTGGCGATCTTATATTATGCCAATACAAATCACACATACTCTTTGATACTATCGAAAACCTGGTTTTAAATGCGTCACCTCCTAATCTAACAACTCCAAGCAGAAAATTTAGACACTGATGAAGAACGCCACGGAGCGATCGAAAACGTTCTGTGTCAGTAAGTTTTTAGAAATTTACAAAATTTCAAGTTCGGATAGACATAAACTAATGTAAACGTAATTAGTTAAGTTCCCCCGAACCAAACGGACTACAAAATTCAAAAAAATATATAATTCAACAAACAACAAGAAACTATAATAATATGTGTCATTTAAAACTTTTCAATAATAATATTACAATGAAGATGTAACAATAATTATACAACTAAAAATAACAATAAAAATATAAAACAATAAATAACAACAATATAACAGTAAATAAATAATAACAATAATTGAAAACATAACAATAAGCAACAATTTAACAATAAATAAATATTAATAACATTATAACAAGAGCATCAAATATACTAAAAGTAAGTAATTAATCCTCTATACACAAAACACAGTCAAGGAAATATATTTATAAATATATAAACGTAGTATTAATTTATATTTTTAAGTATTAAATCTGAAAAAATATGCTTAAGTTGTGCAAAAAAAACGATGACACGGTCAATGACCCCACATTCAAACTGCCTTCTAGATTAAAAATGGCACGAATATTGGCAAATATTAATTATTAGATTTGTTGTAACCTTCTGATGATGGTAACTGTGTCAGCGAAATGTACATAAAGGTTGTGTAATTGTTTATTGAGTCAAGACTAATCACCTTGGCATGACTACATTTCTTCAACTTATTTATTGTAATTTACTAATTGCTGTATTAAACTTATAACCTAAAGAAAGAATATCGACAATGCTTCTGTGTCATTATGTTAAATATATCACAAGACGACAACAGCATTAAATTTATAAGAAGCATTGCCAGAGATTATATACTTATGCTTGATCGTACATAATAATCTACTCATTCTACTTATTTGATGTAATATTCTTAATCAGCTTGAAATATACATAAGAAATTGAATATTTAATGTTTTCGGGGGAATTTATTAAACAATTCGGAGTATTGCAGGATATTGTACACGCAACACGAGGCTCGCTTGAACGAAACTATAAGACGAATAGAAGAGAGATTTCAGTACTGAATGAGATATTCAGGGACCAACAAAAGATGCATAAATGATGCGAGATATTTCACTACTGTTTGAGACATTGAGGAACCAACAAAGGATGCATAAATGATGCGAGATATTTCACTACTGTTTGAGACATTGAGGAACCAACAATGGATACATAAATGATACGAGATATTTCACTACTGTTTGAGACATTGAGGAACCAACAAAGGATGCATAAATGATGCGAGATATTTCACTACTGTTTGAGACATTGAGGAACCAACAAAGGATGCATAAATGATGCGAGATATTTCACTACTGTTTGAGACATTGAGGAACCAACAAAGGATGCATAAATGATGCGAGATATTTCACTACTGTTTGAGACATTGAGGAACCAACAATGGATACATAAATGATACGAGATATTTCACTACTGTTTGAGACATTGAGGAACCAACAAAGGATGCATAAATGATGCGAGATATTTCACTACTGTTTGAGACATTGAGGAACCAACAATGGATACATAAATGATACGAGATATTTCACTACTGTTTGAGACATTGAAGAACCAACAAAGGATACATAAATGATGCGAGATATTTCACTACTGTTTGAGACATTGAGGAGCCAACAAAGGATGCATAAATGATGCGAGATATTTTACTACTGTTTGAGACATTGAGGAACCAACAAAGGATGCATAAATGATGCGAGATATTTCACTACTATTTGAGACATTGAGGAACCATCAAAGGCTACATAAATGATACGGGTTATGTAAAGAAGCATGTATTGGAAGAATACGCACAAAGTGGAAGGACTATTGATGAAGAGGTGTGGAAAATTCCAACACAGAGAAATGACAAACTCTAAAGTAAGATGTGATAAGAGTAAAGGTTTAGTACACATTTAATAGAAGTATGACTATATCAGTTGCTACTGCGAGATATATACAGCGTTTGGCGAGTGACGAAATAATCAAACAAATGCATTATGCTCCCAAGAGAAAGGTAAAAAGGATAACTGTTAGTAAGGTGCATAGGTGTTTACACTTAACTTGGACCTGGCGTGAAACTATATGCGGGAGCTGAGTGGAGATTAGGCAAAGACCGTTCTGCATACATTTCCGCGGATGTAGACGTAGCCTACATCACCTATAGCAGGCATCCTCACTACGCGGCCCGCGGGCCGCATGCGGCCCTCGGGACGATTTTTTGCGGCCCTTAGACGGTTAGGATTGAAGTCAAAATATTTTATAACTTAAATAAATATTATATTTATTTACTGAGTGTTTTGAAAATCTGTCGTTATTTTACTAAACTTAATTAATTTCTCAAACTACTGAAGTTAAAAACCCTGCCCGCTGTATCTTTGCCTCGGGCTTTACTGACGTTTAGCAAGCAATAGTATCGGCAACACCGCAACGCAACGCAACTTAACGTGTGACGGTGGAGACGTGCAAAAGGTAAGAAAGAAGGCACTGCCATATGTTTGATATGTTGTGAAACTGTACCATTTCGCTTGATAGAAAATCCATGGGTAGTGAAACCAGCTAATGTAACACATCTTTCTGTTTTTGGATATGAAGGAATTTGAAAAATGAATTAATCGATCTTCAAAAGAATTAAACGATACGGAACTCAAAAGTATTTTTCAAGAAAAGATGAAGAATAAAGCTCACTATGAGTTTCAGAGGGTTATTGAAAAGGACAAGTTTCCTAACTTACTTGAATGTGCTCAGAAAATATTGTGTGTGCTTTTTCATCTACTTATGTCTGTGAATCTACATTCAGTAAGCTGAAGTTTGTAAAAAAACAAGTACAGATCTAGGCTAACAAGTGAGAATGTTGAGAACATTTTAAGAATTTCAGTTTCTTCCCAACCTGCCAACATAGATGCCATATTAGAGGACTGTGAAAGATTTCGCCCATCAACTTCAAAGAATTAATTTAGTAAAAAAAAGACATTTTCAAACTTTTTTATGCGCAAAACAGTTTATTTATGTTGGTAATGTAATAAACGTATGTTATAATCATATTGTTTGTCAATTATTTAGTGCTTCTTGTACTTGCGGCCCACAGGAAAATTTTATTCAGAATGTTTGGCTCTCAAAGTATTCTTAGTGAGGACCCCTGACCTATAGCATTTCGTATTTCATCTACTGGAGCGCCTTCACGAGGGCTGCGAGGACAATTGACGCAACCCGCATGACGGCAGTCAAGATTTTTATCTAGGCTAGTACAGACGATCGCCCAAGTGCCAGCTTACGTGTAAACACCTATAAACCGCAAAGGGTGAGTCTAATCAGGATCAGTAAGGATGAATGAAGACTTAGATGGTATATTCGAAATCACTCTATAGGGATTCATAAACAGGTTACACAGGTGCACAATATATATTGCATATAATTCTATGTCACAGTCACAATAAAAACCTGGACAAATGAAGGAAAAGGTGTAAGGTCAGTCTTTAAGAAAGCGAGCTTAACACAAGCGTCGTATATATTCTTGTTATTTAACTACTGTAGGTAATTAGTCGTGTGTAGGGGGTGTATGTGTGCATGGTGGAGGGGCATTGTGAGATATTGGAGGGTAGGATATTGTGAGAGCGATGTGGAAGGGGTACGGGAGAGTGTGGGAAACGTGTGGGAGAGGCATTGGAAGACGTGGGAGTGCGTGGGAGGGCGTGGGAGGGCGTAGAAGGGCGTGGGAGAAGGTTTGGTTAACAATGCTAATAAGTATTTATTGAAGTTTCTAACCTTTCACTCAATCTTCACCCCGCTACACTTCACTGTCACTATTGTTAGCTACGAATCTCATTGGTTAATGGTCACGTTCCAGAAGAGGTTCGTCAGGATAAACGTGTTCTTGTATACGATTATCTAAGTCCTTATTACCTTATTTTAATCCTGTTTTTATTCAAGCAGTAGTCTATATTCCATAGACTACTTACATCTGATCTAATAATCCTTGTTACCTAGGCAAAAGACTTGATGGACGACAATTCAGCTACTGTTAACATGTGTTACATTGTAAAATTGGAAATACATCGACACGACGTGATACAGACCCAACGTCTCTTCATTTGAAATAAACTAAAGGCTTGTCCATACTATTAGACGAAGTCGAGCTATTTCTGTCTTTAGACAATGTCTAAATACAATCAAACTATTATCTATACACTTGCCTTTGCTACAAAATCGCAGAACATTGGTCTCCCATCTCTGATAGCAGACTTTAGACAATGTTGGGCAACATTTCCTAGCGCGGACCTGTTACGAGACATTGTCGCCAGTTATTATCAGTGAGCCGTAAAGAATACTTATCATTCAATTGCTTTTGTTTATTTTGCTCAAGCTTTGTTTACAATTGTTTTTTATTATTTAAATATGTGGCTTAAGGAAAAGTTTCGTTTTACACACAAGATTTGTATTGTTCAAATTATTTATGGGAAGTTACAAATCCCGAATATAAAAATCGCCATGAAAAATAAAGGCGATCGAAAAACTGGCTACAAAATATAAAATATCCGTTGTTGGTGTGGGAAATCTATGTATGGTAGAACTATTTCTCTAAATGTGCTTTCTCTTTTTTCAATATTTCTTCTTAAAAGCTACAGTAACTCTTCAAAATCGTTTAGAGTCAAACGCGTGAAGTTTCGGAACCTCGTGGGGTCTTCCAATTTCAGTGTTGAAAGTTAATTGCAACCGAATCGATGTTCCCCTGCAAAAAAAGCCTCCACCAGCGTTCTCTAACGCTTTTTTTCGTTATTCAAAATTATAAAAGCGCAAGCAGTGATCCCAAGGTCAGCCATATCTAGCAACTAACCAACAAATGTGTACACGCAACAAAGTCTAAAATGTCTAGATACATTGTCTATACACATATAGAATCATGTCTGTAGGCAGTCGCTCGACTTCGTCTAATAGTATGGGCAAGGCTTTACAAAATTATATTTTTTTTAAATTTTCTTTACCATGTTCTTTAAACAGTTTAGTGATGTTTGTTATCGTATGAAACAGTAATACAACATATTCCTTTGTGATCAAATTAGTTACACAACTTGCTTCATATTCATGCAGTATTGAAGCGCTGCAGGTACTGTGTGTACCTTCAGAATTTCTAGCCCTGGATGTTCTAGAGCATGGTTACCCAAATCGGGTTCCCCCCTTGGGAAGTGTGAAGGCGTCAGGGAGTGCGCGAGACCAGTTGGAAAATATTAAGATAAAAATAAAAATATTTAATATTATAGGAACAAACTTGATGTTGCTAATGACTTCGATTGTACTCTTACTAAAATACACCTCAAGTAGGCATGCTAGTGGAAAAATGCAAGCTCAGGCATCTCACTGATATTTCTCTTATCAGTTAAAATTTACCTTGCGAATTAAAACTTGAAATCTTATATCATGTTTCTTGTGATAATATGTATAAACAAATTATTGTTTTCAGTATAAATATTTTATTCTTTTTCATATGCCCATGCCATTTGTTTATAGTGTGGAGTGACGTGCCAGAATTTCATTTCAAAAGTCGGGGGCGTGCTAACAAAAGTTTTGGGAACCCCTGTTTAGAGAGATCATTTCTAACCTGCAAACCAGAATCATGTCTAATTTAAGTTTAACGTAAACGAGTATCTATTTACACCTATTATCAACGTTATGAATTTATAAGGAAATATTGTCGTTTTCCGAATCGTGTTTGACATCGAAATAAGTGTTAAACTAATCTTAAATATTTAAATATATTTTCTCTCTATTAAAGTCATTCTTTGTGTATTTTTAATTAGGAATTATTCATCTGAAAATAAATCTAATTTCTTCTAGATTATAAAACACTCATTTCAAGAACAATTGCGCTGTGAAAACGCGCTACCTGGCCGCTTCAATAAAATAATCTCGTTTTGCAGATAAAACAGCTGATCGCAATTTGTATACAGCTATTATCTGCATTACACAGGCGTTTTGTTCTCGAAACATTCGGTTGATTGGGATGATTAAATTTCCCTTTAAAAACAGTTTGTTGTTTGCAAATCGATTTAAACTGGCTTTATCCCGCTGATGGCTGTAACGTGCACTGGATAACATACATCGTTTTGATTGGTCACTAATTTATCCAGATTATTCAGCAGTGCTTTTCGGGCATATCTAAACCGTGTTTATTTTGATAATGTATTTAAACGCTTTCTTCACGTCGTATAAACTTAATTTTAGTTTTGTTAATTCACTTACAGAAAATATTTTTTAAGTAAATTCCTACTGAGATTGAGAGAAAAAAAATTATTTTAGATACTTTTTATTTTATAATTATAAATAATATAAATACATATGACAGAATCGCATTATTAAATGGCAAAATTAGAAAGCCAATTTCCTCGCAATTTTCCATTCAACTCTTTATACAATATATGGGGTTGGATTATTATTTTTGTTCGTTATTATTTATTCTCTTTCTTTTTTGTCTTTTCTAGCTGATGATGGTCTATAATTTCTCATTCTATCCACCTCTTGTTATGCTTTACTATTGCAAGGAACTTTTCTCTTATAATTTCACATTTATCATTAAGTTAGTAGTTTTTGCTATGGGAAAGTTGGCTCAGTGCACAAAGTGCTGGATTTCAAACATGCAGTTTCTCAGTTTGAATCCGACCGGGACATTTTAAATTTTAATTAGTGAAGAAATATTTGAAAAAACTATTAACATCAATTAACATCCACTATATGTTAAAATAAATGTATTTGAACTTGAATGGATGAATAAAAACATATTTTATTAAAGATTGAAAATATCTAAAAGATGTATATATATATATATACATAAGGATAGTGAAAGGTAATAGAAGGAATTGAAAAGTGTTACCAAATATCAAACAAAAAAAGTTAAAAGAGTATCTTAATTAGACAAATATGATGGGTTTTTAACAATAAAAATCACAAGTATGCAGTCATCATATGTCGTGATGAATAGCCATTCAGTAAAAAATATTAAGTAATTAAAATGTTGTATATTTGCACTTACGTAATATACCACAGCATTATTCGAGGTCTGTGATGCACAGATTTTCTTCCCTTAAAATAACAATATTTCATTTATCAAACTTGAACTCGCTTATTTTATACTCATTTATTTAGTGGCCTTAATCGATTGGATGGTTTAAGCTTAATATTGCTAGTTTTATTATCACTGCTGTCTATCTAACATAGCTTTCAACTAATATATGGAATATGCGGGATGACGTAAACACTGAGCAGGATTGGATATAGTGAAAATTCTAAGAGCACACGGTAAGTTCAAATAGCCGAGAGCGGGAAATACTATTTTAGCAAGTAAACCCGATGACCCCATTTTTTTGTAACGTGTGCCGTAGAAATGAGAATTAATCTTAATGTTTTTAAAACTCCTCTTACACTCTGATACTACTACAGTAAACTCTGCACGTTTCATCGACGAACTGCTTTTACTTACTTTTCCCTTGTACAAATTCGACTTCACCTTTTTAGAAAATATATTATTGGAATGTATTTATTATACATTTAAAATTACCTATGGTTTTTACATGTAATACATTCACAGCATTATAATTTAATATTATGCTTTAAATAACTTAATAATTTTTTTAGCACTGCAGACTAGTTTTTAACTAAATAAAACCCACTAACTTCAATACAAATACCTATATTTTACTAAAATTATGTACATTTCGATTACATCGTATTATCTTCAGACGTTCTGAAGATAATATTCAATTCTGAAGATGATTACCATGTAATCGAAATGTATATAAAGTAATTTTAGTAAAATGATGATTTTTTGTATTGTGTTTAGGGTGTTTTTGACGAACAGTCCTAGGAATATGTTAAACAATTCCTCCAAATTTCATTAGCCTATGTTTAGCGGTTTACCTGTATCACATTTTAAAATGTTAACACTTTTGCATCATCTAGCTTTAGATTAGCAGTATAGAGTCGTACTTTAACTCAATTTTTTTCCAAAAATTAAATATTTAATCTGTAAGTTTTCTCCTTCAAAATCATCTGATCTTTTGTATATATATATATATATATATATATATATATATATATATATATATATATATATATATATATATATATATATATATATATATATATATAATACGTTTTCTTGTTTAATAATTTAAAACAACACAGGTTATTCAAATATAAAAATATTTATTATTTTAAATCCTTTTTAAAGCTTTTCGTTGGCAAACAGTATTTGAATAACCTGTGTTGTTTAAAAAAAAAAAAATATATATATATATATATATATATATATATATATATATATATATATATATATATATATAATAGCCTACAATTGTATAACAGATGATCTAATAATGGTTTTTTTAATTATTGTGCTTAAATTTTTTTTAATAGTTTTAATTGAGGTAAATCCTTTAGGAATATTTAATTTTATTTTAATTTAGTTTACAGTTTTTTAAATTTAGTTTAGTTTTTGATACTAACATTACAATTTAATCTATTATATGTTAAAAGATTTAACATTTAAATATTTTCAGAAAGAAAGATAAGAATATGATTATTTGAAAACATTCAGATGTTTTAAATTTCTTTTGTATACTAGTCAACGGGAAGAGTATTCGTATGTATTCGTGACGATGAGTAATATTAATAACTCCCCCTGGGAGAGGAACCTCAGTCGGAATATAACTTTGGGAATCGTATCGAAATACTTTCCTATTCTTTGTTGAAACGAACGGCCCGAGATGGTATTTTTAATAATCAAACTGTTATTTATCTGTGAGGTATGACATCATTGTCACGGAGCGGGAAAGGGGAAATTTCCTATCTGTCGATGAAACTCGTTAACAATACGTGTTGAAAATAAATACTTTGAGAAAAATAACGTTGCAAAGTATTCAACGTATTTCCAATTACTACTTCAAAGCGTTAGAAAACATTTGAAGAGTATAATTATTTCAAAACTATTGTATAGTTAATTTTAACAACTTTGAATCACTATTTCTAGTGATGAACGAGTAAAATAAATCATTAATGGATGGTTTTTGGAGAGGGAGCTTTGAGTTGTAATACTGTTGCATAAGACCACTAGCATTTTTGTAAATGAAGATTAGACATTTAAATTTATTACAGTAAAACCTAATTAGAACGTTTTAATTTGGGAAGGGGGTTCTCAATTTTAATAAAAGAAGCGAAAAAGAAAAACGTTCTCTGAAAGTGCTTAAATTAATTTTATTAGGTCTCCTGATTTAAAGATAGAGATTCAAAACAATCACAACCTTGTATTGTTTTGAAGTTGTTTTAAAGAACAGAATACACGTTTAAGGGCCATAAAACGCGAGTGCTAATGCCGTCGCGTTGATGCCGCGTGAAACAAGACACTATATTTCCAAGATATGTGACGCTTTGCGACCGCTTTGATCCACACATCGACGTAATTCAGATGGATTGTGTTGGTCTCTTACACATTTTACACCATGTAAAGAAAGTAATCGCAGGAAAGCTAGACGGTGGCAGTTTTATCACTTCAATGGTCCAGGACCAATACCTTGGTAAAAGAGATACGCTTATTTGTAAACTCTCTATTTATAAGCTCCCTATTTGTAAACTGTACTGCCATTTCTTACAGTGTTACGTATATAGACGATATATAATAAAACATTAATTCTGTTATACTTTGTTCTTTTAAAAAACAGGTAATATAAACAAAACAAAAAATTTCTAATTTTTTTCCTGGTGAAAAACCAAGTGTTGTTATCATCGCCAAAATACAGCAAATGTAATACAAAAATTGTTACATAAAACAAAATATAATTAAATTAAATAAATAAAACAAAACAAAATTTACAAAACATAACAGTAATAATAAAAAAAAATATGCAACAATAAATATGTCCGGTTTAATAAGGTCCGATATAACGGGGCTCGTTGTAACGAGGCTCTACTGTAGTTTGAAAAAGAGTGAGGTAGCAATATTTTAATGTTAAAAAGAAAATTATAGTGAGTGCAAATCCCTTAATTATGTTTCAGCGTTAGTGAGTTTGATTATTACCGACTGCGTTGGTTAACAATGGGCTTGTGAATACGACAGGACAATAGTAAGAGCATATTACCCCCAGGACTCGTATATTATACAGGGAAGAGTCACATAAGCTCTCTACCCCTGTCATTGAAAGGTGACTTCTCCCTACTTGAAACTCGTCGGGTAAATGGGTTAATTTAAATAACTAGTGCTCGTATTTCAAAAACGAGAAAACACAGAAATAAATCTGAAGCAAATTGTTTAAGGTTGTGCCAAAGTGAGAAAACCCTAGAGCTGCACAAAGACTAATTAAACAGATTTTTTTTCTTGATTATATTATATTTGTGTGTGTGTGTGTGTGTGTGTGTGTGTGTGTGTGTGTGTGTGTGTGTGTGTGTGTGTGTGTATGTGTGTGTGTGTGTGTGTGTGTGTGTGTGTGTGTGTGTGTGTGTGTGTGTGTGTGTGTGTGTGTGTGTGTGTATGTGTCTATGTGTAGATTCATAAAAATACATTATAAAATAAATAAAGCAATCAATAAAAGTCCCAAAAAGGTAAGCTTAGTTACATTACTAATACAATGCAACCATATAAACATAACCTCAATTTATAATAGCTCCCTAGGCCTATATACTTGAAATTTCTCTGTAAAACAGACAACTACATTTATACAAGAAATAGCTATACAGCTAAATTACATGACGTTGTGAAGTATCGGGAAAAGTAGAGTTTAAAAAAATAAGTTTCCTAACATAGGTTAGCTCATGTTCCAAGAGAGACGGAAACCACACTTCAGCAATCGGTGAGTTTACTATTAATTTTTTTTTCGTTTTGTAATCAGATCTAACTTAATCAGATACTTTGTATCTATATATTTCTATACAGCTACCTAATATCATCGTATAAACTGGAGCTGTAACATTAAAGAAAAAAATACAGTAGTATGGTTTGAAACTGAGGTTACGTTTATACTTCGATTAAATGTTGTTTTAGCCCAACAGTTATACACTTGGCAGAAACACGGGATTTGATAGGGCGACAATGACACGAGTTTAAATATAAGAGCAAAAAGACTATACTCTAAGACCAAGACTGCTTATCGGCTCCCATAAGGGACAAGACTATACTCAAAAGAGGACGGTTTCGATCACATTTTTAGAATTATTCCGAGTAGACGACATTGCGAACAGCGGTGTTTTCTATTCCTTGACACAGGTTCGTGCGAAATAGACTTTATTCACTCCAAGTAGGGTGACCTTTCCTAAAGGCGACACCTTCCGAGAGTAGGTTTATTTTTCTTTACAGACAGGCTACATGTCTACCTGACAACAACGTTTTATACCCGCAGAAGTAAATATTACCAAAATTTTAAATTTTCAATTTGACCCAAAATGTGTTACGATTTACTTTTCTCGTGAATTTAACAGAAATAGTTGAAAGAACAAATATTCTGCATACTCGGACGCCCAATATCTAAAATATATAACGTTTTATAACGTTGGTGTCAAGTGTAACAAGTGGTACGCTGCCAAGTACAGTCGTTGCACATTACTGTAGACACTAGAATGAAAGCTACAAACACAGTTGTTGCTTTTAATTATAACATTTCCCTCTGTCACTTTGTGATACATTGTAAATGCCTCTATTTTAATTAAATATGACTTTCAGCAACAAGTGCTACATTCGTTTAATGAGAGTTTAATTTGAGTTTCTCTTTAAAGGAAGTTTTATAAAGTGTTTACACGTCCTTGTCCTCATACAGGCTCAACTGTAGGCGTCGCGACGTTTCAGCTTTAATTAAATTGTCACCAAATATGTTTTAATTGGCTCTTTTGAAAGTAGCTACCGTTAAGTTTTCTAGTTTTAGTTTTTTAAGTTATATATTCATTAGTTAACAGTTTACTTCCTCTTAGGTTCAGGCAAGTTATTACTTATAGGCCTGATTTTACTTTCTAAGTTGCATTGAAAAATATATTTTAGTTCTTTAAATCAGCTTAGTCTCAAGTTATTTTGTTACTACTTTGAAGTCATTTCTTAGATATAAGATCCTATATTAGTTCTTAGTTATTTATTAACGCTTGTATTAACCAAATGCGAGAGCGTGCGCGCGTGTATGTCCGTGTGTGTGTGTGTGTGTGTATGAGTGAGTGTGTCTGTGTGTGTGTGTGTGTGTGTGTGTGTGTGTGCGTGTATGTGTGTGTATGTGTGTGTGTGTGTGTGTGTGTATGTGTGTGTGTGTGTGTGTGTGTGTGTGTGTGTGTGTGTGTGTGTGTGTGTGTGTGTGTGTGTGTGTGTGTGTGTGTGTGTGTGTGTGTGTGTGTGTGTGTGTGTGTGTGTGTGTGTGTGTGTGTGTGTGTGTGTGTGTGTGTGTGTGAGTGTGAACACGTGGGCAAATTGTCAGTCAGTCCGCCGTTCCAGTCAGTAAATAAACATAGTCCCTCAACATAAGACTATAATTCCCAACCACGTTAAAGTTAAACACACTAAAAATCTACCCACATTAAATCCAGTGTAATAAAAAGGCCAAAGAGGGGAGTAAAATACATTCATCCTTTGATGAATACAAACACGTAATGTAGACGTACACGGGCATTGACAATACTCAATGGATTGGACATGATTTGCAGGCCGAAAAGTCTACTATGAAAAATTAAAAAGGAAGGTTTGAAAGATGTGTTTATAAGTTAGATTGTAGAAATAAAAAATTGTATAAATGTTTATTTTACCGTTGTTTGTTAATTATTTAATTTCATGTGAAGAAATAAGCGTCAGACACAAAGAAGTTTGTAATATCACCAGCGTGGTTAGATAATCTAATTTATTAATTTATGAAACTGAATAAATAAACGAGTTTATTTCAATAATTTTTAAAAAGCGTTTTGTCTTTACAATTGTCTTCCTATTTAACAAATAATCATCCCTACACACAATTGAAACGAAAAAACATACTTTGAGAAAACGTGCTCATAATTAATTTGTTTACTAACATGACGAGATCTACAGGTTGGCAAAGTCAATTCACAGAACCAAACATATTGTAAAAATGCACATTTTGTCGCGATCATTTTGAAAAAGAATGATGAAAAACTCAACTATCAGAACGATTATTTTTTTAAAATATACAAAAATCGGCCACAACAACCATTACACTATATGACTCGTATTTGATTTAAAAGAGAGTGTACTAACATAACCCTTATGACGTCATGACATCATGACAACATTACGTCATACATGACGGTTCATTACACTACTTCTCTACAAATACTAGAAACAGTTTGATTTTAGTTGGCAGCTTTTGTTGTTTTTTATGAAGGAAAATGACAAATGAGTCAATCAATATTTATTATAATTAAAATTACAGCAACGTTTCGGCAGCTTGTTCGTTGCCCTTTTATAACCTGAAACTGTTTTTCTATAAGAAAAACTTCTTTGCTTTTTGTTTTCTATGCGTTATTGTGGAGTCGTAAAAAGGACCCTAACAAGAGATGCTACTGATACCTTTGAGTTCTGATGCTTAACAGGGAAAAGGTTTTCAATACAGATAAGAAAAGGAAACGTTTACAGAAGGGAGAAATATATTCTGTTGCACCAAAAAGGAACTTTAATAAGGGTCGGGTACGTAGTCGTGGATATTGTGACAAAAGAACCGGGGAAACGTCAACACCGCCCTACTCGGAGTAAACAAAGAGTTGCAGGATTATTGCACTGGAAGTAGAAGAAAAGGCGACTCATTCTTTTTCTCAGAAACTTAATAAACAACTTTTGTTTTGGAAAATGAATTGATTTCCGAAGATATATTTCAGGTGTTATAAGTACCTCCAAATTTGGCATATTCAAAAACTACTTAAATTGTTGTAACATTTTTTATGAAAGCTTTATTTTTCTGGTAAATATAGAAACGCTAATCCCAGGAATGCACAGTACGACCATTATTTAAAAAAGTGTGAATTTTCAAATTCGTAATGAAAAGATATTTTGATAGAATATACAAATTTGAGAAATGATAAGCCAGTCGAATATCGAGTGAAAAGTTTATTTATTTAGTCGTTATTTGACTCGTAATTCAACCTGTTTATAATGTATTCAAAAACTTTGTGGAGTGCTCAAGTAAACATGGAAAACACATTTTATATTCAAGATATTTGATTAAGTGTAAGGCTTAAAATAAAATTCTACAAATACATAAATATGATTCACAGTTAATATCCATTACTTACTCAGAGGTTAGCCAATAACAAACAATTAATATTAAAAAATTTAAGTAAATTCCTACTGAGGTTAACCAAGAATAATTTAGTTTGATTAGCTTAGAGCACTATTTATGATATTGTGTGGTAACCATGGCAACAGTTTGGGGTTGTGCAATGGAGGTTTCGACGACAATCAGTTGATGAGGGGGAATTCAATTAAATCTTTGAGTAATAGATTTTTAGGTAGTGGAAAGTTGGCGCAACGCCAAGGCGCTCTAGACTTCAATCACGAAGATTTTCGGTTCGAATTCGGCTGGACCCAACAAATTTTATAATTTAATTATTGAATAAATATTTTTTTAAACTACATTAACATAAATTTTCATCCACTATAAGTTTTATAAAATGTATTTTAAATTAATTAGATGAATAAAAACGTATTCATCAGGAGAATGTGAGCTAGTAGAAAGGATTTTAAAAATAAATAACAAAAATTATTAAATGAATTTAATAATAATATTATTTTATTATATATTATTATCATTCATTTATTTATTTTTATAAATGCATAACAACTATCTCTGGCGATTTGAGGAAATTTCCACTCCTTCAGTTTTCCCATCAGGATTTACAGGACGTGTACTTAGTAGTTGCTATAAACTGGGCTACATAAATGTGACAAAGAGCTTGTCTGAGATATGAAGGTAGGGGTGGGAGTTTCCCCCCGGAATGAAGGCGTTATCATGTTATAAATTACGTTCTAAGAATGCGGAGATGTAAAAAATAAAATACAGTCAATTTATGAAGCAGTTTGTGTCACTTGATCATTACAGTGCGGATATTGCATCGAGTAAACTGCTTCGTAAAATACATTCTGCCAGTTCAGTTTAGTGCTTCCATATTTATTTTTGTATTATCAGTGCTCGTTGTTGAAGCTTTTATTGATTTTTAGGTTAGAACTCTTATAGCACGTAATCTAACACTGATGATTTAATCACTTGTGCCTAATTAAATTATCCCATTAGTAGAAATAAATACATATTTTTTCTTAATATTTCTAAATGTTGTAATTATTTAATTGTTATTTATTGGTTCCTGAATAAATATAACTTACAAATGTGGCCTAAATTAGAAAAGAATTTTTTTCGATAAAATAATTAGAAATGAAAGATTACAACTATTAAATTGGAAATTTTCAAAATCTTCTTGTATCTTTTTATAAAACAATCAGCAATAAAAAAAGGTATCTTGTTGTAATCATCTTGAAATCACTGATTAAACTATAAGTAATTATTGCATAACCCAGTGAATACCTTAGAGCTTACGTGCTGGAACGTTATGTAGACGGTTAGCTACGTAAATGAAACGATTGATTCGAAACGCGTCAGCAAGTAAGTTTTAAAGTATCCACTCAACAATGCAATAATTACTTACAGAATAAATAAGAATTTCGAAGAAAAGCCTAATTCATAAAATAGACTTGGCCACTCTGATTTTTTGTTTTTGTAAAAGTATTTATTATGACAGGTTCTTTACAATGTTTTACATTTTAACCTAAGTCTAATGAAATACAGTTTTTAATTTTGTTTTTCCATTCATCCCTATCTGTCCACAAGTTTTCTGGTATATCCCATTTGATTAAAGATGAACTAATTTCCTGTATCCACGTTTTCGATGGTCTTCCCCTTCGTCTTCTCCCTGGTGGTGTCCATTCCAACAACATCTTTGGTAGTCTTTCATCATTCATCCTTTTCGTATGTCCATACCAAATTAACTGTTTTTGTTCTACAAAATCTGTAATTAAATTTTGTACTTCCATTTTATCTCTAATTATTTGATTTCGGATCTTATCCAATCTTGATATTCTCGCAGAACGTCTCCAAAAGTCCATCTCAGTTGCCAATAATTTCTTTGTCAATGTTGATTTCAATATCCAAACGTCTGATCCATATGTCATTATGCTTCGTACTATTGTATTAAAAATTTTTGTTTTTGTTTGATTAGTTATATGTTTATCCCATAAAATTCCATTTAACATTGAAATTGTTGTTTTTCCCAAATTTATTTTCGATCCAAATGTAAAAGTATATTATTTAAATATAGGTTACAAATATAGGATAAATGTTTCAAACGATAAATAGTTGTTACAATAGGGGAAAAACATAACCTCAAAGCACATCACGCTATACAGGATTTTCTTGCACACTAATTTTCTTTAAAAAAACAATTTATCATCACAACAGAGCTTTAATTTGAAATTGAAATTATTCTACGTGGGTATAATGGTGTAGTGGATTGTGGCCATAAAGTATTCGGCTTTCCTGGAAAACGCAAAGTAAAGTAACAAACGTAGGGCAGTTTCATACTGTCTCATACGAGATGGAATAAATAAGTGCCAATCGTTCTTAATACATTTGTAATAACCAAGTCTATTTTAACAAGAAGCCTATATTTTTATGCAGCTGTTTATGAATGAAGTATAATATAAGTGTGCTCGATAAAGTGTGTTTTTTAAGTGAAGCACTTTATCAGTTTAAGATTAGAGAATGAAGATAAAGCGAGTTTTTACCTCGTTTTATGTAACGACATTAAACATATTTTTCTTTTTCATTCGAATGTATTTTATGTTTCGTATGTATTAAGTAGATCTAATATAAATAAAAAAATGTCAATGACAATTCCTAATTAGGTCAATAAGAAAAAACCCTTTATTGCTTATAGTCCTTTTAGTCCTTTGAAAGTACTTTTAAAGAGTGTTTTAGTCCTTTTTATTAAATAATTAATATCAATATAAATAAAGTAACATAACCTATGCGCTGAAACAGCTGTTCTACCAGACAACCTATAACATAAAATCAGCTGTTTTATGAAATCCTATGTTATTAATTATTTTATGCCAAATGAGACGAAGTAACTATATTGCATACCTTGCCCCTTTTTTGAAACGTTTTCCTCCCATATGAAACCAAACTTAATTTATTATTAAATTAATTTAGTTAATGAATTAATATTTGAAGAAGCTATTAACATCAAGTGCCATCCACTACAAGTTTTAAAAAAATGCATTTAATCTTGAGTAAATAAATCTTACATGTATATAACTTATATATATATATATATATATATATATATATATATATATATATATATAGAGAGAGAGAGAGAGAGAGAGAGAGAGAGAGAGAGAGAGAGAGAGAGAATGTGTGAACTAACAGTAGGAATTGAAAAACGAACAAAAACGAAGGTCACGTGACTCTAGCAAGTATTACCAATACAAAATCATTATAGGGTATATTATTAGGTAAAAATATAGTATTTTTAAAGTTGGTTTTTAATTTTGTTTTTTCTTTAAATTACTTGTTTTAATGAGTAAAACACGAAAATCAACTTTTTCCGCGGAAAATATGGGAAGTAACTTTTTTCCCATTTTAAATGTTAGGTTGAAACGGTATGTATAGCGTAAACGAGTATTATTGATATTGTTTTTAAAACTTTTTTATTTTTAATTACTCATTTCAATGTGTAAAACACTAGTATTAACTTTTTTCCGCAGAAAATAAGAAAAGTTAATTTTGTTGCACATTTTCAAAATTAGTCTGTAATAGCATGCATAGCGTGAACCGGCCGCGCAGTAGCTACAGCGCACTGCACTGCGTCAAAGTCAGTTTATTTTAATACTAAACTTAAAATCTAAAAATTTAACTTTAGGTTATAGTTTTATACAACATTACTATATGCGTACATTAAAATACACCCACGAAATATCCAGTCAGGATAGATTTGGTTATAGTTTGATACAACATTACTATATACCTACATTAAAATATACCTACGAAATATCCAGTCAGGATAGATTTGGTTATAATTTTATTCAACATTACTATCTAGCTATATTAAAATATACCTACGAAGTATCCAGTCAGGATAAATTTGGTTGTCATTTTCTGCATCGGCAATAAGTCTAAATATTATTGACCAAAATTACAACCAAAAATATCCTGACTGGATACTTCGTAGGTATATTTTAATATAGGTAGATAGCAATATTAAATAAAATTATTAACAAATCTATCCTGAATGAAAACTTTGTAGGTATAATTTAATATAGGTATATAGTAATGTTGTATAAAATTACAAATCTAGACTTAGTGCAGTGCGCTGTAGCTACTGCGCGCCCGGTTCACGATATAGGCCTGCATGCCTTACAACCTAACATTTAAAATGTAAAAAAGCTTGTTTCCGTATTTTCCGCGGAAAAAAAAGTTGATATTTGTGTTCTACACATTAAAATGAGTAACTTAAAAGCAAAAGAAAATTAAAAAACCAATGTCAGTAGGACTATATTTTTACCTATTATTTTATAAAATGTATAATATTTAAAGAATTTGATTTATTTCTATTAAACTACAAAAATATTATAGTATTTAGAAAATTATAAATGTGGCTAAGGTCAAATATTATATAATTAGGTAAATATTGTAAATATAATTATAAATATAGTTTATAAACATATTAATCTACATGAAAACTTACACCATTTAGACGTCGTCTATATTATATATTAGCTATAATTGACTTACGAAGTTAGCCAGATTCAAAATTAACTTTAAACAAATATAAAATTAAACCTTGCCATCAACTTCACTTATAATTCTAAAGTGCTTTATTGTAATAGTTATTATTAATATAATTATACGTTTAGTAGCAAAGCATTGTTTTCTCCCCATATGAGAACAATTCGTGTTTAAAAAAAGACAACATAACCTTATTTCCCACTTTAATATCAGTAGTCAGGCTTAATAGTTTTAAATATTTATAGGTTAAGGGAGAATTGTATTACCATGCCATGATATGATAATAAATGTTAAGTTTTGAAATAATAAGTAACGAAATGATATAAACTAAACCATAACCTAAAAGTGATTGTTGTAATTGTTTAAAGCATTTGCAATTACTTATTTATCCTACCTTATTTTGCCGTTGAATAGACCATTACACGAAATGTTTGAACGACACAAAAACACTTTCATAAAACACTAAATAATTTTCTAACACATGTATATTGGCGAACGTACTAATGTAGACAGACGTTAAGCATTTTACGAACATCGGCTAACTGAATAACAGACCTATTGTTTACAGCGGCCACTACTGGATGAGTTATAAAACAAACACAGCGTCGACATTTAAAAGGCATTGTCATGAAAATCTTACAAAGTACACCAGGCCGTATAACCTTTTATCATAACAAACTTTAAATATTATTGTTTTTTTATTCAATCGTAGAAAATCTTATAATAAAAAATGAATCCAACTTGAAAATAATTTTAATACCTACTACGAGCGCTCATTTGTTATTGTACTCATTTTATTGTCGGCTTTTATTGTCGCTATTTAATGTAGGCCTAAGCCAACTCCTTAAATCGTTTTATATGCGGTCTCGGCCATCTGAGCTCTAGTGTCGCTTTAGAGTATAAGTGGTAATTTCTTTATCAAATGACATGACGACGTATATTTTTCCCTAAAATATTTCCTTGATTGTTTTTGAAATATTGACAAAGGAAAGTGGGAGGGGATGTTTCACTACCACATTTATAAATAAATAATTATATACATAATAAAATTACCTTCGAATTGCAGACAAAGTATTTTTAAACGAATTATAAGTTTATTTCTTAAAGATACAAGTAATGTAGAAAAAATATTTTAAAGTCGATTCCTACTTGGTTCGACGAAAGAAAATGTTATTACAGTGACTTTTTATTTCATAATTACAATTAATATAAATATGTATATACATATGTAAGAATAGCAATATTAAATGACAAAATAAAAAGCTAATTTCCTTGCAATTTTCCATTTTCTTCTCTATAGGTATATGTTTTTGGACTGTTATTTTTGTTTGTTACTATTTATTCGCTTTTTTCATTTCTAATTTATGAAACTGATGTGGTCTATAACCTCTCATTCTAACTAACTCTTGTAATGCTTCACTATTGCAAGGAACCTTTCTCTTATAATTTCATGCATCTTTAAGTAATTGATTTCTAGCTATGGGAAAGTTGGAAAAGTACCTAAGTGCTGGATTTCAAATATGTAGTCATTCAGTTCGAATCCGACCAAGACCTCAAGTTTTTTAAATTTAAATTAACATATAAATATTTGAAAAAACTGTATTAACATCAATTGTCATCCACTATAGGTTAAAAAAATGTATTTGAACTTGATTGGATGAATAAAAACGTATTTTATTAACGATTGAAAATTTTTACAAGTTATATATAATGAAATTGTGACCTAATAGGAGGAATTGAAAAATAACCTAAACAAATACAGCTCGAGTAGGGCTCTATGTTAGAGATATGCATTTTCATCTAAGAATTTCAGTTATTCCAAACGCAAATAATTCCAAAACGTCAGACGAACTGTAGCGAGAGCTTCGTATTATTCATAGAAGATACTCCTGCAAATGTAAACAAGTTTGTTTAACTGGAGCATTTCCTTCAGTAAGGATTGCATCAGGAAACTTTATAAAATACGGGTTTTATATGGAAATATAAATAATTTCTAGATACTTTTTCCGGAAAATTTTCCGAAATAGCTAGATTTATATAAATTTTACTTACTTTGCAAGATAACAACTTAATTCAAACTTTGTAATCTATTTAATTTGAAATCTTATTTCATTAAATGTTTAATTAGGTTATATCCATTTGGGACGATATATCTTTCCCCAAAATAATAAAACACTATAATTTATTGTAAGCAATAAGTTTGGATACAAAAACCAACGGAAAATTTAAAGATGATACTTTAGTGAACAGCCTATGCTAGAGGATTTTACTTCTGCTCTTAATGCATGTGACGAAATTTGTTTCCCATGTACACAGAACATATTAAAAATATCTGTGTACTTCCAGTAACCAAAGCCTCTGTGGAAAGATCTTTCTCCAGTTTGCGATATTTAACATATTTAAGAAATACTATGGGTGCAGAGTGACTTAACGCCTAACCTTACTTTTTATTCACAAAGACATTGATGTAAAGCCTGAAAGTGTAACTAACGAAATGGCTAAAAAGTCTCATCGCTTATGTTTACTATAGAATTCTGTTCGTTTTCTACAGAGTTTATTCGTCACAAATGTACTAATCCAGGCACGAAATGTAAAACCATTTACTGCTTTTTAAGTACTAATGTAATAAAAATATAATATTGAAATTTCTATACGTTTTGACTTTACAATTATTATACCCCCCTCCCCGAAATATGTTTTAGTATCTCTCCTTACATACATTTTGTAGAAATTTCAAGCCATGTAGAAATTTCATAACAGAAACTATTTATCTTTGCGCAAACCTTTATGCTTGCTTAGGTTTATACTCCCGCAACGGCCATTCTTAATAATAAAAAAGTAATTGCTACTGCAGCCAAGTGTAACATACTAATATATATTCAAGGATTATTTTAAATTACATAAACAAACATTCTGTAAAATCTAAGCAAAACATCTTTTCTTGGTAGTGAAATGGTTTTATTTTCTTCTGTTTGCGTCTAAGTTTACAATCCACGACTTCAATTCGAAGAGAACTCTGATTTGTTTCATCCATCTCAAGAAGATAGTACCTTCAAGAAAGATTCAGCTGTAATACATACGGTAGGCCTAACTTGAAGGTCCCTTATTTTATTGCTTTCGTATACAAATACACTGTATCATGATTACATTGCATCCGCTTTACTCGGAACGATTTTCCTTGCGTGTGACCCACCTTTAGTTTTTGTTTAAATAACAGTATTTTTATAAAATCTCTCTCTAAGATACATAAGTGACGATAATATTAGAGGTGAAGAAACGTTTGTACTGATATCAAGTCTGAAGTGTAACTAACGAAATGACTAAAACGTCTCATCGTTTAGGTTTACTATAGAATGTTTTCGATTTATACAGAGTTTATCAATCACAAATGTACTAATTCAGACTCAAAATTTATAACCATCTACTGTTTTTTTTTTTATCTATCAACGTAATACAAATATAATAATGAAATTTCTAAACGTTTTGGCTATACACTTGTTATATCCCTACTCAAATATCTTTCTAGTACCTCCCCTGGTTACATCTTTAAAATGAAGCCATGTATAGATTTCAATAAAGAATTTAGTTATCTTTGCGCAAATCTTTATCCTCTCCAAGTTTGTCTTTAACAGCAAAACATAAGCGTAAACCAGGGTAAAATATCTCCCACGTAAATTCTAATTACGACAGCATTTTCTTCATAGAACATAATGAGTAAAAGTAAATTTATAGATGGTAAAAAAATTCGTTATAATTAATTTTATGTTTATAAATTTTTGAACATTCTCAATAAATTTACATCGCTTTAATTAAGACGCTATTCTTTAATAACAACATCATACATTTATAATAACAAACCAAGTATTCAAATATAGTACTCTAAATAATATATATTTTTTTTTTTTAATTTCATTTTCGAAGTACTTGACGAAAATGTAGGTTCGGAGTAGTTCGGGAAAATATTCCTGACTGATCTGTACGCTTACTCAGAAATTTTTTTTAACCCGGGTCTGGGCACCAAAACTTGCCAGCCCTCGTGGCAGCCAACCTCTAGCGAGCTACCTCCGTCTCACATGCGCATGCGGTTAGTGTCCCTACCGCGAGTGAAGGAAACGGGATTGATTGCCCATGTACCAAGCTCATAAACTCTTTCCATGGAGAAACAGGAGATAGTGAAATGAAACAGTACGGTAAGGGTCGCGCTAAGAGCAGTATGAAAAAACCTGGCAAGAAAGAAATCCTGCCAGGAATCATGCCGCGACAGATAATGCAAGAAAACCTTAATTATAGTATATGTCATGGATTCGAACTGCGAGAGTTTGTATTCTGAGTCGTGAAGGCTAGCCACTGAGCTACGACGTTGGAAGTTAAACTGAGTCATTTAGATATTCATTGAACTCAGCAACAACTAGTGGCCACATTCTTAACTAATAGTATTGTTGCATTCCATTAGGATCAGTGCTGTGCAAGACGTCTATATATGCAAACGCTAAATAGTATGGAGATATGAACGCAAAATTGTTTCAACTCTTATTTTGAATTGTTTGTTAATAAACACTATGCACAATTTTCACGGACACATATTTTACCATAGAAATTTTATTACCAAAACACCAATACTAATGCTAAATAACTTTTATTTTATTATTATTAGTATTAATCTTTATTTATAAGCTACAAGTATTTAAAAACACTTGGTTATATATTGTATGTTACGCTTGCCTTGAGTTATGGTCTGAGTTGACAATGGGGCACATCTCCCGAAACCGCCATTCTTAATCATCAAAAACGTAATTGCTGCTGTAGCCAAGTGTAACATACTAATATATATTATTATTTTATTACATAAAGAAATATCCTGCAAAATCTAAGCAAAACATCTTTCCTTGGTAGTAAAATTGTTTTATTTCCTTCTGATTGCGTCTAAGTTTAAATCCACATCTTCAGTTCGAAGAGAACCCTGTTTTATTTCATCAATCTCATGAAAATAGTACCTAAAAGAAAGACTCGGCTGTAATGAATACAGTAGGCCTAACTTGAAGGTCCCTTAGCTTATTGCTTTTGTATACCAATACACTGTGTCATGATTACATTGCATCTGCTTTACTCGGAACGATTTTATTTATACGCGATCCACCTTTACTTCGGTGTTACAAAATGTTTAAATGACAGTGTTTTTACACAATATCAAGAGCACAGTGATACAATATATTACAATTAAAATATATGAAAGAACCCCAATACCACAAAAATAATAAAAAATAACAAATAAAACAAGTTACTTAATATTAAACCCTTATGTACATTTCGATGACCATGTCATCATCAACAGAGGGTCTTATTACAAAATACAATCTAGCACACAAGAAGTTACAAAGAATGATCATTCTAATTCTTCTTGTGTGCTAGATTGTATTTTGTAATAAGACCCTCTGATGATGATGACATGGTCATCGAAATGTACATAAGGGTTTAATCTATAGTAACTTGTTTTATTTGTTAATTTTTATTATTTTTGTGGTATTGGGGTTCTTTCCAATATTTTCATTGTAATAGTATTTTTATAAAAACTATCTCTATAATATACAAAGTAACGACAAAATTAAAGTCAAAGAACCGTTTGGTTTCATCTGCGTGTATACTTCTCTCATCGTGCGTAGTGTTCCATGCTTTACAGTTCTCATCAACTTTAAGTCCTTAAACAACATAAACGTCATTACCTTCTCATCTCGTTTATTGTTCCCACGACTTGTAGTCATCATAATTTAAAATTCTTGACCTTATACAGTTTATAATCTTTACCGTCGCCATCGCTTCACTATCCTTTCAAGGCTTCCTCGCATATATAGCTGTTCCCTAGTAAGCTGACGTGCAATCATTCGATAGAAAACAGAAACAAGTTAATATTAAAAAACATTGGTTTTTGTTGTGCGTGCTGCATCAAATACTATCGCTATGAAATTGCAGGCGTTACGATCGTTTAGAAAACTGATATATATATATATATATATATATATATATATATATATATATATATATATATATATGAATTTGTTCAAAACTTTATCTAAATGATCTGGTTAGTACATCAAATAAAATAATATTTATAGCATCCATTCAGCCTTGTCAAGTCTAAATTATTAAAATATAAATACAATACTTCACATTATAATGTCTGTGGAACGGTCTTTTGCTTCCTCTAGCCTTCCCCCGTCTGCGCACAACCTTCGAGGACGCGAGTCAGCTTACGTGTTACCAGCTATACTTGTGGTTTTACGGTCTTCACTATCTATGATAACTCTAGGCGTCACTTTTTTAAACATTCGTCACTCACAGCCTCTTATATTTATAGAAGGAAACATTTAATAAGAATTATAGAAATATGTTATGCTACTAGTTTATAGCTTGTCTCAAATGCCTTAATTATTCGAAGGTTTTCCAAACTGAAGAACACACAACGTTTTTATGGCGTCGCAGATATATCTCAAAGCAAACAGAAACAGCGCCCTTGCAAACTGCGTCTGGAAGTTTCTCTTATGTAAAGCCGATTAGCGAGCAACAAAACTTAAGAAAATATGTTCCACCGAATACATTTCCTTGGCGTGATTTTAAAGAGATTTGTTACGTAATATCCTTGTTTTAAATCCTCAGAACTTTGTGAGCTTATGATGTTTATTTCTTTTTGAAGGAAACATATATAAAGTAAAACTAATTAAGCTTCTTAGAGGTTGGTTTGTACAGTGTTTTCTCTGAAATGGTGTAAGGTTTCCAATAGTTTTTATATAACTTTATAATTGAAAGCCATGTTTTTGCACTACGTAAAGAGCTTTCACTTTATTAACGGGGTTTAATTTATAATTAAAACGTTTAGAAAAGTGTTTTATTTGGTGTAAAGATTAAAGGAATGATTTTTATTTTACGCTTGGGCAACTAACAGTCTGTTGGCCGAATGAATGAATGATTAGTATGTACTAGCTTGACGAGATTACAGCTGAGGCTATTCTATTGAAACCTATTGATTTTAAAGTAAGTTAGAATTATAATGAAAATAAGGTATATTTAAATTGTTCAAAGGAGGTGAAGGTTGGAGATAAATTATTTTACGCATAAAAACTTGAAAATCAATATCCAGGGAGCTATTTTATAAAAAGGTTAAATTATAAGGCAAAAACATAACTGGTTACAGAGTAATAAACAACATAAATTCCCATTTATGGTTTGTTCGTAAACATAGATTTACCTACAGGACGAAGAGACTGCATTTCATGATGAGGATGCGCCGAATTGTGAAAATAGTTGGAGGGGTGACCAAGGGGAAATATTTTGAAGAACACATTGATGATTCCCAAATTATAAAAATAAATTGATAGGACAAGATTGAGGGGCCTAAAGTTTATCCAGACGCTCCAAAAGGCGCCTGTGTCATAATGCCATCGACTAGCCTAACTCGGAAGAATTGGGACGGGTCTGACGATCTCAGTGGAAAATTATATAATCAAAACCTGTTGGAAAAAATCACTCTTTAATAACCAAAATCTTCTCCAGGCAAATACACAAAAATTAGGAAAACAATAACAGATTTTGAGGATCTGGCAGAGGGTCAGTCGGATCCAACCTCCTGTCTATTCTATTCTAACCTACAAAACTATTTAGGCTTTTAAATTACCTATAGTGAGTACTCTAATGAGTAGAGGACTTTACTACTGCGTACTGCACCCAGTACACCAGGGAATTTCTGTATACTTCTTTAGGTTCAATTTCAAATCATCCTGTAAGAATTAACACTTTGGATAAGATCTGGGTGTGGTAATGGGAGGTTAAAGTCAATTGGACTATACACAAAAATATGGAAACCTTACACAATTACAGAAAGAACATTTTACAAACCGATTTCTAAGAAGCTTAACTTATTTACTTTGGAAATATTTCCATACAAAGAAATAAATATCCTCAAGCTCACAAAGTTCTGAGGAATTAAAACAAGGATATTACGTCACAAATCTCTTTAAAATCACGCCAAGGAAGTGTATTCTATGGAACATATTTTGTTAAGTTTCGCTGCTCGCTAATCGGCTTTACATAAGAGAAACTTCCAGACGCAGTTTGCAAGGGCGCTGTTTCTGTTTGCGACGCCATAAAAACGTTGTGTGTTCTAAGTTTGGAAAAGGTTCGACAAATTAAGGTATTTGAGACAAGTTGTATACTAGTAGCATAGCATGTTTCTATAATCCTTACTAAATGTTTCCTTCTATAAATAATCCAGGCTGGGAGTGACAAAATGTTTAACAAGTGACGCCTAGAGTTATCAAAGATAGTGAAGACCATAAAACCACAGGTAGGCTATAGTTAGTCACATATAAGCTGGCGCGTGACCTCGAAGGGCGATCGTAGGCGGAAGGAAAGGTAGAGAAAGCAAAAGACCGTTCCAAATACATTATAATATATTATATAGTATGTATATTACTATAATGTAGATTTGGCAAGGGCGAAAGAAAGCAATAAATATTAATTTATTTGATTTATCATATTAACCAGATCATTTACATAGAGTTTTGAACAAATTTACTTATATCAGTTTTCTAAACGATCGCAACGCCTAAATTTTCTGAGCGATAATCTTTGATGCAACACGCGCTACAAAAACTAATGTTTTTGAATATTAACATGTGTTTGTTTTCTATCGATTGATCGCACGTCAACTTACTTGTGAACAGCTATATATGCGAAGAAGCTTTGAAAGGATAGTGAAGCAACGGCGTCGGTAAAGATTGAAAACTGTATAAGGTCAAGAATTTAAAATAATGGTGACTACATCATGGAAAGAATGAACGTTAGAGAAAGCTGCTGTTTCTTTCGCTTAAAGACTTTATAAAATAAAACTTGAAGTTGATGAGAAATGTAAGTCATTAAAACTACACAAGATGAGGGTGGTCCCTATACACACAGATGAAATCAAAAAGTACTTTACCTTTAATATTACCGTCATTTTATGTAGTATAGAGAGAGTTTTTATAAAAATTCTGTTATTTAAACATTTTGTAAAATCGAAGTAAAGATGGATCACGTATAAATAAAATCGTTCCGAGTAAAGCAGATGCAATGTAATTGTGAAACTGTGTATTTGTATACGAAACCCATAAACTAAGGGGCCTTCAAGTTAGGCCTACCGTATTCATTACAGTTGGAGGTACTACTTTCTTGAGATGGATGAAATAAAACAGGGTTCTCTTCGAATTGAAGACGTGGATTGTAAACTTAGACGCAATCAGAAGAAAATAAAACCATTTTATTACTAAGCAAAGATGTTTTGCTTAGATTTTGCAGGATATTTCTTTATACAATTAAAATTAATCCTTGAATATATATATATATATATATATATTAGAGAGGATAAACTTGGTAAATAGCATAGCAGCACTTAGTCTACTTTTTTCATTTTTGAGGACGACCATTTCACGATATGTGTCTCATTTCTGACCGTAACTCAATACAAGTGTAACGTATACATATAATATACATATATTATATATAAATATAATCTAGTTTTTTTATGAGCACTTGTAGCTTATAAGCTAGTAACTACACACTCACTCCCCCCCCCACACACACACACACTCACACTCACACACACATACACACACACACTTATATATATACGTATTCTTTCACAGAAAAAAAAAGTATATTGAATAGTTAATATACTAGATTCTGGCGAAAGTCGTTACTGCGTTTTTATGTATTACAAAATGAACGGATGCAGCCTAGCCGGATGTTAACTATTCATCATTATCAGGTCCCTAATGAATAGCTCCACTCTTTACCACCCAAGAGGATCACGTTCGACCCAGTTTATTGAGGGGAATGGTGAATAATCTAACCACAAGAAAATAAGTTATAACAATGATTTTAAAATAAATTTCATTACCATATCAAAATAGTTTATATGATGTACCCAGGCCACCGATTGATAATTTTAATTAATAAATGCTTTACTAATTTTCAGACAATTATTTCTAAATATATAGCTTCCATTAATTAAATCACATATCACCGCCCTCGGAGGGATCGCTCAAGTTAACCCCGCACATAATCGCCGCCTACGGTCTAGTGGCTAGGCAACCGCACATGCTTTAGTCTGAGGCGAGAATGTCGGCACTTAATCAAAACTGTCATTAGCAGTTCCGGTCAAATACAATTTTCCGAGAAATTAGATTTACAGATATATTTCTAGTTCTTTGAGGTAAAATTTACACAAATATACAAATACTTGGGTGTTATAATAACAGTTTCAGCTTTCTACGAATAAAAGAGTATATTATTTTATTTATTTTTAATATTAATTTATATACTGTATAAATATATATATATATATATATATATATATATATATATATATTAAAATAACATCAAATTAATTATTACCGATTTTTAAAAATAATTCTTGAGGAAAATATACAAGAACCGCGAGTTTTGTAGTTCATTGAGGATAAATTTATGAAATAATAAAGTAGAATACAGACCGTCCACTTGGTCTTGAGAGATCGCAGTAGGCGAGACGGGAGGTAAAGAATCAGTATAAATACTTTCCTACTAACATGATAAGACCTGTTTAAACACTGAATTGCATGATAGGTCAATATTAGATAAATCGATGATAAATTTCCTTTGATACGAAAAAACAAACAATTTTGAAATACGTAGAGACATATCGAAAGCAGAAGCTGTTCATGTGTAGAACAATCTGAATATGTAATCTGTTTTAAGAAGTGGTAGTACACGAGAAATCTTGCAAGACTCCATGCACGGTTACGCGGTCCGCACTGTATTTGGGTGTTGCTACAACAGTTTCACCTTTCTACGAATAAAACAAATTTCATATGTTACAAAAAATAATACTTCAATTATTTTTATTATTAATTTATTATTATATATAACAGTAACGCCAAACTAATTATAACTGATTTAAAAAAATGATTCCTGAAAAAATATAGAATAGCTGTGGTTTTTCCCAAATGTAATGAATCAAGGAACCTACGAGTAACTAGCAACATCCCAGTTTGATTCCACCTTTCCTTATTCCTATAGGGTGCCAGAGAAAGGCTTTTCTACAACCCTAACGTAAGTTGGTCTACTATAAATACCTTGTGAATTTTTCTCTGAACAGGAATTTCCAATCTATCAAAGCAGTTTCATTTCTTTGTTGGAATTCTATCTAATTCTTCTTTTTAACAATTCATTTCTCCTTAAAAAGAACATCGACCAAATTTTTTAATCAGAATTGGTATTGTTGACAACACAAACACATCAGTTTTGAGTTTACCTTTATTCAGTAAGTACCCTCAAACAAAAATACTTTCTATTACATTTAAAAAGATATTTCATCATAAATTATTTTTGCAGTGGCATAAGGCTTGAAAAAATGCAATAAAAACGAACACCAACTCATAATCAATAATTTATTTTCTCATACGCATTTCGCTGACAAAGCCATAATCATGAGTGCGTATATTTATACAAGTCCACATTATAACTTAGTCATACTTTAGACTTCGTGTAGTTTTACTCACTAATGGGGACGACTCTATCACTGATACGCGTCTAAAAAAATAATTTATTGACTTCTGGTGCACAGTTGTTATTTAATTACACAGTACATACTGCAAGGAAATAACCAACTGGTAGAATTTCTTAAGAAAGAACAGAATAAAAATTGAAATAAACAAGTAGTTATGAACTACAAAATAACATCTGTTAAACAAAATAAGCCACTTGATATGAACAAGTTATGTGTTGAACAAAAGAAATAAACCAGTTGATATTAAGTTAAGTGTTGAATAAACAAAATATACAAGTTGTTGTGAACAATATATTAACTTATGTGTTGAATAAACAAAATATACAAGTTATTGTGAACAATATATTAACTTATATGTTGAATAAACAAAATATACAAGTTGTTGTGAACAATATATTAACTTATGTGTTGAATAAACAAAATATACAAGTTGTTGTGAACAATATATTAACTTATGTGTTGAATAAACAAAATATACAAGTTGTTGTGAACAATATATTAACTTATGTGTTGAATAAACAAAATATACAAGTTGTTGTGAACAATTTAATAACTTATGTGTTGAATAAACAAAATATACAAGTTGTTGTGAACAATATATTAACTTATGTGTTGAATAAACCAAATATTCACCCCATCCAAGGCCATTAAAAACATCTACATATCGTCCTGGTATTCTGCGTCAAAATGTTAGACACTGTACACCCATACACACTAAGTGCCAAAGTTTTAAACTCATTACTCGACTCCAGTCTCGTAGTAACAACCGCTGAACTTTCAGAGCTTTTAAAATTAACATACGATGTACTTGAGAGTGCACGATGGAATTGCAAAATTATACATTACTATTAACCAATGGTTATATCTCATATGATATGCATCAGTTTATTTAACTCAATAGTTGGAGAAAACACTGAAGGAAATCACAAAAGTAATGAATATTTATCTATTTGAAATTATACATTACTATTAACCAATGGTTATATCTCATATGATATGCATAAGTTTATTTAACTCAATAGTTGGAAAAAACACTGAAGGAAATCACAAAAGTAATGAATATTTATCTATTTGAAATTATAATAATAAGTATTATAGTAAATGAAATAAAAATGTTCAAAATAAAAGCTTGATGAATGTGTACAAGTTGTCTACTACTCATTAACTCCGTACAATTTATCCTTACAAGACTTTAATTTTTTTTATTTTGAATTACCTAATTCTTAGATCTGAAGATGTAGTTTAACAAAATAAAAATTTTAAAAATGAAAAAATAAGTTTTACATTATTATAGCAGTCAGTGGGACAGGCATAGCTACTTTATTTGAAGCATGTAGTTAACAGAGATTTTAACAGGACCTACTTAATGTAGTTAATAAAATATACAAATAACAGAAAACCTTAATTAGACGTTAAACAATTTACTTAATACAAATTTTATTTAACGAATTTTACTAAAATATTTTAAGACGCACCTAAGGATGTTTGTCATTTCCAAAATTGAAATAATCAACTCATTTTCATTATATTGAATTAATTTTAGTAAGCAAATAAAGTAACATAACCTACGAATTCAAACAGCTGTTCTACAATATAACCTATAACATAAAATCAGCTGTTGTATGAAATCATATGTTAATACTTGATTTAAGAATAAATATGAATGCGCTTCCCGCTTCGCGTCTCGTGATAGAATGAAGCGTGACGGATTTTCTATTTTGGGGGGGGGATCTGTGGTGTATTTTATTATAAATTAAAATTAAACTGTTATTGATTTAAGTTTTAAATTGCTAATAATCGGAAGAAAAATATTTAATGACTTAAAACTCTTTTTTTTTAAATACTTAACATTTCGTTTATAAATAGTAATGTATTCAACATTATTCAAAAAACAAATGAGTTTGTGAAGAAAAATCGTTCTCCAGCAGTTATGGATACAACTGCATTGAAGATCAATACGATGTGAACAATTAATGCTGCCTAAATACCAAATACGTTCAATGAACTTTGAATTACAATATCAATGCGTCGCTGAAATGCCTTCTTGAATCACAAGTGAACAATTAATGCTGCCTAAATACCAAATACGTTCGATGAACTTTAGATTACAATATCAATGCGTCGCTGGAATGCCTTCTTGAATCACAAGTGGACAATTAATGCTGTCTAAATACCAAATACGTTCAATGAACTTTAGATTACAATATCAATGCGTCGCTGGAATGCCTTCTTGAATCACAAGTGAACAATTAATGCTGCCTAAATACCAAATACGTTCAATGAACTTTAGATTACAGTATCAATGCGTCGCTGAAATGCCTTCTTGAATCACAAGTGAACAATTAATGCTGCCTAAATACCAAATACGTTCAATCAACTTTAAATTACAATATCAATGCGTCGCTGGAAAGCCTTCTTTAATCACAAGTGAACAATAACGACGCTATAAAGTAGCCACACGTCAAAGGAGACACGTTGACACTTGGTGACATTCCAATTATAGCTTTAATAAAGTCATTATTGACTCTTCAAAATTAATCGAGTTTTATTAGTTATCACAGACGGAAGACTTCTTCGTCTGGATTTAATTAAACGCTGGTCTGTATGCAAATTACGGTAACGTAATGGGTTTAGTATAATACGCGGAAGTATAGTAAGAGTGAATTGTAATTGAAAATATCTAGAACTATTCAATTACAAAATTTCTATAAATTTGGATCGCTTTAATAAATAACTACCCGTTTTATAATTCTGATCTGTGTTGTAAAGCTGATAACAGAAATGGTTAATTTTAAAGAATCCACTCCCACTGATGCACCTTGTACGTTTATTGTCGGGGAATAAAATACCCAGTTCGAGATGGATCCATTTCAAACTTTTGCATTCTTTTTTTGCAAATATAGAAGACTTTGAGAAGCCTTCCAAGATGCTACAATGAGAATTTTAAGCTTCTCTACTATATCTCCAACATTTAACAACCCCGATAATGTCTGTGATAATGTATTTTTAAATTCCTTCAATTAGCTCACACTTATAAATCTCTTGCACAAATGTTTAATCGTTAAAAAATACGTTATCTAACCAATTACTTTCAAATACATTTTTCAAACCTGTAGTGGATGTACTTAATGATAATACAGTGATTTCAAATATTTATACAATAATTGAGTTATAAATATTTCGGGGTCTAGGCCGGATTCGAACCGAGTACCTCATGTTCAAAGTCTAGTGCTTTTGCACTCAGCTAACTTTCCCATAGATAGAAGTGTATTTCTCAAAGAGGTATATATGCATTTTTTTTTGCCCCCATCTGGTTGTCATTGAAACCTCCATAGTACAACTTTAAATTGTTGCAATGGTTACCACAAAATATCATAAATAATGATTTAGGATTAAAAATGAATGAAACAAAATTAACAAACAAACTGGATTAACGTTATCGAACCTTGCATCACAAACGGACATTGCGAAAAGAAACTACAACACATTGCAAGCGATGAAAAAAAGAATGTGTATAAATAATAAAAAAACAAAAATAGTAGTTCAACACCATACATAGAAAGGAAAATGAAAAATTTCTAGGGTATTCATATTCTATTTTGTCACTTCATATTGTTAATCTGACATATGTATATACATATTTATATTAGTTGTAATTATAAAATAAAAAGAAACTGAAATAATTTTTTTTTACCTAAGTAGAAAAAAACAGTTTTTTTTTAAATTGCTATAGGCCTATTACTTGATTATTATTTGTCCAGTTGTAAACCACTTGGAATATACACCACCTAACCCTTACTATGCAGTTAAGTGATGTTTTAACTTTCGTTTTACTACCCTGTGCAGAAATAGTTGTATTTTTTGCGTCTTCTATGGCGTATATTAGGGATGTGCTATAATAATAATTTAACTAATTTATTTTCTTGTGATTTCATACCTTCTCATTTGTATTACCCCTTATAAGCAAGTTCAATTCTACGAAAACTACGAAGTAAATAAAGTAGAAAACAAAAACGGGTAAATTGTATACATATGTGTAATTCCTTTTACAGTAATTGTACATTAAGCAAGAGTTTTACTCTTTATTTTATCGAATTTTGGAAGACAATCTATTACAGTATATCTTCAGTAAGTATAGTGCGGACACGTAACCGCACAATTGGCTTTACGAGATTTCTCGTGTACTACCACTTTTGAAAACATATTACATATTCAGAATGTGCTACACATTAACAGCTTCTGCAACTGATACGTCTCCACATATTTCAAGATTGTTTGTTATTTCTAAATTAGAAGCTAATTTATCTAACATCGACCATCTCGTGAAATTCAGTGTTTTGACAGTCCTTAGCATGTTTGTAGGAATGTATTTAGACTGACGCTTTACATCCCCGTCTCGCCTACTGCGATCTCTCAAGGCCAAGTACACGGTTTCGCGGTCTGCACTTATAATACGTTTTGATCGTACTTTCCGAAAGCCGACTCATACAAATTCAACTAATATTATTGCTAACTCTGTTGAATAATCTTCAATTACAATGTCTTTACAATTAATGAGTAGGTGGTCAATAAATATAAGACAATACGCTACTTCAATTAGAATATCAGTAATTATACTTAATTGTAAAAACTAATCCACAAATAATGCATTGTTTATTTTATATAGTTTTTAATTTTACATATGTAATGTATTGGTTATCTTCCAGAACTTTACAGTTCTGAGTTTCAAATCTTTTCCCGAACATTAAAGCCCTGTTGGGTGAAATTTACGAAATTAATATTATTGCAGTTTGAAAAGCATTGTAACATAACTGTAAAAATTAATATCAACTTTCTTTACATCAGAAACTTTAACGCGCTGTAGTTTAATGGCTTCTTAAATTTTAATAGGACAATCACGTACTTACGTTCCGTTTGGAATCGACAAAGCTGTTACAGTCTCCAAACGGCCTAATTTATGGACAGTATAGAGTTCAGTAGTTTTAATGATAGGTAAAGTACAAAGCCGTCAAATATACATAGCCTTTAAATTATTCACTTTAATTGGGTGAACTTGTAAACAATACAAAAATAATTAATAAACCATTATAAACCCTGGCTACAAATATTCTTATAACCTTGATGTACCTTCCGACAACACAGTAAAGTTGCTCCGCCAACACATATTTATCTGTTGTATACTCAATATAATAATATATACCAATATTAGCATAATTATGATATACTGTATACTAACATGTTAGTATGTAAATATGATTCTTCTAATGATACAAAGGTTATTCTTGTGATTATGCTAACTGTTATAGCGAAATGTGCATAAGGATTTTGTAAATATTTGAAGCAAGGATTTATAATTGTTTATTAATTGTAATTTCGCTACTGTTCTCTCTATGGTTTATCGAATTCCGTATTAGTTCAAATTAACAACTAAAGACTTCTGTGACAAAACATCCCCTGTAGCTATGTTTAAAGCTATTAAATAAAGGCATTGAGTGTTTAGACTAAATAAAACACTACGCAAGTCTTATCTTTCTTCCGCCTTGTTTGTATAAGTCAAATTCTATAAGCTGGCACTTGGCTCTTAGGTAGAATTTGTGTATTCGTCATCTATCAATCATCAGGCACTGTAGTCATCCCTCATCGGGGCTATAAATCTCGGCCTACCCATCCCAACCTTTATATAATCCTATTAGCACGCTTCCGTGAACGCCCTATTTTCATTTCTTGTTAATTTTACTATACAATAAAAAGTATTATTAAGTAACAAAATAAGCGGAAGTACCAGGGTCAATGTTTTTTTTTTAAATGACCTCCACCCTACCCTCGTCCTAGGCCTTTCGTCAAGACCCGCTGCCCCCAAGTGGCAGCAGCTTATAAAATTTTATCTTATACAGTGGTACATTTTCTGCGCTTCCCTCTTTTTTTCCTTCTCGGAAACCTTTAATTAATATTTATAATATTTCGAGTCTGTATAATGTTAATATTTGCTTCTCTGTGACGTGTAATTAACTCTATAATCAAGCTAGGGGCACACAAACTTCACCTGGGAAATACCTAGTCGGAGTTTTTATTGAGTCAACGTGTGCTTCAAAGGCTAACCAAATTCCAAAACCCTATATGGCCTTCCATTGCGAGTCTCCGGTATGGGCAATTCGCAATTATTGCATGTAATTAAACTTTGCAGCCAGTAAAAAGCAATTAAGCCGGGCTTAGTTGTCAGGCACGCTTTTACCCGTTAACGTTTACACATAGTCCTTTATAGACGAACGTCGATTTACCGAGGATTAAAATTTCATTTAAACTTTCCGTGCTGATGTTTACGAGTGATTAAAATGGGCCCATTAAGGGCTTACATTGAAAGCCGTTTAATATAATATTTATTCAATATATTAGTTTTAAAATACGTCTTTTTTACGGTAATCAGAAAAAAAGACTGTTGTTACTTACGAAGTTATCACTTAGGAAAAAACTCCTCTATTGGGCATCTCAAAGTTCTTGGTCTATCTCGTACGTTATAAACTCCCTATCAGGGTCATAGGGGAGGCGACTACCGGTTACACCTCCTTGTAAGTCTAAATGGTAGAGCTGAGAAACGGCATAAACGCCACTGTGTTTGGAAGTAGGCTTAATTATGCTTTTCTTAAATAGATTTATTTGTATTATTTCTATTGGGACCAAAGAGATAGTTCCAGCAACTACCAGGTATATATACAATATGTAAAATACTGTAAAAACATTTAATTCAATTTTGTAATTCAAAATAAAAAACTTATAAATTAAAACCAAAATAAAATGTATATGCTGTCAGTATTATTTAGATGTATTTGTTGGGTTAGAGTTATACCATAGGAATATAAATAGGTTTATACAGTAGAGTCTCGATAATTCGAGGTATATGGGACCAAAGCCCCCTCGGATTACCGAAAACTCGTATTACAGGGAAATACGTCCCTGTGCATTGGAAACATAGGTGTTTTAATGAACCCTAATACAGTACTATAATTAAGAATGCATAAAAACAGTTTATAGAACTTTATATGGGCATTTATTGAAAGCCCGACTTATTTCCTTTGCATAGCGTATTGATATGATCATTTCTTGGAAGCTTGACTTCTTTCCTTTACATACCGTATTGGCATGAACATTTCATGGAAGCTTGACTTATTTCCTTTGCATACCGTATTGATATGAACATTTCTTGGAAGCTTGACTTATTTCCTTTGCATACCGTATTGGCATGAACATTTCATGGAAGCTTGACTTATTTCCTTTGCATACCGTATTGATATGAACATTTCTTGGAAGCTTGACTTCTTTCCTTTGCATACCGTATTGGCATGAACATTTCATGGAAGCTTGACTTATTTCCTTTGCATACCGTATTGGCATGAACATTTCATGGAAGCTTGACTTATTTCCTTTGCATACCGTATTGATATGAACATTTCATGGAAGCTTGACTTATTTCCTTTGCATACCGTATTGATATGAACATTTCTTGGAAGCTTGACTTCTTTCCTTTGCATACCGTATTGAACATTTCTTGGAAGATTGACTTCTTTCCTTTGCATACCGTATTGATATGAACATTTCTTGGAAGCTTGACTTCTTTTATTTGCATACCGTATTGATATGATCATTTCTTGGAAGCTTGACTTCTTTCCTTTGCATACCGTATTGATATGAACATTTCTTGGAAGCTTGACTTATTTCCTTTGCATACCGTATTGGCATGAACATTTCATGGAAGCTTGACTTATTTCCTTTGCATACCGTATTGATATGAACATTTCTTGGAAGCTTGACTTCTTTCCTTTGCATACCGTATTGAACATTTCTTGGAAGATTGACTTCTTTCCTTTGCATACCGTATTGATATGAACATTTCTTGGAAGCTTGACTTCTTTTATTTGCATACCGTATTGATATGATCATTTCTTGGAAGCTTGACTTCTTTCCTTTGCATACCGTATTGATATGAACATTTCTTGGAAGCTTGACTTCTTTCCTTTGCATACCGTATTGATATGAACATTTCTTGGAAGCTTGACTTCTTTCCTTTGCATACCGTATTGAACATTTCTTGGAAGATTGACTTCTTTCCTTTGCATACCGTATTGATATGAACATTTCTTGGAAGCTTGACTTCTTTTATTTGCATACCGTATTGATATGATCATTTCTTGGAAGCTTGACTTCTTTCCTTTGCATACCGTATTGATATGAACATTTCTTGGAAGCTTGACTTATTTCCTTTGCATACCGTATTGGCATGAACATTTCATGGAAGCTTGACTTATTTCCTTTGCATACCGTATTGATATGAACATTTCTTGGAAGCTTGACTTATTTCCTTTGCATACCGTATTGGCATGAACATTTCATGGAAGCTTGACTTATTTCCTTTGCATACCGTATTGATATGAACATTTCTTGGAAGCTTGACTTCTTTCCTTTGCATACCGTATTGGCATGAACATTTCATGGAAGCTTGACTTATTTCCTTTGCATACCGTATTGGCATGAACATTTCATGGAAGCTTGACTTATTTCCTTTGCATACCGTATTGATATGAACATTTCATGGAAGCTTGACTTATTTCCTTTGCATACCGTATTGATATGAACATTTCTTGGAAGCTTGACTTCTTTCCTTTGCATACCGTATTGAACATTTCTTGGAAGATTGACTTCTTTCCTTTGCATACCGTATTGATATGAACATTTCTTGGAAGCTTGACTTCTTTCCTTTGCACACCCTATGGCTATAAACATTCTTTGGAAGGCAGATTCATCGTTTTCTTTTAAATAGATAAAATAGTATCAAACAGGAATAGGCTCGAATTTAACGGAAGTTCGGTACTCGGAATTTCGAGACTCCACTGTAGTTATATATTAGTAGCTGGACCAGTATGTTCTCTAGTTACTATATTTCTTTTCATTGTATTTTTGGATGTTTCCGTTGTAATGAACGTAAATGAGCGTACTTGTTAAAAACTGTAATTCAATCCAAACACTGCACTATCAAACAATAATTTTAGCATTCAAGGGCCGGCCCAGTCGTTATTTAATTCTCGGCCATTAGCCTATACGTATTTCATCATTATTATCAACGTTGAATCTTTCCCCCAACTCGTTTCCCGAATGTAAAACACCACTTCATGAGATTTTATGATCTTCAGTATTTTCCAACATCAAATTTTTTTGCATCACATATTTTACGTTTTTACCCGTCTAATCTCTACTCTCTCCTATCTGTTTTTCCGTCCTTTTTATTTTTTTTTTATAATCATAATACTTTAAACTTTAAATTCGAATTGTGCTCTGATAGCTTTTTATTTTTCAACTAAACAATTTTTTGCAACAGGCACACTTTTTAAGAGCTTTACTTTTATTAAACATCAAATGACACGGTATTCTTTGAAATTATTTTCCTGTAGTATAATCTCATTGTTCTTATTATGGGCTCTAATGCTCTGATTATCTTTATTTTGAAAATCGAAAAAACTATTTAAAAATAAGTGTAAATAACCTCTAAAACTTGTTTCATACATCTTCCATGCTATATTATTATCAAGTTATAATAAAAGGATTTTGCAATTAAGGCCTTCACACGCGACATATCTGATTATAGATTAGATAAATACGTACGGAAAACAGATATTGTGTATTCAAGGTTAATGTGTTTAGTAGAACTTTAAGTTTAAGACACTGGCTAACGAGAAGCACAAGTGAAAGCAAACAATCTTTCCTTTTACAAAACATTTTAATTGCTCGCCTACTCCCAAGAGCGAGCTGCTTAACAAATATAGTAAGTTAAAATTTACAATTCTTCCTTCAGTGTACCAAAAATTAAAAACCCTTAGTGTTGTATATGCAAGTCAAATTCTTCACTTGCTTCTAGTACCATGGGACACTAATGTCAAATCCTTAGAACTGTATTTATTCTAATTTACCTTTCCAATTCTTTTTCATGAAAATGAACTGCTAATTGTATCCATATGACAGAGCAGGAGTGGATTATTCCAGTTATGTGCACTCGCCTAAGTCCCAGATCATGTGCTCTTTATTACTTATCTCTAATACTATAAATATGTTATTTACATGCATTTTGTATCTTTCACAGCCAAATCAATTTATTAACCTAAACAAATCTCATACCTACTCCACATTCTTTTACATCAAATATTATCTATTCTTTTCAAACTTCATCAGACGAAATTTTAATTAACCAAGAATTCAAATGAAAAGTACGTTTTCTAGGTTATTAAATTTCTTCTATTAGCTCACACTCTCCTGATATATATCTTGTACAAATTTTTAATCTTAAATAAAATATGTTTTTATTAATCCAATCAAGTTCAAATTCTTTTTTCCTTATAGTAGATCACAATTGATGTTAACACTGTTTATTCAAATATTTATTCAGTAATTGAACTATAAAAATTTTAGTGGTCTAGGTCGGATACGAACTGAGTATCGTTATGTTCCAAGTCTAGCCCATTGGCACGTTCCAACTTTCCCATAGCTAGAAATATATTTCTCAAACATGTATATGAATTTTTTTTCTTCCCACCAACTGGTTGTTGTCGAAACCTTAATTGCACATTCTTAAATTGTTGCCATGGTTACCACACAATATCATAAATAATTGTCTAGGATTAAAAATGAATGAAAAGAATAAAATAAACAAAATGGGTTAAATGCATCGAACCTTGCTTCACAAACGGACAATGCGAAAAGAAATTACAACACAATGCAAACGACGAAACATAAAGAAAGCGTATACATAGTAACAGACAAAATTATTAGTACATGGAACGGAAAAGTGAAAATTGCAAGGAAATTCGCAAACTATTTGCCATTTAATATTGTTATTCTGACATATGCATATACATATTTATATTAATTGTTATTATAAAATAAAACGAAACTAAAATACAAATTTTCTTTGTTGATTTAAATAGGAATTGACTTTGAAAAAAATATATAATGCTAGTTTGTAATTGATTATTTATTTGATCAAAAATTAACTTTGATTGTAATTTATTTGTTAATTTTCACTTGCAAAATATTTAAATCCTAAATAATATAGACACGGACATAATTAATGATCTTCTAAAGTCTGCTTATAGCTCCACAAGTTGATGTACGCTTAATATCATGAAATCTCAACAAACTGATCTCAACGATGATAAGATTTCCTTACAAAGTGGATATTTTTTTCTAAAGGAAAGGTTGTTGAGACCGTTTACGCTTCAGCCTTCTCATACTTTTAAGCAGTAATCCCATTCTCTCCTGAGACATTTTCCTTTTTAGCAAAATTATCATTGATCAAATATAAAACCTGGCAGTGTTTTATCGTCTATGCTGGAAACAGAGTTTATGCTCACCGTTCGAAACTCACGTATCGTTTACGTAAGATTTTAAAGATCATTGTTGAGTTTCTTAACTAACTTTTGGATTCTTTATATTGTCAAAGGTTATTTAGTCTGAAGTTTACAGAGTATTAACAGAAAAGTTATAAAATGTATTTGTTTAACACGCTTATAATATTCTATAGAATCTAGCTATAGAATATAGCTACAGAATCTAGCTATAGAAACTAGCTATAGAATCTAGCTATAGAGTCTAGCTATAGAATCTAGCTATAGAATCTAACTATAGAAACTAGCTATAGAATCTAGCTATAGAGTCTAGCTATAGAATCTAGCTATAGAAACTAGCTATAGAATCTAGCTATAGAATCTAGCAATAGAATCTAGCTATAGAAACTAGCTATAGAATCTAGCTATAGAGTCTAGCTATAGAATCTAGCTATAGAATCTAGCTATAGAAACTAGCTATAGAATCTAGCTATAGAGTCTAGCTATAGAAACTAGCTATAGAATCTAGCTATAGAATCTAGCTATAGAAACTAGCTATAGAATCTAGCTATAGAAACTAGCTATAGAATCTAGCTATAGAGTCTAGCTATAGAATATAGCTATAGAATCTAGCTATAGAAACTAGCTATAGAATCTACCTATAGAGTCTAGCTATAGAATCTAGCTATAGAAACTAGCTATAGAATCTAGCTATAGAATCTAGCAATAGAATCTAGCTATAGAAACTAACTATATCTGTTAATTTTAATGAGGGTTTTTCAAACACCACTATACAAGCGAGTACTGTAGGCCTAATTAAAAGAGAGTAAGATGAAAAAGCGAAAGAAAATATTTTTAACAAAATTAGATTTGTAAAACGATATATAGGAAAATATTGTTTCAATATAGCGTTGAGGAAATTGTTTACAAATATCAACACATTTAGGCTATTTGGTATAGGCCTAAAGACTTCAGTTCCAACCCTCTACAAGTCATGTTCCTATATTGCTACCCGCAGCCGGTGTGGCCTCAGTCAGAATTAACAAACCCCCCCCCCCTTATCTAAGATATATGACTAGCACGACGCGACGGCGAGGTTGGGTGTTTCGTGGTGACAGAAGCTTAAACTGGTGTGTAATGCCAATGACGTGAAAAATCTGGATGACAAAAATGCTTGTAAAAAGGCAAAATACACAATTTTACATCTAAACGAGTTATTTCATTAAGGTTTCCTGATAGTAAACAATTATTATATATATATTTCAACTATAAAATGAACTGAAACAATTTCAAACGAAAACAGAATAATCGAATTTATATGTACAATAGAAATATATAACTTTAAAGTTAAACAATCACCCTTAACTTAAAATATTCTTGAATATTACCCATTAAATTCTTAAATATTCTTAAATATTCTTAAATATTACCCATTTAAAAATATTCTTGAATTTTGTAGTCCATTACGTTTGCTGAATCTTAATTAATCACTTAAACAATAGTTTATGACTATCCGAGTTATAAAGTTCGGATAGTCATAAACGATTGTTTAAGTGATTAATTTATAAAAATATATTCGAAAGGCGACGCTTTTTTATTCACGACTAGATTAGTCTATTATAGGGATTTCTCAATAGCTACAATGAAAATATACTTCATCTAGTTCAATAAAGATACAATAAAGATCTATATCTAGTTCAGATATTTTACATTTAAATTTTCACTATATTTTTAAAAATCCAGGCTTAATTTGGTCCACACCTATCCGGAAAAAAAATTTCGAATTAGTCAGAAGTTATGGGATTTCACTCTTGACCGCAATTTGTCGATTATCCAATAATTCATAATAATGGAGTTATAATGAATTAGATTATACTTTAAATATTTCATTTCGAAAATTAAAACAAGAATTCATTTTGTTGCAGGTTCATTCAGAAGTGGACATTGAACACGGCGTATCCAAGCGGCAGGTAAGCGTGTTGGCTCGTGATGGTCATCTACCTTACGAAGGCAAGAGGTACGTAGGTGCCAAGATAGAGCCCGAATACGCACCCTGGGAGAAACCGCTTTACGATGACCGCGAATCTAACGAAGCCACCGATCTATTCGAAACCAGCGGCAAGAGGTACGTCGGAGCTCTGGCAAAGAGCGGCGACCTACGGTATCTCAAACAAAGAGAAGAGAAGAGGGACGAACTAGACACTCTGATAGAAGAACTGCTAACCGCTGAAGAGTTGAAGAAGATACGGCTGGAAGCTCTACGCGAAGAGTTGTACAGAGAAAGAGAAGAAAACAACGAAGAAATTGAAGAGGAAAAAAGGTCTTTGTCGTCTCTAGCCAGGGGTGGAAATTTACCTTTCAGAGGTGAAAAGAAATTGGGTGAAGATTCCATCGGCTTTTATAAAAGAGGTATTTCGTCACTGGCTAGAACTGGACAGCTTCCGGTACTTTCTTACGGAGGTAAAAGAAGTGCTCTAGGATATTTAATGAGGGATAACTACCCAGTCGACCTGGCTTTCAATAAACACTTCAGAGAAAGGATCAACGACGGAGATTTAGAGAGCCTTGCGTCTTTAACAGGTAACACTATCTCACCTGCTTCCCTTAAAAGAAATATTGCTTCTGTGGCCGGATTCAGGAAGAACATGTTGGGAAAGAAATCTTTGTTTGATGATTGGTTTGGAACTGATGATGACGGTACATATGACCTCGCTAAAGAAAAACGTTATTTAGGAGCGTTCTTAGCCAGCAATCAACTACCTTACAACAGGGTCCCTTCGGATTACGAGACAAAGAGAAACATCGGAGCTATGGCTAGAAACTGGAACCTCCCAAACTACAGGTACGCTAAACGCTTCAATGAAAACGAAGACAATGAAAACCTACTGAAGAACCTGGCGGCTACACTGATCGATCAAAATGGAGATCGTGCTGATGAAGAGAAACAGATCAAAGAGGAACGAGAAGAGAACAAACTTGGCTACGGCTCTTTGGACGACCAGAAGACATTTGCAATGAGGAAGAAGAAGTCTGTAAACTTGGAAGAGCAATCGCTGGCGGAAAAGGAACAGCAACAGTCTGCCCAGGTCGACGAGAATAAAACTCACAATGACGTTGACAGGATCCAACGGAGCAAACGGGAAGCTTTTGATGACTCTGGCATAACATCTGATGAATACACTATGCCTGTTTTGCAGAACACTGATTTATCCGAATATGACGACCTTGTGTCAAAATCGAACGGTGATCAATCGTCTTCGAGGACCAAGAGGTATTTCGGTAAGTAACCATCATCTTCTTTACTCACTTACAAAACATTGATTACAGACGGTTCTCTTATTCGATATGGCTGTGCCGTTGCGGCACGAGTTTTATAATTTTGTACATTTTTTCTCCCAGTTTCATTTTTGGTCAATACATCACCAAATATTTTGGTCATTTCGATCCTATTTATATTTGTTGTAATTTTCCTCAACAACACCAAATCTTGGAACTATTGTAATGTACCGTTTTTTTTATTGGAAGATAGTTTGTATAACAAATTTTATATTTATTCACTCTTTTCTGGTTTGAACAATCGCTACTGTTTATTTTCTTTGTTTTATATTTTCATTAAACCTTGTGTTAAATTTCGTGAACTATTTCGACAGCGAAACTATTCGAGTTCCCTAATGCCGCTCTTCATTTAGATATTATCTTTTTGGGGCTGAAAACCTAAAGTTCTGTGTCTGCTTAAATGACAACTTCACAATAATTACAACTTTAAAAATAAATATATGTAAAACGACAAACAGAGTTTCGACAACTGTCCACTCTTTTCAATTCTTTCTCCTGTCGTTTTTCTATCTCTACTTCCTATTCGAATATAAAGTATTTTAAAACTACTTCCTATTCAGAAGTCTTTTAGTATTACTTTGGACTATAAACTGTTCAACACAGGTTGTCCTCTAGAAATGTTACATCTATATTTTCATTTAAATAAATGTCTTCCATTTCTACTGCTAACAAAATATGTAAACCTTAAACCTATTGGTTTCCTTTAAAGATTGAATTATTAACCGAGTTTTAAACTGTCTCCCAATAACGCCTTCTATATTTGACTTAAAAACTTAATGCGACCAAATCCGTGCGTAAAAGGTTTATTCGTGCTAAACATCCCTTCCCGAATGATCGTTTTTTATAATAATCGCCTTTTTTTATCTTAATAAGTAAACAAAGGTTTTTCTCTCCAAACTACTAAATATAAAATCCAAAAAACTGTCGCCATACATCTAATTTATTTTTAAACGGTTATTTAAAATCGTTTTAAGAGAAACGCAAGAACTGTACGACGGCAGTTTTTCAAAATATTCCCTCCGTTGGAACAAACGTTTTTTGAAGCAGATTTTCTTTAAGATTTTTTTTCAAGCATTTAAAATAGATTACCGAGGTAAATATAGAAATATGTTTACACCGAGACACGCGGCGCCCTTGTGACGGCCAACCTCTCGCTAGCCAGCTTCTGTCCACCATGCATGTCAGTACCTCTTCTAAGGAAGGAGAAATAAAAACTATCTGTCACATTCTAAAACATTCTTTTCCTGACTAATCGATTCATAGCTAAACGAAAAACAAAGCTTTTTGTATTTTCTTAAGGACGAGCGATAATCTGAAATTATGTCTTCAAGTCGAGTCTGTTATTGGTCCTTCCCAAGTAACACTAAAAAAATTATTATTTTTAATTCATTTACTACACTTACTGCATGCTATCTTTATACATTTTAATCAAATAGGCAGAATATCAACGTTCCAACGAACAATACACACTACATAAAAACTATTCATTGGTGTCTAGATATTTGTACTAGATGTGTAGGTAATATTGTTGCATGGGTGTGATAAAATTCCATGGTTTAATTTTCATTTAATTATGTGTCATTTCGTACTAACTACATGAACATTTCACACAAATGTTACATTTATCAACAGCATTTCATGAACTCAGTTAAATGTTGATCGTGAGTTGATTGTTGGCATGATAATAGATGTCTCTTGATGTTTTACACTCTACAACTGTAGTATGCCTGACCTTTTGCTCTTCTGATCTACTCCAGTCCGCTGGGTAGAGTTGTTTCCTGTTGTGACTAACGATGTGTACCCTATCGTCTTGAGCATGACCTCCTAGATTCAGTGTTCCTTTGTTTACGCTTCTAGAGAGAGTTGCGTAGAGGCTAAATGTGATAAACGTGCAGAAGTTTTGGTTGATCATTGAAGACGTTTCAGGAGCGTTGGCTCGAAACGGTTGGCTGCCTCAAGGCCATTACTACAAGGGAGCAGTGTCTAAGAGGCACATCGGTGCTTTGGCTCGTCTGGGATGGTTGCCGTCCTTCAGGAGCGCCAGAGGTTACTCCCGCTTCGGCCGAGGTGCGAGGTCACCGTGCAAGAGAAGCGGCGAGCTGAGGTGACCGTTTTGATCACTGTAAATTCCATTCTAAATGTAATCATTTAAAATGAAAAAGATTAATCATGCGAAGATTTCACCCCAGTATTTCATGTAAATTTTTCCATATAATCAAATGTTTTCTGAATAAATATAAATTTCAGTTTAAAATTTGTATGTTTCACACTATAAAATGAAAGAATACAAGTTTATTTTTACAGAACCATTTGCAGTACTTTTTATTTTTCAAAAATTCAAACACATTAAAACGCTTTGTAAAAGAATGTAAATATGCTTCTATACAATATTCAGTAAGTGATTATATATATATATTTCATAAAAGAAAGAAATTAGGACAACCCTAATAACACTCGTAAGTTATTATTAAATTATTTCTGGAATAACATTTCTCTAATATTTAATTTTACTAAAACATCTTCACCGACAACGTAGATAGTGAAGAGAAATATAAGTAAGGCGTATCTGTGATTGGATGTATCTTTCAATTCCGTTATAAGCATTGCATTGTTGAAAGTTTACCAAGATCTAGTATTATGTTGTTTACATGATACTATCAAGATGTACTTTTTCCTGTTTCTGACTTTAACGTTATTTTTTCACTTTCCTTTTCCTCTTTTACATAAAGTGTTCATGTTCACCCTTTACCTTAATTTAAAAAACAAATTGTTTTATGGAAATTCATTGAATTTAAAAGGTTTGAAAACGATATTGGTATTATAATTCTTTTGGGACATTGGGCGGCGTGTTTTTGTCAGACACAACTTGAACAAAGTTCCTCAAACCTCAGTTCCCGGCTTTAGAGTTGAAACCCTCTCTCTCATCACGATATTTTAGGCTTTTAAAATAATAACTTGCTTTGTTATTTACGTAGTTAATTAATTTTACTGCAATGCTGATTGAAACTATTTATAATTTTATAATACAAATATTGACATTGTAAATATTATTAAATATAAGTAGCATAAATAACTTGCACCAATATAACTGGAGAAGAGTACAGAGTATTTTAGAAATACTTTTGACATTTTTAACTCCATTAATTAGGTATCGTTTTATTAGTTGGTGAATCTAACTTTTACTGCATTGTTCATTTACAAGAATGGTTTTCAGAAAACTGTAAAACACGATATGTTAATATTTTTCACTTGCATGAAATTGTTTATAATAAAAAAAGACGGTTGTTTTAGCGAGTCATGAATGAGGATGATTACTTATTAAGGTGACGTTTCTGTAACTGATTTGTTGTCATTTTCAAGTCATTTTCTGATTTCCTGCCTGAATACTTCAGTCAATAACAATAATTGGATAGTAATAGTATTTGAATATTAAGTTAATTAGAGCTATGCTAGTGAGAACAATTGCCAAAGGTAAAAATTAAAATAGTTTACTCTAAATCTCACTACACAATAGTTTATTGAAACAATCACACTAGTTTATTAAAACAAACACACTAGCTTACTAAAACAAATACACTAGTTTATTAAAACAAACACAATAGTTTATTAAAACAAACGCACTAGTTTATTAAAAAACTCACTAGTTTATTAAAACCCACTAGTTTATTAAAACAAACACACTAGTTTATTAAAACAAACACACTAGTTTATTAAAACAAACACACTGGTTTATTAAAACACACTAGTTTATTAAAACAAACTCACTAGTTTATTAAAACAAACATACTAGATTATTAAAACAAACGCACTAGTTTATTAAAACAAACACACTAGTTAATTAAAACAATCACACTAGTCTATTAAAACAAACATACTAGCTTATTAAAACAAACGCACTAGTTTATTAAAACAAACACACTAGTTAATTAAAACAATCACACTAGTCTATTAAAACAAATACACTAGCTTATTAAAACAAACACATTAGTTTATTAAAACAAACACACTAGTTAATTAAAACAATCACACTAGTCTATTAAAACAAACATACTAGCTTATTAAAACAAACGCACTAGTTTATTAAAACAAACACACTAGTTAATTAAAACAATCACACTAGTCTATTAAAACAAATACACTAGCTTATTAAAACAAACACACTAGTTAATTAAAACAAACACACTAGTTTATTGAAACAAACACCCTAGCTTATTAAAACAAACACACTAGTTTTTAAAACGATGTCTTCTTTATCAGCGCTTGGCTACTACTAACTCTAAATCCTGGATAGGTAGTAGCCAAGCACTACTTGTTGAAGGCGATATCGTCGTCGAAACATGCTGTTTGTTTTAATAAACTAGTATATAGTTATGTAGTCGGATTTAGAATAATGTTTTTAAATTTTAACTGTTGATTATTTAAATACTTGAATAACAGCAATACATAAGAGCAATAATAACAACGGCTTGAAATGGACAACATTTTAGTTGTATAAATGTCGACTAATTAAATAATCATTCTTGACTCGTTACAAAAACCTACAGTAAGACCTCTCATATCCGGCCCACTCTAATCCTGAACCTCCGATATCCGGACGTAATAAGAAAATAAAGTTAGCGTCTTTATTCAGCAAGGCGCTTGGCCTTCATGTCAGTTCTCTAGCAGTGGCTCCTTGTTCTTTACCGACTCAGTCAGTTGTATTCAAGTCCACGTATCGTTCAGTTTACATATACTCTACAGTAATTTTGTGTAATTACGTAATTTAATTAGTCTTTTACCGAGAATAGGTATGGCGTAAGAGCGGAAAAACTGTGTTTTCTATATCGCCGTAAGCTATCAACAATTATAATCGCGAGTATGGATGCGGAAAGAAGTGTTTCCAAATAGCTAAAAAAACGTAAACTTGCTACATATCGCTTTACGGACTGCTACAGCATGGGATGTAATCAGGTCATGGGGTAACACTAGCTAAATCTTGGCGGAAAGTAATTTATCATAAAACAATGAGAGGATTGTAAACGTATTACAAACGGAAAACCTTGTTGGTGAAATAAATGAAGAAACCATCCATCTTCTCCGAAACATTCCTGATCGTAAGGACATAAACAGTGTTGGCGTGAATGAAAGGATAAAAGAGGATGAAGCTCCTGAGTTTACTACTAGTGACGCTATAGATTTATTGAGCACACAGGCAGTGCCTGCTGAAGAAAACAAACCACGACGATTAGTGAACCTTTCCAGGCATTTGACCAGCTGATCGAGTATGCCAACAACAAGACGAATCAATATCACCCGATCTTTTACTCTTTCGAAGGTTGAGGAATATTTAATCAAAGAAACGTTTTCAACGAAACAAGCAAACCAACACATATTTTTTTGTCAAAACTGATAAGTAATGTTTATGTGTATGTCAGCACAGTAGTAAGGAACTGTACATACAAGCATGTAACTAAATTGTGCGTACATTTCTATAACGCTTTCAAATGATTACTACAATCCTCAATAAGTGTAACGTATTTACTTAAAACAATCATACATCTACTTCCATTTGGAATGGTTGTGATTATGTAGTACAAATGTAGATCATTATATAACTTCTGCTATATCCGGATTTTTGTTATCCGGATCGAGCTCTCGCAAAATTGATCCGGATATGAGAGGTTTTACTGTACTTTTTACCCAAAACAATGAATGATTTCGAGTTCAGCTGTCTATTGATTAACGCTTTATGATACATGTACCAGATCGATATTTATTATTTTTACAGGCTCTAATATCAAGAACTTATGACACACGCTGTATGCTTGTGTAATTTGAACATAGTTATCAAGGGTCAGTTATTAACCACTTTCTTTAGAGTACACCTTTAGGGAGAAACTCTGTAGAAAACTCTGTACAAAAGCACAACGTTTTTTTACAAAATGGTAAACTTTTACAAATTGTGAAGTATCTGTAATTGAGAAAGCAAATATAAATATATAAGACTGTACACGCATTTTAATGGGGAAATAATTTTAAAGATTCTAAAGAAAACATAAAATGCCCGAAAGTAAGGATTCTAGTGTTTGTAACTTTTAAATCAATTAATTTACTCTTGATTCATGCTCGAAATGTCTACAGAATCTTCACTTTCTGGGTCAGACGTATCTTACCATCTGACATCCAGAAATGTACAAGATCTTACCTTAGGGATTGTAAGAGCTTATCGTTGGGTTCAAACACAACGTTCTCTAAAGGAAAGGTTGAGACATGGATTTCTTAGTGTGTAGGGTGGCGGTTTATCGTTATTTCGCCACCTTAGATGTGTTTGCTATTCACATATGTTACTTATAGCTACAATCTAAACAAGGAAAAATTGTTTAATACATCTAAAACCATAAATAGTCCTTAAAGGTTTCATTACACATTGGGACATAAACATAATATGATTATGCAAACATACACTACTTCTGGATGAACAAATTGTTGCGAAATTACCGCACTATTATGGGATTAATACATTACCATAAAGTTATAATAAAACATATATATAGTATATATACATATATATATTAATTAAAGTCAATTCCTACTGAGGTAAACAAAGAAAAGTTCTACTTTAGTTACTGTTTATTTAATAATTACAATTATTACCAATATGTATTTACATATGACAGCTTCATAATATTATGTGGCAAAACGGAAAGCGAATTTCCTTGCAATTTTCCTCAGTATACAGTATATGGTGTTGGACTATTATTTTTGTTTTTTTATTATTTTATTTCGTTTCTATTTTATGAAGCTGATGGTGATCTATAATTTTTCATTCTATCCATCTCTTGTATTGCTTCATTATTGCAAGGAATATTTCTCTTATAAATTCATATACATTTTTAAGTAATAGATTTCTAGCTGTAGGAAAGTTGGCTCAATGCCAAAGTACTGGTTTACAAACATTTAGTCATTCAGTTGGAATCCTACTTAGAAATCAGCTTTTTTAAATTTGAATTATTAAATAAATATTTGCAAAAACTGTGTTAATATCAATTTTCATCCACTACAGATTTAAAAAATGTATTTGAACTTGAGTGGATGAATAAAAACGTATTTTATTAACAATTGAAAATCTGTATAAGATATATATATATATATATATATATATATATATATATATATATATATATATATATCCGGATCGGATATAATATATAAAATAATGATTTCGGTAACCAGACGACCTCGATTTTGTACAGACTAAAACATAATTGTATACGATGCATCCCTATAAAATAAAACCTAATATTAAACAACATGATAAGACGTGATAATAAGACTGACGGAAAGAAATGTAAAACTTTAGTAGCCTATTTGCACAAACACAGTTGCATAGGAATATTATGTTGAAGATTTGGTGCGCAATATTATTCATGTTATTAAAATGTTATATTGAAATATAGCTACAAAGTATCCAGTTAGGCTAGATTTCGTTAAAAAAACAAAAAGTTAATTACTACTTGGGTCTACAATGAAATACTTTATTTTAGTTACTTTTTAATAAATAATTACAATTAACATAAATAAAGTAACATAACCTATGTGTAAAACACATAACTGTTCTACCACATAACCTATAACATAAAATCGGCTGTTTTATGAAATCATATCTTATCACTTATTTTAAGCTGAACGGGACGAAATAACAATATTGCACACCTTGACCCTTTTGTGAAAAGTTTTTCTCCCATATAAAACTAAAATGAGTTATTTATTAAATATAATTATGGAATTAATATTTGACAAAACTGTATTAGCACCAATTATCAACCACTACAAGTTGAAACAAATGAATTGAACTTGATTGGATGAAAAAATTATTTGTATTAAGGAATGAAAATTTGTATAAGGTATATGTAAGGAGAGTGTAAACTAATAGAAGGAACTGAAAAAGAAACAAACTTCTTAACAAGTGAAGTGGCGAAAAGTGAATTTTGGTATAGACTACGTTTTTTGATCACCGCAGAAAATAAGGAGACAAAGTTTCGTACAAGGCGTGAATTTACGTCTTAGATTAGTAGTATTCTCTTATAAAAACCAACTCTATTCTAACCGAATACTTTATAGCAATATTCTAACGCAGCTGTATTGCATCGTAGTATTGCTCGTTTTACAAAAGTAAAAACTTGATTTTATACCCTGTTGCAGTGTTGGAAGTAAAGTTATATGTCTTTTTTCTATTTTTCTTATTTTTGGGATGTCATCATAAGGTTTTATTATTTTTTCCTAGTCTTGATGTATAATTTCGTAAGCCGAAGTTTGAAAGAAAGATTGTGGGAGCTGGGAAGGTCGTACAGAGCGGAGAGATGGCTCAAATTCAATGTATTGACACGAAGGAGCGGGGGAAATATAGTTTCGTCTCAATTTACAACATTTATAGGGTTTTGGGGAACTTATATGTACTAAAAATCTCCATAAGAAATACATTGGTCAAAATAAATCAAATTGAAAACGCATTCACAAAAAATATAGTTTCTTTATGAAGAATATGAATTGTATTGAATTTACTTTGTATTAAAAAATAATAACTATATGAAGCAACTGTGGCGTAATGTTTATTTTTAAATAAATAAAACCTCTAAACCACAAATAACATTTTATTTAAACCTTATGTACATTTCGATTGCCCAGCAATCATCTTCAGAGGTATTTAAAAAATACAACTAACTCAGTTAGTTGTATTTTTTAAATACCTCTGAAGATGATTGCTGGGCAATCGAAATGTACATAAGGTTTAAATAAAATGTTATTTGTGGTTTAGAGGTTTTATTTATTTAAAAATTAAAAAATAAAATGACTATACAAACGTTCAAATTTTGTTTTAGAATGAATAGGGGCATTACCCCAACAAGCCCATAGTTTTCATATGTTTCCACATCAGCAGGTAATACTTTTTGAGTTTGCGAAATCCTTTACGTCTGGTTACCGAAAAACGCTGTCTTAAAGTTATCTAAATACATTTCTTAATTTTTTTGACCCTAACCAAATAACTTGTAACTTTATTATAGGCATATGGTAGTCTGATATAACTGGAGTGGCAAGTTTCCAACTTTGTATTCATACTTAAGTAGCCTATGTTTGTGAATTGGAGTTATGTTTAGGTTATGTTTTAGGGTTACACATTTAATGAAAGTTTTAGGGACTTTTTATGGTTTCGAGGTTTTAAATAATTGTCCTTGTTTAGAACGCATCCTTAAATAACAAACGTGAACAAAAAAATAATAAAGGTGACCACCAATGGTTAACTAAGCATACATACTTCTTAAAATTATTTGAAAATAAGTAATAAGGAAAATACAATAACACAAACATAATCATACTAGCAATGTATAGTTTTAATTGTAACTATGATAACAATCTAAGTTTCTGTTAGGTTATATATTAATATTTTCAGTGTCAGTTAAATTCTATCCTATTATGGTCACTAATTTTTTTGACGCGTTTCGATGAACCTCCACAAATCAGACATTTTCATGAACGCACAAACAAAAATTAGTGAGAATTCTAGGAATGGCAGCTAATTGTGACAGTCAAAATATTAGAGTCAAAAAATTATATAAAAAGAATTTTCATTATAACTTTTTCGTTTGTGTTTTGTAGATTCTAGTTTATTTTATGTGGAAGTTTAAAAGTGTTAGAGTAACAGTTACAGTCCAAGTCACTATAGATACTTATTGATTATAAAATATATTATATAAAGTTCTTTTTTTATAAAGTCTATTGTCTTGTTTGCAGCAGTGGCGGTGAAGGGCGGTGGGAAGATCCCGGGTGGGAGGCTGCCTGGGATCGGGACCCGGAGGAATTCGGACAGGGGCTCAGGTCGTCGCAGGCACTAAATGCTGTCAAGAGATACCTGCTTATCAACACCTTAGATAACATCAAACTGAGAAGGCTATACCCTCATTGGATCCATTAAATCCTTCTAAGTAAATGCATGCAGAAATGAAATATTGGTTAATTCTTTATGGACGAAGATAGATTATTGTTAATGCGTATGAAATTTGCTGATATCTACCACTTTCGTAGGAAATTCTGATTAGTTCCCCTAATTAAAAATACGAGTGCTCGTACAAGATAAAAATCGTCAGCTACTATATACCGACCTAAAAACAATTTAACGTATTTTACTATTCCCATTATACCTATCAGAAGTTAATAATTCTAGAAAATTGTTAAATGTTATCCTTGCTAACTCCAAATAAATTTTGTTGCGTAGGAATAGTTAGACAATGTTTTTAGAACAGCACGCACTCTCCCGTATTTGAGCGTGCGCAGTTCCCAGTACCAGCATAGTTACACCTGGAAATATTAATAAGTATTAAGACTCTCGGAACAAATAGATATTTTAAGTGAAATCCATGAAACTATGCTCACAAGGAACAGGTAAGATTAAAAATAAGTGGCACAGAATTCAGGTTACAATTCTCATTAGCATTTGCTACCGATCGTCAATGTACTCTACCTTGCTGGCGAAAACACTCGCTTAAAACAAGAATCTAATGTCTATTTAATGGAAGTTATTTTCTTATAAATATCGTTAGCAACTAGTAATTATTAACAAAATTTTAAAAATAATTGTTACTTTAAGAACTCTATTTTAAACAAAAAGAAATTGTATAATTTTCTACAAAGACACTAAGCATTAACATCCAGCTCAATGTGATTTTATAACCTAATATTGCCATAAAAACCGTTATTTAAATATTTAACTAAAAAGTGTCTTCATTTCTCTAGATAGTAAACTAAGATTGATATTCATGAATGTTTTAGAATTATCTGCCTCCACATTTAGGCATAGAGCTGTATAGGGCAAATTTTATAAGCTGGCACTTGGTTCTTAGGTAGAAATTGTGTATTCGTCGTCTAGAAAACATCAGGCACTTTCGTCATCCCTCATCGGGGCCATAAATCGCGGCCTACCCGTCCCAACTCTTAGACAATTCTATTAGCACGCTTCCATTTAAGCCTTATGTCCACTTGTTGTTATTTTCAATATACATTAAAAAGTATTAATAAGTAACAAAATAATGAGTCAACCCTATGAGTCAGCGGAAGTACATGGGTTGATGTTTTTGAAAATGACCTGCGACCACCTCCACCCTTCGTCCTCGGCCTCCCACCAAGAACCGCAGCCCGCAGTGCCTGATTATAAAATTTGACCTATAGCTTTTTTAGTATATTCTCAACACACAATGAAAAACGTCTAGCAAGTGGCTTTGAACTTGGCCTGTCCTTCGCTTCACGGATAGTATCTGCACTTCCAAGTAAAGTTGTTAGTAAATAATTGCGTTACAATGACCACCTGTGTTTTTATTTCTAGTTACGCTAAGTATCTGTGGCTAGCTACTGGCAATAATCTCGTCGGAAGGATATGCTACACGGAATTAACCAATATTTCACATTATATTGTACCTAGATGATTATACAATAATGACAATATTCTCATTCGTTCACTTCTTGTGCTGTATTCTTGTGTCCTTGAATGTACTGGTTGTTAAAAGCCCAGATAGATTTTGTTAATTTGTTTAAACTAAAATCGTATTATATAATGATATTCAACATACAAAATAATTTCGCTGTAAAGAGGTGAAAGTCAAATTGTTACAAGAAATGATTAGTTTATGTAGCCATAATGTAAGAGAATTTATAATATTTAACACATTTAGTTATTTTTTATTCATATATTTGTATTATTATATTATTCATATTATATTTGTATTATTTCGTTTTGTAGTTGTAATATTTAATATAGTAAATTGTATTACTCATTTCAAAACTTTTAAAATTTATAGGCTAAATATAAAGCTTAGTTACTAAAATTGTTTTTCTTAAACTTTTAAAATTGTAAACACATTTCCTAACGTGCGTTAAATACATTCTAACGTATTTAATTTTAATTTTTTTAATGGCGTCATTTTGTTGTATTGAGAGCTAAAAACGTATTCCAACGTAAAACTAAAAATTATACCCGGAACCGTCCTTTATAGTTGTGATTGCGGTCAATTTCAGAACAAACACGCGTAAAAATAAGACCCATATGACCAAAATAAGATGAGTGCGTGCATGAAAGCACTACTTTGGCTATTTATGTTTTAAATAGGGCACAATTGATGGCTAGAGGAAGCCCCACATAAAATAAACCATTAATAAAATTACCCACAATAAACTTTTTAAAAAACCGGTTTTTATTAAAAATTGTAATCTAAAATATTTTACAATTACAAGATTTACAAATGTGCTTGAATGCATAAAAATGTTACCAGTAGACATAGAGCGCGCGCACACACACACACACATACACACACACACACACACACACTTACATACACATACACACACACTCACTCAACAAACACTAACACACATATATACATTTATTTAGGCTCCTAAAAACGAATTGTGTTACAGACAGTAAAATTAAAACCGCTAACTCTAAACTTCACTACACATTAGTTTAATAAAACAGACTAGTTTCGATGACGATATCGCCATTATCAGTGCTAGGCTACTTCTCTGATGAGGTAAAAGATAAGAACTGATGAAGGCAACATCGTCGTCGAATTTAGTCAGTTTTAATAAACTAATGTGTAGTGAAGTTTAGAGTCAGCGGTTTTAATTTTTACCGTTGTGAATTGTTCTCGCTAGCTAAGCCCTAATTAACTTGAAATTGTGTAACAGATTATGATAATAATTATGTATAACGCATACATGAAACTGAGTCAGTTATAACGTACTTATAAAGCTATTGTGTTCTATTTCTATGTATTATAGATGTCTTTTCAGAGTAGCTTTCCGCCGTCTTTGTTATGTTGCATAGCATTAAGAACATCTGTTAGTTATTTAAATATGCATTATTATTCATTACTGCATTACAAATAATTGTGACAATACTGCTGCTGTGAAGTACATTAATTATGAATACTCTAAATGCAAGGGAAAATGTGAATGTATTTTTATTGAAAATCACTTCTTTGAGCGTGTTTAAATTGTGAATAACATTTGTTGAATTATGTGATAAAATTTTAAAGTATTGTTTATATAACTTACAATTTATATTAGAATGTATTAACCAAGTATTATGGTATAGTTTATTGTATTGCACTATTTAATGTAATATTTATAAGAATACAGATATATTGTAGTTTACCTCATTCCCATACTTCATATCGTAATGATTTCAATAGTATCTAGATTTTGTGGAATTATTAAAAATTTACTCATTACATTTTGTCATTCGTTAACCGCACAATTCTCAGCTAAATTCTGTTTTGTTGCTACATTATTTATACTTAAAGGTAAGATCCAGTAACTAATAATAAATTTCTAGACATTTTCTAACTTATTTAAAAAACTATTCAATAAATTAATATCGATTAAACCAACTTAATTATTTGTTAAGCTTAATAAACTTTTATTGGTGTTTAAAAATAGTACAAGAATAAATTTATAAATAAAATATAATATTATATATTGAGGAAATATTATGTATCTATTCATTTTTTACATTTAATATGAACCACATAATTTTTTAATGTTTATAAACAATTTATTGGGTATTGCGTAAACATTTATTTATTTATTGGGCATTTAAACAGTTTTAAAATTGTTAAAGTATAAAATTGTTATTAAAATTAATGTAATTAAATCTAGATCTGCCTAATGATTAACTTAGTTTAATATTTTAGCAAAAGTCTGAAACTTTTGTAATTCTATTCAAGACGTATTTTCTATGAACAGGCTTTAAGGAAATTTAGTTCTTTACATCCCACAATGTTAATGTAGGCTATATTTCTGTTAGCAAACTATTATGAAATATTTTTAGTACTTTGTGAGATTTATATTATCAATTTAAGTTAACTTTATCATTATTCTAAACTTTTAGATGCATTAACGTCAGTTTTACGAGACTAAAACGCGGCACTGAATTTCCGTTTGTTTTACATCTGTAAATGTTTAAATCCGGTCGACATAAACTTTAAAAGTTTTAATACATTTTTAATAAAAATTTTGTTCTCAATAAAAATAGTACCCGCTTGTTTAAAATAGCAAAGTTAACTCATATAAAACTCATAACATTTCCACTCAGAGAAGCGGGTCAATAATAACTTCGGGAAAATAATCCGTTTAGCCAAAAGTTTCTGCGATACAGTTGGGACAATTTGTCACTAAAATGAGGGAGTTGTTTAAATTGAAACTGTCAAACGTACGCTGTTCATAATTTGTGTTTTACTTGGGTATTCAAAAGTAATTTATATGACAATGAAGCAAATTTGTTCGTCATTTTATCTATGAGCAAAGTTTTAAATTATCTTTATACATTATTTTATATTGTTTAAGACCTAAAGAATGTTAAATAAAACTTAAAGTCCTATATAAAATTGATTTAATACAGTTTTGCAAATACGACTCGAAATTATGGGCCTGATACGCAAATACTGATATTACAATAAATATGTTTTCTACCCTTTATTTAAGGGATGGATTGCTTTAAGGAGGGTTTAAAATTATATAGAACTTCCTCATTCATCTACTTCTATGTTAGAAGGAAGACTGCTGTGGCATATTCTTTTACATACTATGGGTACTTACTAAATACATTTAGCTTGTATTTTTAGCAAAATTATGTAAATTTTCTCCCTATTTTGGACATTATCACTAATAAGAACTTTTCGGTAATAATAAACTTGTTTTCATTTAACCGCCTTCCTTTTTCTGTAGTATTATTGTACTTCGTGTTTTTAAAAGCTTGAAATATTATAGTTCTCAGAATGTAAAATTTAGTTACGAGCAAAAAGTATTTCCTTGTAAAATTGTTCACATTTTTGTAACAGCTATTTTACACTCAAATATGTAAAACATTTATGTTACTTTTTCATGCGGTTTTCAAAATAGAAGTAACTAAAAATATAATTATGAATTACCAAAATCCAAAAGCGTAAAATATTTCGAAATAAAAACTGAAACGTGGTGTTTGAACTATCGAAATGGGATCCGGTGGTGTTTGGATTTCAACAGCAAAAAGCTAATTATTGTATGTTTCTTAATTTAATCAACCGTTGGAATCGTAAACAATGAATATTAGATAGTATTTAAGGATTTTAAAAATTGTTGTAAAATATGAATATTATTTGATTAAAATTTAATATTTCTTAAGGATTATGTCATAAAAGTATTTAAAAATTTAAGTAAAACTAAAAAATAATCAAAGGAACAGTTATGTCAAAATACTTTTGCCCTTAAAAATGGAAATTTGTGAGTTTGCACATTTTTTAAAATTTGTATTAAATTTTTTTAATGCGATATATGTCTGTTATGCTAAACTGTGATTGGTGTTTATGTTGCAAATAATAAAAAAGCATTTTAAACAAACAATTTGCATCAAACGATTGATGAACAACAATATTAAATATATGTCGTACATTTATATTTTAAAGAGATAAATATATATTGTAAATTCTTATTATAAAAGTACTTAATTATGTTTAATGTAGAATTAATAATTATTGAATATTTTCCTTACAGGAAAGGCTCTTCACCTTATGATAGATATTTATTCCTTAGCTACACATAGAATATCTTAATTATTTATTTAATATATGTTAACGTTCAACAATTTTATTAAGAAAATGTAGTTTCTCTAATATTATTTAGAATTAATCGAATGAATGATGTCTTATTTACATTGTCATATTCTATGTAAATCATATTTAAACATGATGACAACATATTTTCTCATAATACTTACTTAGAATAGGTTTTGTTCAATACAGTTTTAGTTGCGATTATTTAAGCAAAATTGTGTCAAATTATAAATTATTTTCAAATGTAACTACGCTTATATGTTTCTGTTCTGCTGAGTTGTTTGAAAAAGTAGTGCCAAATGCCTTAAATACCTGAGACTATTAAACTTTAATGACAATAAATGTCTGTTATTTCGTAAATAATTAAAACATAATGTTTTTTACAATACATCATTTCAACAAGACAATAACTTCTTACAATTTACGAACACACATTTAAAAATAATTTATTTATATTTTTCCGACAATTAAATATATTGGCACAAAACAGCCAACTTATCTATGCAGAAAAATACATTTTTATATTATATATTGTCTTCGTCTATAAAGCTTTAAAATCATTTAATAAGAATAAAATAACACTAACAAAAATAAAAAAAGTATAGAGATATTAATATTAAAAAAATGCTTTCAGATAACAAACTACCAATTGGACATTACGATAAAAGCTCCGAAAACAAATTTCAGTGTCTAGACAGACATATCTATTAATGTTTTAAACTCAGTAAATTTTCTTGTACATTTATATTTCGTTTCAAATTTTGATTCAACCTCTTTACACGCATGATTTGATATTTAGAAATATATTGCAAAATACAAACACTTGTAATGCAGGCATAAAACAATGTCTTATAATATAAGCATTAGGAAATATTGTGGGTGTGTGAGGCGGTATATTGATGACTAGATTAAGTTGCCTCATATTTTCTTGTCGGTTAGGAGGCTCTCAAGTAATTAATGTTAATATAATATGTAAAACTGAGTAGCGTCATGTACATTAGAGAATACGTGGTCTGGTTAAGTTACGGTTATTCAAATCATGCATTCAAACAGGTAAACTGTGCACTTAGAATAGCATCGTGTGTTGGGGAGAGGAGATGATGTATACTAACCGTCTCACAAACATGTTGAACCACATTCAGTAATTAAATACATACATTATGAAAATTATTGTGTTTATATAAATATACATTAGAGAAAAGTAAATTTTCAAATCTTTTAGATTTTGTAAGCGAAACCATTATTTAAAACGCTAATCCTGTAAATGATCATGATATCTTTTCCAAAAGCTATCAGACAATACAAAGTAACATTAAAGACAATAAAATAGCCTATTAGCACTAGTTTTAAAAAGGCACTTAACTATTAGTAGAATGTAGAAAAAATTTCAGACATTTTTAAAAAACTAATTTATCTTAAGTTTTTTTGGTAAACCGCCACAATGTTGGCGCTAAATTGGGCTATAAGTGTTAATTTTGTATCAGAGTTGAGGAAGAGGTGTACAGCTGAATATTTGTATGTGTATGTACGGTTATTAGTTGAATAAACATAATAATCATTATAACCCTATACTTTGTAGTTGTACATTAATTTACGTACTACCTTCCCATCCTTAAAACCGTTAAATAATTACGAACACTAATTCATAATTATATTTTTTTTCAAACACGTTTCGTTTACAAATTCATCATTAGTGAGTATAACTGTACAAATCTAAAACTACATAGAAGTTTGTAGTTTTCTGTTGTGTCAAGTTTGTTGCTTTTTTATGTAGTGAAGTACTTTTAGACTGGTGTCTTTGTTAATCTGTGAGTATAGATATACAAACACCATAAATACTATCCACAACACATTCTAAACGACAAAACACACTCACAATCAAACAGTCATCCATATCACTAAGTCCGATAAACTTTCACGTATCGAGTCTGTTTTTTAATCATACAATAAATATTAAAAATCACTTTAGAAAACAACTATATAAAAACCAACTATGAGACAGAAGAAATTACTAAAATATTTTTATGTATGTGTTAAAAGTCAAAATTTACTCTTAAACAAAGACCAAACACGGCAATGCACTACTAACCACGTCAAACTGAAAACTAACCATTCCAATTTACTTTATCTATAGTGAACCAAATTGTCAGAAATGAGTCACAAAAGTGTCAAAAAAACATTGTGAGTAACGGAAAACAGATATTTTATTGTTAAGAACATTTGGAATGTATTTACTTCGGCCCGAGCTACAATCTGACTTGTTAGAATAGAGATCTGGGAGAGCCTGACCCGTACTCGGGCTTGCTATACAATGTGCTGGATTTGTTTCTGTTGCTTTATAGCGTAGACAAACACAATATCCTTATTTAGCACTAAGTACACTGAGACATACATATTCTTGCACCGAAATTAGTTTAAAGAAAATACGAAATATGTCAAAACCAGTTAAAAAATCGCAACAACCCGGAACTCTGTGTTTGCTCGGTTACCAACTCCTCGGAAATTCTTTCAAAACATCCACATATACTAGGCCTATAAATGAGGTGAATAAATAGGCTGTAGGTGTCTGAGATAAGAAGTGGACATGATAAAGGCGCGGACATCCTCCCATATATTATCTCCCAACATAAACAATATTCTCTCTTGGATAAGCACACAATGGAGGCAAACACAGAGTTAGAAGATAAGTAAGGTTACTTTACTGTGCAAACAGAGATATTAATTATAAGTAAATGTTGTAGGTTAACACGGAAGCGAGCGGTGTACGTAAAACTTTATTCTTCTGTGGTGGTGTAATATATAGCACATTTGTAAGACTAAGGAATAAAACAGGTTTCAGATAGTCTCTACGATGATTGTTAGTGTGACGTAATAGCTAGTACAGAGGTCTATGCGCATTGCTATAGTTCGAAAATATTTACAAAACATTGCTTTATGTTATAATAAAACCTAAAAGGTGCCTACATTAGGGGAATTGGAGTATGCAAATACGTTTAATATTGCTACAATAATGAAGTTTTTCCTGAGACCTGGTGAAGCTCTCGCAACATAGGGCGGCATACCGACCCGCTAAAAACACCTGTTGCAAGGCCTAATCTGAACAAGCTTGTAGATTGTTCGTTTCTGGCATTTTAAACAAGTAATATAAAACAAAATTTTCTAAAGTAAATTCCTACTGAGGTCAACAAAAAAACATTTTATCATTGTTTGCTTATTTCCAGTTTGTTTATTTATTTTATAATTTACATTCATTTTTAACCTTAGACTACTATTTATGGTATTGTATGGTAAACATGGCAACATTATAAGGTTCTATAATTCATAAATATTTTTGAGTAATAATTCTGTAGGTATTTGAGAGTTGGCTCAGTGCCAAAGCGAGCTAGACCATGAATCCGAAGATTCTCAGTTCGAATCCCATAAGGTCCCAAAAATTTTATAATTTAATTATTGGATAAATATTTGAAAAAACTTTATTAACATCAATTGTCATCCACTATAGACTAAAAAAATGTACTTGAACTTAATTGTATAAATAAAAATATATCTTACTAACGCCTGAAAATTTGTACAAGATATATATCAGGAGAGTGTAAGCTAATAGAAGGATTTTAAAATACGTTGTAAATTTAACTTTTAATTAATGAAGAAAACTGAAAAACTAAAAAATTGTAATGAAATCTTATACAATAATTAAAAACAAATATTTTAATTTAAATGATTTGATATTTATTTTGATCTAGTAGTTTATTTTACTAAAACGTTGAGATGTCGCCTCTGTGCTACTCTCAAATTGTTCAAATAAAACAAGGCACAAACAAGCTTTGAACAGTTTCTTTAACCTTTGCTGTATTTAGGTCATTCCGTCTTGTGATGTACTTTGATAATTCCTACTTGCTTTAAGCTCTTTTCCTTCAGCGAACCTTTAAACCGCTTAAGCAGAACTGTTTTTCTCAAAGGTTACTTGTTAACATTCTGTGGCGTTGAATAAAAAACGATAACAGAGAGGAAACTATCGTAAGTATACAGAAGAAAATAATGACGAAATGGAGAGAAAACATCCGAATAAATCAAAATAACAATAATAACAAGACTCAAGAAAGTAGTTCTCCTTTAATGTAAAGCCTTAAGTTTTTTCAGCAATAAATATGTCTTATTTGTGCCTACGAATGTTTAAACAAAGTTCATACAAACGTTTCTCAAAGATTCATCGGGTCTTTTGTAGTTCACTAAGTTCGGTGAAACTTAATCACTTTTAAATTAGTTATGACCATCCGAACTTTAATTCAATTAGTAAATTTGTAAAAACTTACTCAAACAGAACATTTTCGATCACTCCGTAGCGATCTTCATCAGTGGACTAACAGGTCGCAGCTTCCAACAAAGAGTAGAGGAACAGACAAAATCACCCAAACAGAACACCAACTCAGCATTATCCAATCACCTAAAAAAACCGGACACAAATAGACAGACACTTACTATAACCTAGAAATCTTACACATCAACAAAAAAAGTCTACATCTCAAAACGCCAGAATAATATGAAATTTACAAACCCACAAAGTACAAACATATTAAACTAACAAACCCAATACAAATCACACATACTCTTGATACTATCGAAAACCTGCCTTTAAAACCGTCACCGCTTGACCCAAAATCTCCAAGCAGAAGACACTGATGATGACGGCCACATAGTGATCGAAAACGTTCTGTTTTACAAATTTACAAAATAAATTAAAGTTCTGATATTCATAAACTATTGTAAAAGTAATTAATGCATCGGGTGTTCAAGTGCGCAGTATAGGTTAATGCAATAGAACAAGCCTTTAGAAAATGGAGAACATTCGAAACCCTGTCGTTGGAGTATATAGCATTAGCAACATTGCTAAAAATGGTTTTACTAACAGTAGTAAAAAATTAAAAATAAACAAAACATTATAAAATAAATGAATTTTTTTATAAGAAAAATATCGAAATGAGATAAATACATTTCTTTAATCAAATGACATCGAGCAGAACATAGGTATACGACTTAAAAATTGCTTAATTCTCTTACGAAATTAAAATTATTTCAATGCATAAAAACAATATTTAAAGTATTAAATTTTAATTTGATTAAAAGGGTCATGTTTAGCTTTTATAATTATTACATATGATACCCCCTAACATAATATAATGAATCCATTAAAATCCCCTCTTAACCTACATATATAAGAACCGTTGTCCTTGAGTGATTAACTGAGAACCAACGTAGAGTCCATACTATAAAAGGTAGAGACTTGAAATTTTCAGGGTAAATTCCGTTCGTAACATAGACGCACACTAAAGAAGGATTTTGTAAAATGTTGATTTTAAATGCTAAAGGCTGCAACTTTCCGTGGAAAGTAAACAACTCCCACATGAAATGCACACAGAAAGTATAATTTATTTGTGTAATTAATAATACGCTATTATAACTTTGTATTTCCATTCCATAATCATTATCAATTATTAGTTGTTTTTACATTTATTAAATTAAGATGTAATGTGACAATTTTAAATTAGTGCGAGCGAAGCCGCCACTAAGCGTTAGTCGACTTATAAAAATACAATTGTAAAATCCTATTCAAATTTTTTAAATTTATACTACTTTTATCCTGGAACCACTTTCCTTTTTCAATATTGCTGAATTTTTCAACACCGCTGAATAACTGAAAAATATATCACGGGCTTTTCAACAAATAATACAATTAATTGAGTCACATTTTATACACTGCAACCGGGTATGCACATTATGTTGTTATTGTCTGAAAACAAAACCTTTTAGTAGGTGGAAAGAGCGTGGTTGGCAAGACTGGCTTTTTAAGACATGTCAGGAAATAAAAACTCATGTTAAGCCACATGAAATATTTATAAAAATCCTCTGTTTATTGTTACTAAATTAAAAATATCTTTTCCAAACAAATTCCATTTAAAATTATCTTTCAAGGTTTCAAAATCTAATAAAAGATTTTTTTAATAGTAAGTATTTCCAGAAACTAAAAACATGACTTCCATAGTATTCAGCTCAAAGTAATCTTGTTTGAGTTTTAACCTTCAAGGACAACAATTTGGTAACTGAACCGTCTTTTAATCGCATAGAAGGGATAAACATTTTAACCAGTCAGTTTATAGCAGCTAGTATAGAAAAAATTAGTAGGCTCAAAATTGTTTGAGGCTAGCCACAACATTTTTGAGACAATTATCAAAATTATATTGTAGGTAAAATATGTCAAACATTATTTGTATTTTAAATAAAATGTTATTTCAAACATCTTCTACTACGAAAATTGCTTATAGTAGCGAAATCTTCATAACAAAACTTGAATAGTTTGTTTCGAGAGGGAGGTTCCTACGGGGGTTCGAATAACGCTGATAATTTAGAAATAAATTTTTAAATAATGGTCTTTAATTTGAATTCAGGGTTTGTAAGAAATGTTTATAAATTGCGGGCGTAATGCTCGCATTACTATTATCTAAGGCTAGCAACTTTGTCTACCGAGAAATGTAGTGAAGTACGTATGGAAATTGGTGGTGAAAAATCGTAACCATAAACCACCCGTGGTCACAAATACGTCAGCCTACAACCCCGTAATAGCACGCCACTACTTTTTCGTTACCGTCTTACACAATAATGAGCAACACCATGTTCTTCGTACATTCCTGCTACACCTATCCGAACTAGAGTTGCCAGAAGTAGATAGTACCTAATAGTTTCGTTTGCCCCATTTTGTATTAATACTAGAGCCATGTTTAGTTCTTCTCACTGCGTGGCGCTGGACACTCCAGCACGAAAGAATTATGTAGACAAGCGGTCAAACCATCTCCTCAACTCCCTCAACCATAAGTATCGGCGTCTTTCCACTGATCTTTTACCCTGTAATTTATCCCCTATTGGGCCGAAGTAACTCCATGCCATTCACTTTTCTTACATTTTTCTATCTTTGATTGTGTTTAGCCGTTCTTTTTGTTTGCTCACGCGACGGAATAACTCGTCGTTGGCGACGCTTTGTATCCCAGTATCTCTGAGTATATTTGCATTTCCAAAAAGGAGAGATCTTTTTGTTACTTTTTCTGTTTCTGAGTCCATCGGCCGACTCTTGCATCCTTATAGCAAGACAGAGGAATTGTAACAACTCACCATTTGAACTCTGAGCTTCAGACAAAGGTCTGTTATTGTGAAAAATGCGCATAAATGATCTTCTGGCTTGTCTAATACTTAATAATATTTCTTTTGTCCAATTCCTTCTATTCACTCTCTCCTTATATATCTTGAGCACATTTTCAATCGTTAATAAAACACGTTTTTTCCACTCAAATTCAAATACATGTTTTTAATCTCTAATGGATGACAATTGATGTTAATACAGTTTGTTTTCAAATAATAATCCATTATTTCTTATTTTTTTTTTAAGTTTATGTCTCGATCGAATTCAAACTGAATGACTACATGTTTAAAATTTAGCACTTTGGCACTAAACTAACTTTACCATGACTAGAAATCGTTTTCTTTAAAGATTTCTATGAAATTATAAGGTAAGGTTCCATTCAATAATGAAGCATTAGAAGAGATGGATAGAATTAGAAATTAAAGACCACCATCAGCTTCAAAAATTACAAACGAAAAAAGAAAGCGAATAAATAGTATCAAACAAAAATAATAGTCCAACACCACATATTGCATAAGAGGAAAATAGAAAATTGCAAGGATATTCTTTTTCTATTTTGCCACTTATTATTGTTAGTCTATCATATTTATATATATATATATATATATATATATATATATATATATATATATATATATATACATATTGGTATTAATTGTAATTATAAAATAAAAAGTAACTAAAATAAAATTATTTTTTGTCAACCTCAGTAGGAATTTGTTAATTTTTTCCCTATTACTCGCTATCGTTTAAAAACCGCTAAATTACGGTCGAGTAGGTTTAAATAGAGGTTTGAGTAAGTTTATCCCTACTCTGACATATTTTATAACACACGTTTACCCGAGAGTTTCAAATAAAAGTCACTGACGAAAGTCTTACTAAGAGACATTACTAAGAAAATTACTAACTTAAAGATGTATATGTAATTATAAGGAAAGGTTACTTGCAATAATAAGGTTACTTGCAATGCACCTCAAAGACATCAAAGTCTTGCCTGATGGATCAAGAACATACACTGAATGTAGGCACTGCCCAGGAATACAGCTTCATCCCGATCACCTCTTCAACTGCCCGTCCATCATTGCAACACTATTTAAAACTGACTTAAACTGTTCTAGGGAGACCCTTTATACGGACAAAGCTGTAGATGTGGCCAGTGCAGTGCTTCACGCCTTTGGACCCTAACAGTGCTCTTCTACCTTTCTCTGAACACCTTTTTTCTGTGTTTATTGTTTTTATTGCATTGTCAAACGACAACAACAACAACAACTTGCAATAATGAATCATTGCAAGAGATAGATAGAATGAGAAGTTATAGACCACCATCAGATTCATAAATTAGTAACGAAAAAAAGAAAACTAATAAATAATAATAATATAACTAGCAATAAATAAATAATAGTAAAAAGTAATAAATAGTCAATAGCAAATTGCAAGGAAATTAGTTGTATATTTTGCCACTTAATATTGTGATTCTATCATATTGATATACATATTTGTATTCGTTGTAATTATAAAATAAATTAACTACAGTAATGTAAAATATTTCTTGTTTGGCCTCAGTAGTAATTAACTTTTTTTAAAGTATTTATATTATTTGTTTTGGAGACTCTGACGGCTGACATTAGCTGCTAGATATGTTACAGAGGTTTTATTGTTTTCCTATAAACTAATACTGTTTATTTATACAAACTTTAACGTTATATAGATGAAAGTAAAAATATCTAAAAATAATATTATCATTATTATTTCTATTAACAACGATGGCTAAGTGGTAAGAAAGATGGTCTGTGAAACACACCGGAAGATGGCTAATCAAAAACCTATCCAGTTGGACTGACAGGCAGCATGGTAAGGAAACCTACACTACACAGTTCTTAACAGGTAACGGTTGCTTCCGGGTCTATTTATACAACATGGGAAAGGTGAATAATCCAAATTGCTCCCATTGTGGTGAAGGGTCCCCCGATAACCCCGACCACACCTTCTTTGTGTGCAGTAGGTGACAAGTGGAGAGATCAGCGCTGGAAAGCAATAGAGACCCTGACAACATTGTAAGCACGATGATGTATACTGCATCCAACAGAAGACAGGTAGCTGCATACATCGAAAATATACTGTGGACTAATATGAAACAGGAAGACGGTGGAGGTCAAGCATTTTTATTCAAAGCCTTACACCAGGCCAAAGGAGATCAGTTTTAGAAATAAAAACCACTGGTCTTAATTAAGGGCCTTCTGACCAGGAAGAATGCTAATACAGCGATACCATGGTCAGATCTACAAAGGGTCGGAAATAAGGAAGGGTTTAGTGTTTATTCGTCAGGAGTCCTACATACCAGACCTGCCAAGGCAGACTTGATGATGGTAAATGCATTCCAACCTCCACAGCAAAAAAAAATTATTAAAAATTACTTTCTTTATTATTTAGTTTTTATTACTATTTTAGTTTAAACAGTTTCTTACTTTTAAAGACCTTACATGTCAAAGACCCCTACTTTTTTAGTAAATTAGCGAAAGGAAGATTGAATTGGTAAACAGGATTCCAAGTGTAAAGATTAAACTTTTAATGTAACCCGTCGGCCTAGTGTTACAGCTACATCACACTTACAGGGAATTGAATTGCGTTTCGGTTTACTTGCGTAAAGGAAGTAGGTAGAAAACTTTGCGACAGTTCAAACAATCTGAGAAGTCAATAAAGGCTTGATTAAAATCTATTCAGCCCATGAATCCATTAAAAGGTCTCTAACAGCGAACTTCCTGATAAAAGCAAACGATCCGACGACGGCGTTTGCCTTTATTGGTGCCAGCTGTTACAGTGTGTGCACAACATAACCTCACTTTATGAAGCTATTTGCCAAGTCTACCCTTGCCTATGTTATACAGAGCATGTTAATGACAAAGTGGATTGATCAATATGACACGCTACGGATTAATTTCCTTTCTAATTCAATGAACGTAATTTCAGATATTCAGACTAATTAAAACGTACATTAAGGCCAAATAATAAGGTCGTTTAAAGCTTAATGTAAATATAATCTGATAGAATCTAATATAGTTGATTTCGTGTATTTAAATTATATTTTGAAATATATAACTGCACGATGATTTGTAGACACTGTGGTATTATCGGACACCACTCACGTTATATACGGACCACCAATCTGGTATATTACGGACACTTTGGTTCGTAATTATTAAATTAATTACATCTATTAGCTCCCACTCTCTTTATAGATTTGTATATCTAATACAAATTTATCAATCGTTAATAAAATACGTTTCTATTCATCCAATCAAGTTCAAATACATTTCTTTTAACCTATAGTGGACGACGATAGATGTTAATACAGTTTTTTCAAATATTTATACAATATTTAAATTATAAAAATTTGGGGCCCCAGCCGGATTCGAACTATGAATCCACATGATCAAGGTCTAACGCGCTTTGACACTGCGCTAAATTTCCAGTAAATAGAATTAGTTGTCTAAAAGATGTATATGAATTTTTTCCACCATGTGTTTGTTAATGAAACCTTTACACAACCTTAAACTGTTGCCATGGTTACCACAAAATATAAATAGTGCTGTAAGGTAACTAGAATAAAATATTTCTTTGTTAACCTCAGTAGGAATTTACTTTAAATGTTTTTTTTAATATTACTTATTTTTAACAAAATAATTACGACCATAAAAACAATTACGTAGAACATTTTGTATTTGTCGTTAGATATTAACATATGATAAAACAATTTTGTATCAACGATACCATTAGGATGATGGCCTTGCTAAACCACAACTAGCTATAAATTTGCTAACTATTCGTTACATCCAGATTTATAGTGCGGACCACGTAACCGTGCACTTGTCCTTGAGAGATAGCAGTAAGCGAGACGGGGGAGGGTCAGTATAAATACTTTCCTGTACACATGATAAGGACTGTCAAAACACTGACTTGCATGAAACAGTCGATATTAGATAAATTCCATGATATATTAACCTCAGTATGAAATAACAAAAAATCTTGAAAAATGTGTAGAAGCTGTTGATGTAACATTTTGAATATGTAACACGTTTACAGAAGTGCTAGTACACCACAAATCTCGTGCGACCTCTCAAGGCAAAGTGCACTATACGTCGAAGGTTAAGAACTTATGGAGGATATATGAAAGTAAATAGTTATCCTGTTTTACTGGGAGCGAGGGAATATAATACGTCACTTAGACCGTTTCCTGGAGTAAGTTTGCTCTCCACCGGCGTTAAAGAGATGGTTAGACACTATAGTTCACTCCACTCAAATCAAGCGGGTGGCTACAAATGCAGCGTTGCCACATGGGCGAGATACGAGTCACGGACAGGCGATAGACCGACAGCCCGACGCTCGAACTAGGCAACACTGGTCGCTCAGGGTTGCCAATCAGTGGTCAGGGGTAAGCGACTTTCGACCAAACCACAGCCTTTCGAGAGGCCAGTTCCATACGTAGTAACAGAGCTAAACAAGCCCACCCACCCGATTTCGTCCAGTGAACTTTACAGTGGGAGTTTACCCACTACCCACCTTGGTGTTGTGAATAGTTGTATATTTTGTGACGTGTTGATAGACACCAAACCCCTCAGTAGGGGCAGATAACTCGAGCACTGAAGAATTAACTACAAAAATGGAAACAGTTCAATAGATTTTAGTTTACATTTGACCTTTCATCAAACAAAAATCTGTAATAAATATTAACAGAAGCCGATCCCCTCTCCCACCACTCCCCTAGGTAACAAATAGAATCAAATTGTTTGTACTGAATCAATCAGTCATTTATTCAAGTGAAATACTAGGGGCTTATAGCCCTGAACCTACACAAGAAATTCGCTTATTCAACGCTTGATAATGTGGCACATCAAAAAGATCCACACAACTTATTTAATAATATAAAGTCCATACTAATACTATTTCGCTTTTTACTTTTATAATTAAGGCTTTCATCGGTTATGATATCTTATTAGAAGTATACGAATAATAGACAGAAATAAATAAGAGTTTATAATATAGGTTGTGAGATGTCTTAAGACTCTAAATTAATAGGAAAATTAAAATAGTAGGCCTACTTCCACTATAATTTTTTTTTAAACTTCTATACTAAGGTAAGCCCCTACATTGTTACACATCGGGGCATAGGCCCACTGTTTGAATAACAAAAAAAGGCTTAATGCGTTAGGACTGGCCTTCATTTGAAGAATTTAGCCAATAAAGTTTTAATAGAATCTAGTGATTGTAGTTAATAGACAACCTTTATTAGATACTGAAAAACTTACTGCATACAAATTTTATTCAAGGAGTTCTATTAAAATCCGTTCCTAGAACGTGCCAGATGTGTCTCAAGTTTTAAATTGAAATCACTTCAAAATTAAATAAAACTTTATATTTCATTATCATTATATTAAATCAATTCTTTGACTTTATTTAATGTATATAATTAGCTATTCAATGCCTTTAAGGTTAATGCCAGGTCACAGACCAATTCATGCTATTAACTGTGATCTGTCATTAACCTTAAATTAATTGTAATAAAATTGAAGCTCAAAACAAAAAACGTGGGGCTCATAAAAGTACCTAATTCATGTGAATTATGGTTCCAACAATGACCTCCATCAGCGAATGATTGATAATTTTATACAAATAAAAAATACTAATAAAGAACTGTTAATTTCTTACAATTTAAAATAAATTAAAAATTAATAATATTTATTTTTGTTCATTATTAATACATAAATAATGTAGAAAATCAAAAACTATAAGCAAATAATAAATAAATAAAAATTTACATGTTCTTAAAACAAACCAAAATCTATAAGATAGTTTTTCCATGTTTAAAAGAAATTGTACTGACTATTTATTTTAATTAAACTCTATTTCCCCCACAGAAATATGTTTTATAAAACTTGACAATTAACTTTAATAAAAATGAAATTCACAATATCTTACCTTAAAACTGCCAGAGTGCCCAAAAGATGAAAATGAAACTAAAATTGTTTTCGATCTGTTCAGAATTAAAATAAAACAGAACTTTACCAACTCGATAATTTCCTTTTTACAAAATAAATTTTCGAACTAGGAGAATGGTATTTTCTAATACCTTCCCGCATCTTCATTGTTTTCTCTATAGCCACTAAGTGTTCTTATCCATATTACTGAACGTAACTTTAATCGTTACTAATTGAGGCAGTAGACGTATTTCTGGTCAGTTTTAAAGTTAATTGAGTTTCTGTGGAAACATCGCCACCGAGAAACTGTTTTATTTGAACAAATGCTGGAAGACATCAAAGCGTTTTGGCCACCAGAACAGTATTTGTTTCGAGAATTGTGTTATTTTGTAAAGTTTAATAAACCCGTTATTCAATTTGTATATGGTGTTATTACCCATGCCTAACATGACTTATATTTCCTCTAGAAAATACCTTTGTATCTGTACTAACAATTGTTGGCTGTAGGAAAAAATTTGAAAATGCGGGGAGTATTAAAGAGACGCTAAAGGATTAACCACTACTCACACGATTATTTTTTTTAAATACCTTATTAATATGTGATCAGATTCACTAGTGCTTCATCTTATTGATCTGTGGCCAGATTCACAAGTGCTTCATTTTATTGATATGTGGCCATATTCACAAGTCCTTCACCTTATTGATCTGTGATCAGATCACAAGTGCTGCATCTTATTGATCTGTGGCCAGATTCACAAGTGCTTCACCTTATTGACCTGTGGAAAGATTCACAAGTGCTTCACCTTATTGACCTGTGGAAAGATTCACAAGTGCTGCATCTTATTGATCTGTGGCCAGATTTACAAGTGCTTCATCTTATTGTTCTGTGGCCAGATTCACAAGTGCTGCATCTTATTGATCTGTGGCCAGATTCTCAAGTGCTGCATCTTATTGATCTGTGGTCACATTCACAAGTGCTGCATCTTATTGATCTGTGGCCAGATTCACAAGTGCTTCATTTTATTGATATGTGGCCAGATTCACAAGTGCTTCATTTTATTGATATGTGGCCAGATTCACAAGTGCTGCATCTTATTGATCTGTGATCAGATCACAAGTGCTGCATCTTATTGATCTGTGGCCAGATTCACAAGTGCTTCACCTTATTGACCTGTGGAAAGATTCACAAGTGCTTCACCTTATTGACCTGTGGAAAGATTCACAAGTGCTTCATTTTATTGATATGTGGCCAGATTCACAAGTGCTGCATCTTATTGATCTGTGATCAGATCACAAGTGCTGCATCTTATTGATCTGTGGCCAGATTCACAAGTGCTTCACCTTATTGACCTGTGGAAAGATTCACAAGTGCTTCACCTTATTGACCTGTGGAAAGATTCACAAGTGCTGCATCTTATTGATCTGTGGCCAGATTTACAAGTGCTTCATCTTATTGTTCTGTGGCCAGATTCACAAGTGCTGCATCTTATTGATCTGTGGCCAGATTCTCAAGTGCTTTACCTTATTGATCTGTGGTCACATTCACAAGTGCTACATCTTATTGATCTGTTGCCAGATTCACAAGTGCTGCATCTTATTGATCTGTGGTCACATTCACAAGTGCTTCATCTTATTGATCTGTGGCCAGATTCACAAGTGCTTCATTTTATTGATATGTGGCCAGATTCACAAGTGCTGCATCTTATTGATCTGTGATCAGATCACAAGTGCTGCATCTTATTGATCTGTGGCCAGATTCACAAGTGCTTCACCTTATTGACCTGTGGAAAGATTCACAAGTGCTTCACCTTATTGACCTGTGGAAAGATTCACAAGTGCTGCATCTTATTGATCTGTGGCCAGATTTACAAGTGCTTCATCTTATTGTTCTGTGGCCAGATTCACAAGTGCTGCATCTTATTGATCTGTGGCCAGATTCTCAAGTGCTTTACCTTATTGATCTGTGGTCACATTCACAAGTGCTACATCTTATTGATCTGTTGCCAGATTCACAAGTGCTGCATCTTATTGATCTGTGGTCACATTCACAAGTGCTGCATCTTATTGATCTGTGGCCAGATTCATAAGTGCTTCATCTTATTGGTATGTGGTCAGATTCACAAGTGCTTCATCTTATTGATCTGTGGCCAGATTCACAAGAGCTGCATCTTATGTATATGTGGTCAGATTCACAAAATCTGCATCTTATTGATCTGTGGCCAGATTCACAAGAGCTTCATCTTACCTATCTGTGGTCAGATTCACAAGAGCTGAATCTTATTTATCTGTGGTCAGATTCACAAAGCTGCAACTTATTTATCTGTGATCAGATTCACAAGAGCTGCCACTTATTTATCTGTGGCCAGATTCACAAGTGCTGCGTCTTATTATCTGTGGTCAGATTCACACGTGCTTCATCTTATTTATCTGTGGTCAGATTCACAAGTGCTGCATCTTATTTATCTGTGGTCAGATTCACAAGTGCTGCATCTTATTTATCTGTGGTCAGATTCACAAGTGCTGCATCTTATTTTTCTGTGGTCAGATTCACAAGAGCTGCATCTTATTTATCTGTGGCCAGTTTCACTTAAAATCACGCAATTAATGTAATAAGTCACAATTACTTTAAAAAATATTTTAATTCACATTTCCATTCAGGTATAAACTTATAAGCTTTATCCAAGACACTAGTGGTCGGTATTGCCCTAGACATTTCCGATAACTAAACAAGATTTCACTAGACACAGTCCGAACTCACAAAAGACTAAGAACAAAAGGTAAAAGAATAACCATTGTAGGCACAGGCCACCTGACGGACAAAATAACTTACAGCTGATGTAGACTGAGTGACGAGCAATTCTTTGCAGAACAAAGGTTATTCGCTAGTCAGTATAGCCTGGCTAATGTTTCAATATTACTTTAAAATTAAATATTTGATGTTGACCTTCAAAACAAAACTATATTTGGCTTTAATTCTTTATAATGAATTGAAATAGAAGCTCAATAATTATTATTTTTATTATAATTATAAATGATTTTAATTTATTGAGTTTATAATAATATAATTATTCTTTATTGATTACTAGCAGAGTACCCCGTTCTTCCTATGGGTTTGACGTTTATTTCTATTGATTTAGCTTGTATTTGGGTTGAATTTAATTTACTGAAATTATATCGAAATAGAAATAGTTTCAAACTATAGTTTACAAGCTTTACCGATTATTGTCTTGAAAAACCAAAAGAAGGAAAAGCTTCTGCTTGTAACATGACATTTATAAAGTCTAACTAACCTTAAATGATGAATAACAACAAACATTTTCTATCACCTGTAGTTGTGTTTAAAAGTGACTTTCACAGGCGATTACAGACACGTTTACTATCAGCCGATTAGGCCAAGAAATTTGTATAGATATTCAGTAAGCAAAGGAAATAAGTCGGGCTTCTATGATATCTTCATATAAAGTTCTATAAACTTATTTTGTGCATTCTTTGTAATAGTATTAGGGTTCATTAGCAGTCCTAGTTTTATTAATGCATTATGTAGTTTTACCGAGACTTTTATGTACATTCTGCTAGTACAGTTGGCATCATCGGCATGTTACAAATTTATGACATGTATGAAATCATTTGGTGACCTTTTGAAGATGCTAATTGTATTAGCGAAATGTACACAAAGGCTGTATAAATGTTTGTAGCAAAGGTTTATAATTGTTTAACATTTACTCTGCTCTTAACTGCTTTTGTAATAATAATCACATTGACAGATAACCTTAAAAGTATACAAACCTATTTATTTATAACACGTAAAGAGGGATTATAACAATTACAAGTCTTCTAGTTCTTAATAATCAAATTATTGATCTTTATTAATAACATGTTTCTTAATTTTATTTTTTTAAATAAAACGTTCAAGCAATTTCAAAAGAAAAACATATTTAAAAATAAACTAAGTCCATCTTGTCCTTCTATGTAATAATTCCTGCTTCCTTATTTACATTTAATTAGTATTTAAACTTAATTTATTCAGAATTAAAAAGCTTTAATTAAAAATGCGAGTAATATAAAGCGATTAAAATGGAAATATATTAGTTATTGGAAACAAACCGCTGCAGTTTTGAAACAACTATTTCACGAGTATTACTGTTCATACAATCCGTTCCGATAAAGTAATAGAGATTGTAGAAGTGTTCCGAACGTAGATGATGTGTGACATTTGCAAAGGGCTTTCATACATCTCGCCACGTCAGCGCGCTGCATGTGAACAGACGGCGCGACAAGTAATAGATTTTCCAATGTGTCAGATAGTTTTATCTGGACAGTTTTATCCCTTGGGAATGATCATCTGCCTTCGGGATAAGCTCTGTGTTGCAGAAAATTGATTAGAGGTTTCCGTTTGGTACTAGCAACATTTTAAAATGAACGTCATCTCTAGTTTAAAACGAAAATTAAAAACGTGATTTTTATTTAAAAAATACAAAAAAAAAATACTTTATTTATGTAAGTTAATAAAAAATAGTTTGTATTTATTTCCCGTTCCCACTTGTTCGATTTTAGCGAGAAAGGTTATACCGGGCAACGCAGAGAGTCATTAGGGATACGAAAAAAATTATAAAAACTTTCTCTCATGCCCCAAAAATTAAAAATTTTGGAAAATAGAAATTACCCATCTCCCCCCCCCCCCAGCATACGTAAAACGTAACTAATTTAACGTGTTGGCTTTATTTTTTTGACGTAATAACTCGCAAAATGCCTCGAAATGTAATTAAATTTGTCGTTGAATCCCAAAATTTACAAATTTTAAAAAAATCGAATTTAACAAAGCACTATTGGCACCACGTTTCACCCGGCACACATACCTTATAGAATTATAAAACTCGCACATACGTCTTTTTTTAGTGATAATAAGTTGCAAAAATACTCAAAAGGACGAAACAAACACTTACAGACCCTATTCTACGCATAAAACAGAAAATATTGCATTGAACATTTACACACCTTTTATTTCATTCGCCAAAAAAACGGCAGAACTTACGCCGCAGAAAGCGTGTTGAATTAATGTGTTAAAAATTATTTTTTTAAAAATTTGTAAATTTTTGGGAGTCGCCTGCAAGTTTAAAATTACATTTTGAGACATTTTTCAAGTTACTACATCAAAAATATAAAGCCGAAACGTTGAATTTGTAACTTTTTAGGTGTGGCGGGAAGGGCAAGTGGAGCTGCTATTTTTCCAAATTGTTAATTTTTGGGGATGAGCAAAAGTTTTTATAATTATTTTCGTATTCCTAATTATTTTCTGAATTGCCCGGTATAGAAATGTTTACCAAAATCGAACGCGTGCGGACGGGAAATAAATACCTTTTTTTAAAGTTTTGTTAATTTTTTTCACAAACTATTACAAAATATTGTAACACTGTGATTGTAGCCAAGCATTTTTCTCTATACTCCATTTTACTCTATACAGTTTACTTGCGTTTTCATGTAGAATTTTCAGTAACAAAACCGTCAAAGTTACTACAAAATCTTTAATACAGTAAGAAATTTATAATATAACAAGACTTATTAAAAAATTCATATTTAATGCCAAGATCCTAACCCGGATTTATTTGCGGGAGGAGTTTTAAGAGATGGTTCCAGTGATTGTAGGGTGGCTTTTAAAAATTTCTAGGTAAAATATTTGAGTAAAGTTTCTGCCTTTCCTAGCGTTACAATATTTTCCTTTGTTGACGCGTTTCGGAGTGACTCCATTTTCAAAACTTAATTCGTACGGTTTCGATTTACAGTACGATTTAAGTAATCCCCGTGTTGGAATAATGCCTGCCCTGTGTTGGGGTAAGGTCACCCCGGTGTTGGGATAAGGTCATCCCCGTGTTGGGGTAAGGTCATCCCGTGTTGGGGTAAGGTCATCCCCGTGTTGGGGTAGGGTCATCCCAGTGTTTGGATAAGATCATCCCCGTGTTGGGGAAAGGTCATCCCGGTGTTGGGATAAGGTCATCCCCGTGTTGGGGTAAGGTCATCCCGGTGTTGGGATAAGGTCATCCCCGAGTTGGGATAATGCCTGCCCCGTGTTGGGGTAAGGTCATCCCCGTGTTGTGATAATCTCACCCTTGTGTTTGAAAAAGGTTATCTCCGTGTTGGGATAAGGTCATCCCCGTGTTGGGATAAAGTCATCCCAGTGTGAGGTAAGATTATCATAGTGTTGGACAATATAAGAATAAATATTTTTAAAAACTGTGTAGGGCCTAATCAATTGTCATCCACTACAGTTCGCAGGAGTAATTGTGAGAATTTAAAAATAAATTATATTCCCAAATTTATTTTTCTATTGCACTGTCAATTATCCATTGAATTCAACTGTAGCAATGTCCTCTAGTAATACATCACTTCCACTTCATGTTGTCATAGTAACGAGACTCATCTCATGCTTACACTGATGAGTAATGATAATTCAGATTAGGCGGAGACATCTGTCACAATTAACTCATTGTCTCTTCGGATTTGTCAAACCAGTAACTCCCTTGTTAGCAACTCCCTTGGCGCTATTAAACAACTGTCCTGCACAAGAGTTTGGCAAATTCATCATAAATTACTGCGTAACCGCTTCGTTTAACATTCCAAATCGAGTTCTCTCTGTAAACCCATTTTTGAGATTTTGCGGAATATATAATAAAAGGGCTAAATGAGAGCGCGTTGGAGTTACGTTACGTTATTTCCGTTTATATTTTCTACTATAAAGATTAAAAATCCGTAAACCATCGAATTGTCCCGAAGATTTGATAAAAATGGGGGTTAATGGTAACAGCTGTTTTCGCTTAACAGAAAGCACCTCTAAGTGGTATAGATTATTTGGGGGTTATACTTAAATCATACGGGTATCACTAACACCTGTTTTCGTTTAATAGAGAGCACCTTGTAAGTGGTAGAGGTTATTTGGTGGTTATGTTTCAATCAAACTATTAATGGTAACAGCTGTTTCCGTTCAATAGAGAGCACCTCTAACTAGTAGAGGTTATTTGGAGGTTATGCTTAAATACGGTTAATGCTAACATGTGATTTCGTTTAACGGAGACTACCTCCAATTTATAGAGATTATTTGGAGTTATATTTAAATCATTTTTAAACGTTGTTTTCTATTTAGAAATATAACATATTTGATTTAATTGTATTAATTAATTGTATTATTATATTATTAATGTAATTCATTATTACTTACTGCAACAGTTTTGTTTATTATTTGTAGGTTATTTAATGTTTTATATTGCGCATTAGTAGTGTTAAAATGGATGTCTAAGGAAAATTATGTCATTTCGTAATAGGTTAACCCTAAATATAAATATCTGATTTATTGACTTGATAATAATTTGAGCTACATTTATTAAGTAAAATCGTTTACCATCGCTTGTTTAATAAAATTTCAAAATATTACAAAATTAACAAATTTGAAAATTTGTAAACTTTATTGTTAAGAGTTTAAAGTTATGTTGAAAAATATATTATATTACATTTTGTATTGCGTATACAATAAATATCTAAGAAACATTGATCTATTACAGACTCTAGCGCCCCCTCGCAGCTTCTCCCACAACATCTCAACTACCCTTTTCTCTTGTCTCCACCTACAAACATTTTGTTTTTGTTCAAGATATGGTATCAAACTACCATGTAAATAGTAAACTTTCCCTTGAACCATACATTTTGGCATTAAATTATCTTCCAAAATTTGTTTTGCACCGACTTATATCATTTAATACAATTGCTGTTAAAAAAACTAAAAATCAATAATGTTATTTATAAAAATGTATGACACCGTAGCACTATATGAGTTTTTACTTGAGCCTCCAAGAACTTGATATACATTTATTTTTAGGTTACTTATGGTTTATGTTAGGGTTGCTTTAGTACTTTAACATTCATTTATAATTTACTTTTTCTTAATAAAAGTTATTTTAGTTTATTTTGATTAATTTAAGGCTCTTTTATAGTGACGTTATTAATTTAAAATCTCAGTATATAATATAATTATTGTTAAAAAGCATCAAGAAAAGTGTATTTATAACATTTTCATTAGCTTACACCCCTAACATATAACTAAACTTATTTACTGATTCCAATCACAAAAATCATTAAACAAATCAGAAAATCTATTTACACTTTAACAGACGAACATGAGAACTTTCATCTTACGTATGTTGCTCAATGTAAGACAAAGTAATATTAAAAAAATATTTAAGTAAATTCCTACTAGGTAAACAAATAAAAAATTTATTTTAGTTACCCTAGAGCACTATTTATGATATTGTGTGACAATCATGGCAACAGTTTAATGTTATAAATGGAGCTTTCGACGACAACCAGTTGTGGGAAAAAAATTCGTATACATCTTTGCGAATTATATTTCGAGGTATTGTAAGGTTGGCGCGGTGTCAAGGTGCGCTAGACTTCGAACATAAAGATTCTCAGTTCGAATCCGGCTGGACTCCACATATTTTAAAATTGAATTGTTGAATCAATATTTGAAAAAACTGTATCAACATCAATTGTCGTCCACTATAGCTTTCAAAAATATATTTAAATTTGATTGGACGAATAAAAACGTATTTATTAACGACTGAAATTATTTACAAGATGTATACTACCTTTGTGCCTCTATTCTCTTCCCACCTTCCATCATGGAGGTTATAATGTATAGACACCTTTCTATGAATCCGAAAGAAAGTAAGTCTACCTAACGTATAACGAGACACATAGGCCTACACATGATGTAAGAGTTTCCTACGTCACAGACGTTATACCAAAACCTATCTGTTATTAATATAATTTTAAAAGTACTTAACTAAGTGAATACGTAATTGCTTACTTGCTGACTCGTTTCAAAACATTCGTTCCTTTTACGAAGCTAACCCTCTACTCTGTTATTAATAACTCTTCCGGGAAGCGAAAAGACGCCTCTCATTTTAGAGGAGATCTAATTCAGATAATCAACCCTTGTATAAGATAATTTCCCCTACCCTCAGTGCAAGGGAATCTTTATCCTTTTTTTATAAGGGGGTGTAAAGGTTACTTCTTTATAATCCTAGTAGATAGTAGGTCTAGATCTGCTCAGATACGCAATCCTGCACACGTGAAGCATGACCTTCCCCTATAGGATATATCCTAAACCAGGAGTTCCTGTACCTTCCCTTAATCCTAAGTAGATAGTAGGTCTAGATCTGCTCAGATACGCAATCCTGCACACGTGAAGCATTACCTTCCCCTATAGGAAATATCATAAACCAGGAGTTCCTGTACCTTCCCTTAATCCTAAGTAGATTCACAGTCTTCTCGTTACCTTACGAGATGATAATAGCCATACTTTTAATCGGCTTAATACTACACAAAAGCTATCGTTCCACTCTCCTCATTGTTTATATAACGAATCAAATTCCATGGGAAGAATGTCTCTCACCGCCCCTGTTTAGACACATTTTTGGGGAAAACAAGAATCAGTCGTTCGGAGAATGTGTGGCAAATAGACAATGCATCAAGTGGTTGACGTCGAGGGTGCCTTGATCACGCAACTCTTTTAATTTAGACAACCGAATTATTTACGAGATTACCGAGGTGCCTCTTATTCTATTTAAACGCAGACATATTTCAAACAGGTGTTGTTGTTTTTTTTGGAGGGGGTAGGAGGTATGGAGGTAGTCGTCTTTAATCTTCATGTCAAATACAAGGAAATTATTTTCCTTGGTGCGTTTAAACTTCTTCAACCGAATTCTAATTATTTTCAAATACCGAGTTAAACTTTTTCAACATTACCAACAGTGAAGTATTTAAAGCACTCAAAGTCTAGGGCACAAATATTTAATACTTACTTACTATCCAAAGCACATCCTTGATCGATGTAACATTTCGTAATGCACTGACCACTATAGACAGATTTTCTTGGAAAACATGGGTTTTTCGTTTTGTAAATGTGTGACAAAAATCACAAATAATCCGATTTGTTAGGTTTCTGGACTCTCGTCTGGTATTCCGCTAGAAAACAAAATTATTTATGAAATTAATGAAGGCTCTTTTACGTTTTAGTATTATAAAAAAAATTATTATTGCCTTAAAACTGTCAAGTAAAAACCTTAAGATAGTATGACATTTTATAATACACTTGTTTTAAATATGTATGAAAAACAATTGATTTTTTTAAAATTTTTAAAATAGAATGGAGGCTTATAAGAATGAAAACATTCTTCACACTCGATTACTACCATGTATTCGTACCTACATATTTATTTTTACAAACTACCTTGGGATACATAGAAATTCGTTCACGCTAGAGGGATTCTTTGACGCGTGCATGAGTGCGTGCGTCTGATAACTTGGAATCACTAGGTTAGAAGTCAAGTGCTCCCCTACTAGACCACCCAGCTGCCTGGTATGTTTTACTTAGCCGATATTTATGGCTTTGCCATCAAAAATTCTTTTATAATTTTAACAGTAATTAAAATGAAGTAAAATAATAAATTAATGTATAAATTTATTTTTATATAAATGTATAGGCATGTTAAATTTGAAAACGTGATAAATTACTCGATGTCAAGGGTGAGTGTCATTTACGTGAATCTCTCTTAGGGATCAAAAAGAAATTACCTGGACGACTAATGAAAGCAATATTTATAAAGTGCCCTATCGAACGTAATACTGCCATCTCGCCAGACTTGCCAAGCGGTGATATCGTGTTTCCATTTCGTTGAACGTCGAAACCAACTCTACAAAATAATGTTCTGGAATCGCTACATATAGAATGTAAAATACATTTGTGTATTTCAATGTATAAATAATAGATTACAGAAATTTTGATTTTTTTTCAATTGTTACACCAATATCGGTCATACATATCTCAAAAAAAACCATCTTCTAAATTACGCGATGACCATTTTCGAAGCATTTTCTGAATTTCATTTTGGAAACCTAATCGTATATGCAATAAAATTACTAATCCCCCATTAATACTCAGCTGTTCTTACTGGAAAGTTGTAAGTAGAAGCACAGTACTTTAAATAAGAATTTAAATACAGCACTAATTATGTATTACAGGGTACAGTTGCTTTCAAAAGGATAAGATATATTTATAAGATAAAATATATATATATATATATATATATATATATATATATATATATATTTGTAGTTATGCAACACTGTTTTCTTGTATACACTTATATATATATATATATATATATATATATATATATATATATATATATATTGTATATACAAATTTATATGTAAATATATATATATTTATATATATACATATAAATATGTATATATATATATATATATATATTTAATAAATTTAAAATATTTCAAACACAAGAATACTTTTAATGAATATATTTATTCCGATAAAAAAGATAAAAATACTTTTTTGTAAAAGTATTTTATTAGATAATTATTTTTCCTGAAGATGCTGATACTTTTTTATCGGCGAAAAGCTTTGAATAAATATATTCATTAAAAGTATTCTTGTGTTTGAAATATTTTAAATTTATTAACTATATATACAAGAAAACATATCACCATATTTAATATATATATATATATATATATATATATATATATATATATATATATATATATATATTTAATAAATTAAAAATATTTCAAAAACAAGAATACTTTTAATGAATATATTTATTCAAAGCTTTTCGCCGCTAAAATAGTATCAGCATCTTCAGGAAAAAAATTATCTAATGTAAGATAATTAGATAATTTTTTTCCTGCAGATGCTGATACTATACTTTATCGGCGAAAAGCTTTGAATAAATATATTCATTAAAAGCATTCTTGTTTTTGAAATATTTTTAATTTATTAACTATATATACAAGAAAACATATCACCATATTTAATATATATAATAAGATATACCATTGATATATTATATATATGTAGTATATATAAAAGATTGAGGGGGTATGAGTGTGTGTGTGTGCGTGCGTGTGTGTGTGTGTGTGTGTGTGTGTGTGTGTGTGTGTGTGTGTGTGTGTGTGTGTGTGTGTGTGTGTGTGCGTGTGTGTGTGTGTATGTGTGTGTGTGTGTGTGTGTTGCGTGCGTGCGTGTGTGTGTGTGTGTGTACAAAATCTCTTAACTACTATTATTAATTCTTAATCATCCATTATTTATTTATAGATTAGATAAATCGATAATCTATAATCGATGAGAAAGGTTTATTTTACCCTAAATATAGGCAAGCTTACGTTAATGGGGGGGGGGGAATAAACGAAGTGTTGCCGGTTTTAAAAATCCGTTGAAAAGCCAGGACGTTAGAGCTGTCATGTGTTCGTGTAGGATAAATGACCTGCCACTCGCGGATGGAGGCCTGCTAATGACGACCAGATCGTGCATGTGTCATTAGTTATTACGTAGTTGTCACACAGTATGTGCACATTGCAGTAAGGTTTGCGTGCAATATTACATCTCGCTTGCATTGCGTTTGCCTAACTATTACATCTTCCCGGGGCCAAAGGAATTTATATTGTAATGTATTAATGAAATAATATTTTCAATAAGATGACGGACATATCGAGGAGTTTGAGATTATACCCACTGGGGAAATAAATATAATAGTTTTTCTCTTTTAGCGGCTAACAAAACATTATTTTAAATTAAAAGTTTTGTAAAAATTTCTTATTGATTTCAAAGTTTCGTAATGTAATTCAAATATTATAACTTCAAGATATAAAGTTTGCCTATAAAATAATTTAACAGTAAACTCAGAGTTGTTAACAAATATAAGAATACAATGTCTGTAAAATACGTCAATCTGGATCTTAGTTTGGTGAAAGTAAAGTATACTTAAGGTGACTACCGAAATGGGTCTAGCTGTGGCTTTTATCCATGATAATTGCTTATATCTCTGAATGCTCCAACCAGAGGGGAATATGCCCGCCTAGGACAAAGTCCCGAATCTGAGGGTCGAGCCCTTAGGTTGGCCCCTGGAACCAACCGAAACTATATAAAGGTCCGACTGCACTACCTAGACCAATCCCTAAACAAAAGCCGTTATTTCAACCCTTTACCAAAAGCCCTGATCCCAAATTCCTAACCGCAGCCATTGTCATGTGACAGATGCTGCATAGCCTCGGGGGACACCAAACCCCCACCTTCTCTGACTGACTGACCTAGACCAAACTACTCAGATAGAGCATGACGAAAAACCTGGCCATTTGGAAGCTTCTAACTAATCCCTTGTGGATTGCTTGGAGTATCGGCTCGACAGGGGCGGCCTATTCACTAGTAAAAGCCTAACAGTAGAGCTTTCGGGCTCTTACAAACTGCTACCACGGATCATGATAATAAGCCCTCTGTTTCGAACCTGACGCTAGTCTTCCACGAGAGTCAAGAATTAAAGTTCGGATTCTTGGGGGCAGTGGTTTTAATACTAGACACTAATTATATGATATCTCAGTGTTCTTTAATTTGGAGGTAGAGTTTAAACAGCTAGGTAAGCTATTTCAAGTCACCATTCTCCTTTCTCACCTTATTTTTACTCTTCTTGGGCGCTTTCCAGCGAAACACTCTGGTTATGCCGCTGTGTACTACTTTAAAGGTCTAACGGGATGGATCTATACCCGTCCAGGACCAAGTTTCTATTCTGAAGGTTCGAGCATTGTGTAAGGCCTACCGAGAGCGAATAAAGGTTTAATTGCACAACCTGAACCGAACCCATCAAACGTGGTATGAGCGTAAGGAAATCCTCGCCGAACTAGAAAAGCTGACGAATACGTAGTCTCTAGTTGGACCATCGCCTAGTCCCAGGAGCGCTCCCTGCACTAGTCCAGGTCTTACTGAAAAACCATTAATCTCTCAACCACTCGTTTCATGGACCATGGTATAAATCACTCCGTTTCGGCCTCACGCTTGTCACCCGGGTAGTAGTCACGAGTTTGAGGTTGGATTCGTATGAGCGAGTTTTTACTTGCTGGACTGCGGTTGGACCCAAAACGTATGCACTACCTTTGTGTTCTGTCTTGGAGGTGAAATAGCAAGCCTTGACTCTCATCTTTTCACTATTTTTCACTTCAAACACACCTGCTTTATAGCTGTAATCTCTCAATGTGTAACGGACAGATTGGGCTTGTCTGATAACAAGTCCGTAATTTGATAGTTTGAGTATAAGGCCGAACCAATAATGGAAAAATATTGCACTACCAGGACGGAACTGAACAGATACGGAATTGTAAGTGCGCATAGCCTGGCTGTCTGGAGGGTTATATTGGTCCAAGGTAGAGGAAGACCGAATTGTCTATTTGGCGAATTGTTTCGTAACGGTCATCAGTACAGACTTTATAGCAAGATCTTCCAGCACTTAGGCTGCGGACATACAGAAAGCAACTGGTGATAGCAACGCAACGTAAACTTGAGTTGCTATTAGTAAAGTTGCTTGTCGGTTTACAAGATTGTTTATATAAAGTTGCTAGGTTAGTTGTTAGTTGTGTTGTCAGAGGAAGATGGCATTCTTGTCTATATTTTAAGAAAGATGGAGAAATAAATTTCAGCTGAAGAAAGATTAACAATAACACTCAGCTAAAGTTAATTGCTCATTTATGTATTTCGTTTTATGCATAACTTCAAAACTTGAAATAACATTACATTACAATGAAATAATAATTAGTTTTTAAACAAATGAAATTTCATAGTTCAAGTGCCGATTTTATATATTTTGAAAATATTGTTGGTAATCATTCGCATCGTCTTAATGTTGTTAGATACACAAACCATGACCAGAACCAGCAATATTTTGTTTTTCTGACATACTATAGCAGTATAATAAAAGATTATTCAAAGAAACAGAAACACAAAATATAAAAATAAAAATAATTATTATTTAAATACGATAGCACTCTTGAGAAACGCATACACAACACAACAAATACTGCTGGCCACTGAGAAACTGAGCAAAGAGTTTATAGCATGCCGTGACCGGAGCAACTCTAGTTTCTGTGTTACTCGCTAGTCGCGTTGCTATCACTTCGTTATGAATATATGCATTCAACTCCGTATGCTGTGAAAAAGCAACTCGAGTTTGCGTTGCGTTACCGTCACCAGTTGCCGTCTGTAAGTCCGCAACCTTACAGTCTAGCATCACGGGTTGTGCAATCATGCTTCCTGTGTGGGCCTGACGCTAGTCATGAGTTTGCGTTGCGTTGCCGTAAGACATATTCTAAAAATTAATTGTTTAACTGATAAAAGATTAACAAAAACTTCTACGGAATTTTATCGCCAAAACCCTCTTATCGCACCCATATTTGAAACCCTGACGTTCTAATTTTTACAGAAGCAAAACATAACCTACAAAGCGCAATAAAAATGGAACTATTACAATACTGTTAGCGCATATGACTGCAACCCAGACACCACAGTCAGGTTTTAGTCATAAAAACAACGCGTGTATAAAATGCAGCTGTTAACAGACAAGCCACGTCATCGCAACACGTTGGTGACATATTAGCTCGCCTCATTTTGTCGCCCACAGGAATAAAATTACTAGAAGCACTGTTGCAATTTATTGTTCGTTTTGGCCAATGACGAACAATTATCCAACAATGTGTTAAAGGTATGCTGGATGAAACATCCCGCATTTTAAACTTAAAACAACTTCAAAATTTTTTCCAAATTAATATTAGTTTCATTTTTTTTTTTTTTAATTTCTATTAAGGCTTAGTTTAAACATAAAAAAGTGATTTTTTTACTACAGTATTAAGTATTATAACAGATAACTTAACTGTATGAAGCAACTGTGGCGTAATATTTATTTTTAAATAAATAAAGACTCTAAACCACAAATAACTTTTATGCCTCTGAAGATGATTGCTGTGCAATTGAAATGTGCATAAGGTTTAAATAAGAGGGATTTGTGGTTTAGAGGCTTTATTTATTTAAAAATAACATATAACAGTTTAAAATTAACATTTACTCCTGAGTACAATATACAGTATATAGATGGTGACTCGTAAGCTGGCACGAGATCGATCGATAGAAAACCTGTACTAGCCTTATTCAAAAACATTGGCTTCTTGATACGTTTTGCATCAAAGCCCAGCAAGGAAAATAGGAATTGCAATAAATAAAACGCCCGTCGGAAAAATTAAGCTTTCCTACAAACATGCACCGATAAAGACAATCGAAGTACAATATACGATGTCACAAATAAGGGGGGCTATATGGGGGGGGCACAAGTGGTGATTAGTATTATAGACTGTGTGTTTGTAATTTGTAGTTACAGGAATTTTTAAATGGAAATGATCTGATTGATCAATATTCAACAGATTATATGAAATAGTTCTTTAGAAGAATTCATGAGTTTGTCTGATGTTACCGAAAGTCGACTCGTCAAGAGGTTTGACATATTTTTTTTAGAACCTCTCGTGATACTTTTCCGTTTGACGAAACATCTCTTGGTTCGGTCGGGTTTATCGAGATTTTTCAAGGTGATTCAGGGAGGTATGGAAAATCATTTCTAATATCTCCGCTATTAGGTTCATCCCTTTCTCGTCAGAAAAGAGGCAGCCGGCATTGGGCGAAAGTAAAAGAACGTCGAAATCTCTAGGAATTTCTACGGTTCACAAATTTTTATTTCAACCATCTTCAGCTTTGTCCGACTTACAAAACCCTTCCTTAACATCTCTTTCTATAATTGAAGATGATTTCTGGTATTATAGATTATAATATTAATCACAAATTATTCGTAGAACTATTGAAAATTATTAAAATATAAGTATTTTTCAACTTCTTCTATTCGTTCACATTCACCTTATATATATATATATATATATATATATATATATATATATATATATATATATATATATATATATATTGTACAAATTTTCAATCATTATGAAATTCGTTTTTGTTCATCCAACCATCCTAGTTCAAATACTTTTTTTCAACTTGTAGTGGAGGACACTTGATGTTAACACAACTTTTTTTAAATATTTATTCATCAAATAGATTTTTAAAGTCGATGTCTTGGTCGGATTCAAACCGAATGGCTCACTTACTTACTACGTAGCGCTATACAGCCCGGGCTGGGCCTTGGTCTCCTTAACAATGTCCCGCCATGTATCTGTCTTTACCCTTCCGTTTCCATGCTGTAGCGCCGAGTATCCTTAAATCTTCCTCAAGGTCCTATAGCCATCGTCTTCTTGGTCGGCCAACTCTTTTTTTGCCAATCATAATGCCATGTAAAAGTTTGTTCGGCATTCTATTGGTGGGCATTCTTATGATGTGACCCAACCATTCTAGACGTCGCGTTTTAATAAATTGGACCAAATTAGCATCTTTGTATAAGGGACACAACTCGGCCTTATAATTATAAGAACGTAACGCAAATGAAAGTTTTCTTTATTGACCTCAGTAGGAATTGACTTTTAAAACATTTTTCTTATATTACTTATGATAAAAATGTTTTACTATAAAACTACACAAACAAATTAACAAAGACCTTAGCAAACAATTTAAAAGTTCGATCTCCCTGTAAATATCAAATGATTTTTGCATATGTCAACTTTTTATTTTGTAACGTTCACGTGTTTATTTAGTTTTAAGTTTTAGTTTTAAGTTCTAGCTTACAGTTCAGGCGTAATAATAACCGTCTGTCTGTAACGCTCTTCAAAACTTGAAGGTAGAACTACGTTACATTAAAATACTTTAAAATACAAAGTTAAATCATTTAAACTAGCAGAGTCTCATTAAATTAATTTTCAAGGCCTATTAACTTGAAATGCATGGAATTGTGTGCTGGTTAAATAATTACTCTTTTAAATTCAATTAAAGCAAATTACACTCATTTTATTTAACAAAAAAAAAATAACATAAATTATAATCATGATACAAATTTCTAGACATTGCTTCAGTTACGGATTATTGAACATTTAATATTTGACTTATGAATTTTTACGTATAGCAATCAATCAATGAATCAATCAATGGCTGAAAGTGGATCTGTACTCGAGTTTACTTGCTTTTTTTTATAATAAAATCTTACAATTCAAGGCAAACTCAAGTGCACCAAATGATGCATAAATTACATTTGTATACTTGTTGAAAAGTTCTAGGCTCATTAATTTGAGTTAAACTGTCTAACATTATAAATTTTGTAATAAATCTCTAATGTTTGAAAACGTCTACTTAGCTGTATTCACATGTCGTAGCCTCGCATCCTTCTAGTGGAAAAGTCTCACGAAATACCTTCAGCGTCCCATCTTTGTACTTGGCTACGTACGCTGTCTTCTACACCATGATTATAACATACTTAAGAAAATGAATATTACATTAAATTTTGAAAACTAAAGAAAATTTCCTCGCTCTCGGATAAGTCCGTTGCCTTTCACATTTTGGCTAAAAGAGAGTTAAAACTATGGTTGCAAGCAACCTTCCTACCTACTGCGCATCAGGGTGGGCGCATCCCTACTTTAATTTATTTGTTTTTAAACTCTTCCGACAGATGTCACTATCAACCAGAGATCTCATTAAAAATATTTCTAATAAATCACAATTTTTTGATATAGTTGTATATTGTTACAATTTTGAATACATTCTCGTTTGTTTTCTGAAATTTCCAATTTAATATGTAACACCATCTAAAGTGTGTTACAATTTCATTATTAATTATTTTCTTATAATATCCAATTATCTACCCATAGGCTTTCTATTAAATTTACACCAAGCGGAAATATTAATTACATATTTATCTCATCATTTTAACTATAATCAATACAAGACAATCTATGAAAGAATTTCGATTATAACTTACAAATAATAATTCGATTAACATTTAGGAACTAAATTATTAAAAACTAGATAACTAAATTTTGGTAAAACTAGTAATATAAAGTAAAATTACAATACATTGTACACGCAAATTAAACTAATGTGGAAAACATTTTAGAAAATATTTAATTATTGCAATAACTTAGGGCTTCATAAAACGAAAGAATTTTATTTCATTTTAGTAAAACGTCACAAATAGATACGTCAAGAAAAAATAGCCAATAAAAAGTGGCACTTATATGTCCAATTTATACTTCAAACATAGTGAGGTTTGAGGCATATGTCCAGTTTGAGGTACCTCAAAGTGTCCAGTTGGTGATGTCTGCAATTCATTGGATATTTAAAAAATAAGTTAATTCTACCTTTTATTATTCAGAATAATTCTTTCATCTTAAAATTAATGTTTTAAAATGTGTGTCCATGGAAATAAATTATAAACAAACTTCAAAAAACTTTTTATTTCAAAATACAATATAATATAACACTATTTATTTTAATCAAATATGTTTGTGTTCTGGCTTGATAGTCCACCATGGACTGTTTTGCAGTCGATGGCTGTGTGTTGTTCTGTTCCGTGAGTGCGTATAGAAGGGTACGTTAACCAACCAGCCTTATCTGTCTGGATGACGTGTATCTGTCGTGATTGTGTTGTGCGTGTGTGTAGTGTCGTGCTAGTGTTAACCCATCAGTAAAAATACTGCGACTTTCATCTTTTAATAAGATGAAAGAAGAAAATCGCAAGGAAAAAAAGGGGGATCGGATGGTAGAATGTTGCCGTGTAATATTGGCGGGTACAAACAACAATTGAAAATTCCTTATAAGGTACGACTTGAAAATACCTTATGGAGAACGGTGAATTGTTTTCAACAATGGGAGAATATTTTTAAATGTTACTTCCTATTAAATGTTACCTTTCGAAAATTCCATTAGCTCTTCCTCTTTTGAGATACCTTTTAACAAAGTTTTTCGACAGTGCCGAAAGCTCTAACTACATGTGCATAAGGGATCTAGCCAACTTATTTGTACCGCTCCTATTGTCCTTCTATAGTGCGTGTCTACATCAAACTATTATAGTATTATCATTTAGTTAATTAGAGCTGTTTACACTCTAAACACGACACTGATGTTTTCTGAAGTGTTGGATTTTGACCCCGCACTGCAGCCTAGTCCACCCTAGCGATCTCAAGGTCAGAGACACAGTTAAATCTCACGCACTGTACGTCCCAAAGTCTTTCTAGATCCCTCATGACATCCGTCTTTATGTATTCTCTATCATCCTGCCGTCTACCTTCGCCTCCTAGAAATAGTTTCAGTTTAAGTCCTGTGTAAGTAGTTTTTAACCTGATCTCTCGTACTTAGTTATAAGACACCTTGTTCGCATCCCATCCTTTTACTTAATGCAATTAGAGCAAGGTAGTAGGAATACCCTTAGAATAGCGCGCACCACCCCTAACTCGGCCGCTACGTAACCTAGGACTATAGGGGTAGTTTTGGATGATGCTCAAGGTCATCCCGGCCCTGACCCTAGACCAAGGGGTGGTTTCGACCACGTTTAGAGGGGTGGGGGGTAGTTTTTCGAAAAAAAAAAAAAATCGCGACCTTGACCGTAGCCCAAGGGGTGGTTTTGTCCACGTTTAGAGGGGTGGGGGGTAGTTTTTCGAAAAAAAAATAAATTCCAACCAACCAACCTAAGCTAGCCAAAATGGATCTAACCTAACCTAACCTATGTATGGGGGGTGACCTCAGCTACGTTCAGGACCATCTCCGGGGGTAGCTCCGGGGGTGGATTGGGGGGTGGGGGTAGTTTTCGAAAAAGTATTGGAAAAACGTTTCTTGACCGATAGGGTGTGTCTAGAGTGTATTATCGCGTCGGTAGGGGTAGTTTCACCTAGGGGTAGTTTTTAAATAAAATCTGAAAATGCCGAAAATCGATCGGCCGGCTCAACAGACAGTACGGTATATGTGTAGAGCCCAATATGGAATACTGCGGGGGCGGTTCACCTAGGGGTAGGTTTTAAATAAAATATGAAATTGCCAAAAATCGATCGGTATGATCGAAAGACCGTACGGGATATGTGTCCATTATGGTAGGCTGTGTGGGTGGGATCACCGGTTTTCAGATTGCCAAAAATGATCGAGGTCCTAGGTAAAAGCCACCTAGGAGTCATGCTCGAGGTAAAGCCATCTCGAGGCAGGCCCTTAAGTAAGGCCGCCTAGGTAAAGTAACCCTGGAATAGCTTGGGTGGTGGGGGTAACTTTGGAAAGATTTAATGGTTATCTGATGACGTATCAGCGCCCGAGCTACTCCAGGTAAGTAGTAGGCTCACCCTAACTATAGTGGTCTACCCCTAAATGATTTGGGTGATGAGGGGCCCTGGGGTATATGATTGGCAAACTCAAAATTTGTCTATCCTACTAAATTAATAAACAATGCAGTCGGCCTATAAGTAAAGCTACATAAGAGCAGGGCTAGGACGGTTGCTATATCAACTACCAAGAGAAATACCTCCACCAAGTCTTAGGTAAAGCTATCTGTGGAGCAAGGCCACAGGTAAAACCATCCCTTAGGCCAAACCATAGGTAAAGCCATCCAGGTGTCGGACCTTCGGTAAAGTCACACCAGGAGTCGTGCTAGAGGTAAAGCCCCCAGGAGCTAGGCCTTAGGTATAGCCAACCCGAAGCCAGCCCTTAAGTAAAGCCACCCGGGTGTCAGACCTCCGTTAAAGTAACCGCGGAGTCGGGCTTGAGGTAAAGCCGCCCAGGCCTTAGGTAAAGCTACCATTGAGGCAGACCATCGGTAAAGCTACCATGGAGTCGGGGCCTAGGTAAAGCTACCATGGAGTTAGACCATAGGTAAAGCAAACACGGAGCAAGGACTCAGGTAAAAGCCATCTCGAAGCCAGCCGATAGGTAAAGTAACCCTGGATTCAGGCATCAAGTGGGGGTGGTTATCAAATAATATATGAAATTACCAAAAAATGATCGGTTAGATCAAACGACCAACGACCTACATAGAGTTCAAATAGTCAACAAGTTGAATCGACCAATCACAACGCAGGGGCCTGGTAGGCCTACGTAAACGGTCAATGTAAGACGAGAATGCCTATATAACGTGTTAAACCAATATATATGACAGCCCACATAATGTGTTAAACAAATATGCAAGCCTACATACATACTATGCTAGGCCGACATACTATGTCGGTAAATCACCGGCCAAAGCCTATATGAACTGAGATAGTTTCACCTCATATATCAGGTAGAACCACGGGCAGGCAACCGTATAATATGGGGAGTACTATAAGGTATAGCTAAACCAATATATACGATAGCCCACATAATGTGTTAAACAAATACGCAAGCTTGCATACATACTATGCTAGGCCTACATACATGAATCCCTAAATGCGCCTACTATGTCGGTAAATCACTGGCCACAGCCTATATGAACTGAGATAGTTTCACCTCATATATCAGGTAGAACCTGGCAATCGTATAATATGGGAAGTACTATAAGGTACATCTACCAATGCATAACCTATCAGGCCCACGTAAAGATTTAATATATCTGATGACGTACGAGCGACATGCGCACCTATAACCAGAGTGGCCTACCCCTAAATAAAATGGCTGATGCGGGGCAAAGGGTTATGATTGCAAGCCTAAAACTCGAGCGGCCGTGTCGTTGTGAATCTAGGCGCATGTTTATGATCTGAATACTGTATCAAATTACTATGTAATATCGTCATACCACGGTATACATATATATAATCAGAAATCAGTGTAAATAATCAAATAGCATCAATGGATATATCCTATAGCTGCAAATGTATCTAGATATAAAAGGTATATATGGAGAAACACTAATAAAGAGGCCCATCACAAAACGTGAATAAATATATGTTATAAAACGATCCTAAAACGATGCTAAACCAACATGCATGCTATCATACATATTCGTATATACCATGTTAAGCCTACATACGTGATAGTCCATATAATGTGTTAAACAAATATGCATGTAAACCTGCATACATACTATGCTAAGCCGACTTACATGAATCCCTAAATGTGCCTACTATGTCGGCAAACCGCCGGCCAAAGCCTATATGATCTAAGCCTGACACACATTTACACCTCGTCTATCAGGTAGAACCTGGCAACCGTATAATAAGGGAAGTACTATATGGTATAGCTAACAATGCATAACCTATCACGCCCATCACGGTCAACAAATATTACAATATAATTATAAAAAAAAAGTCGCGCAACCTCTATACATACAGTACTAAGCCAACATTCAGGCATATATACTATGTTAAAACAGCGTGCAGATACGTTGATCTGGGCATAGCCGCCATAGCCTATTTGGACTTGGTGTCAATGCTGTTCGTTTGAACTTCACGTATGTTGGTTGGTTAAACTACACGTATGACAGTAGTTTAGTTGAAACGTTGGTTATTTGATCTAGCCTACACAGGCCATAGCCCTTTTTGAAGTCGGTATCAACACTGCCACCATCTTGTTCTCCACCTGGATGACGTCATATTCGATCCTAGGTTGTGTATCGGATACTATGTGTTACCTTATATCACGCCGCTCATGAGATGCTATGTGTTTGTCAAGCTATACTTCGGGTGCTATATGACGAACTTTAGCCGAGCTATGCAACGGATATTATGTGTTACTTTGTATTCATACTTCTCATCGGATACTATGTGTTAGCCCTAGTCAGGCTATGGTTTGAATATGTTGTGTTAGCCCTAGTCATGACTTGCATCGGCCGCTATGCGTTAATGATTATCCGGGCTATGTATCAGGTATTATGTGGTAATTTGTGGGCAGCTTGTAGTTTAGTGTGTGATATCCATTAGCTAAACTATGCACCGAATATAATGTGTTATACTTTGTAGGTCCATGTCTTCTTAGCATAATATCTATGCTGGCTTACACACATAGCCTATATGTTTAACACATTATGTATTCTATTATGTATTTGGGCTTAACATAGTATGATAGCATGCATGTTGGCTTACCATAGTATTTATGTAGGTTTACACGCATATTTGTTTAACAGCGTATATATGGCTATTTAGATTATATTGCATGTTGGTTTAACATAGTATATATGCCTATATTGGTTAGCACTGTATGTATATAGGTTGCGCGACTTTTTTTTTAATTATATTGTAGTATTTGCTGACCGTCATGGGCGTGATAGGTTATGCATTGTTAGCTATACGATATAGTACTTCCCGTATTATACAGCCGCCTGCCTGAGGTTCTACCTGATAGACGGGGTGAAAATGTGTGTCGGACTCTGATCATATAAGCTTGGGCCTGTGGTTTACCGACATAGTAGGCCTTATGGATACAACGTGTTAATCGTTAGCGAGGCCTCTGGATACTATATATTAAACCTTCGTCAGGCTATGCATTGGATACTATGTGTTATTGATCAGGTATTATGTGGTACCTGTAGGATAGTGCGTGATAGCCGTTTAGCTAAACTATGCAGTGGATATAATGTGTTACAATTTGTAGGCCCTTGTCGGCTTAGCATAATATGTATGGTGGCTTACACATGTTTGTTTAACGCGATATGTAGGCCTAACATAGTATATGCGCCTATCTATGATAGCATGCATGTTGGCTTACCAGAGTATTTATTTGGTTTACACGCATATTTATTGAACACACTATAAGGGCAATCACTTATACAGGCTTAACACATTATATAGGCATATGTGGGTAACGGGATGTATATAGGTTAACCTGCATATTGGTTTAACAACATATATTTGGCTATTTAGAGTATATTGCACGCTGTTTTAACATAGTATATATGCCTGAATGTTGGCTTAGCACTGTATGTATAGAGGTTGCGCGACTTTTTTTTTATAATTATATTGTAATATTTGTTGACCGTGATGGGCGTGATAGGTTATGCATTGTTAGCTATACCATATAGTACTTCCCTTATTATACGGTTGCCAGGTTCTACCTGATAGACGAGGTGTAAATGTGTGTCAGGCTTAGATCATATAGGCTTTGGCCGGCGGTTTGCCGACATAGTAGGCACATTTAGGGATTCATGTAAGTCGGCTTAGCATAGTATGTATGCAGGTTTACATGCATATTTGTTTAACACATTATGTGGACTATCACGTATGTAGGCTTAACATGGTATATACGAATATGTATGATAGCATGCATGTTGGTTTAGCATCGTTTTAGGATCGTTTTATAACATATATTTATTCACGTTTTGTGATGGGCCTCTTTATTAGTGTTTCTCCATATATACCTTTTATATCTAGATACATTTGCAGCTATAGGATATATCCATTGATGCTATTTGATTATTTACACTGATTTCTGATTATATATATGTATACCGTGGTATGACGATATTACATAGTAATTTGATACAGTATTCAGATCATAAACATGCGCCTAGATTCACAACGACACGGCCGCTCGAGTTTTAGGCTTGCAATCATAACCCTTTGCCCCGCATCAGCCATTTTATTTAGGGGTAGGCCACTCTGGTTATAGGTGCGCATGTCGCTCGTACGTCATCAGATATATTAAATCTTTACGTGGGCCTGATAGGTTATGCATTGGTAGATGTACCTTATAGTACTTCCCATATTATACGATTGCCAGGTTCTACCTGATATATGAGGTGAAACTATCTCAGTTCATATAGGCTGTGGCCAGTGATTTACCGACATAGTAGGCGCATTTAGGGATTCATGTATGTAGGCCTAGCATAGTATGTATGCAAGCTTGCGTATTTGTTTAACACATTATGTGGGCTATCGTATATATTGGTTTAGCTATACCTTATAGTACTCCCCATATTATACGGTTGCCTGCCCGTGGTTCTACTTGATATATGAGGTGAAACTATCTCAGTTCATATAGGCTTTGGCCGGTGATTTACCGACATAGTATGTCGGCCTAGCATAGTATGTATGTAGGCTTGCATATTTGTTTAACACATTATGTGGGCTGTCATATATATTGGTTTAACAAGTTCTATAGGCCTTCTCGTCTTACATTGACCGTTTACGTAGGCCTACCGGGCCCCTGCGTTGTGATTGGTCGATTCAACTTGTTGACTATTTGAACTCTATGTAGGTCGTTGGTCGTTTGATCTAACCGATCATTTTTTGGTAATTTCATATATTATTTGATAACCACCCCCACTTGATGCCTGAATCCAGGGTTACTTTACCTATCGGCTGGCTTCGAGATGGCTTTTACCTGAGTCCTTGCTCCGTGTTTGCTTTACCTATGGTCTAACTCCATGGTAGCTTTACCTAGGCCCCGACTCCATGGTAGCTTTACCGATGGTCGGCCTCAATGGTAGCTTTACCTAAGGCCTGGGCGGCTTTACCTCAAGCCCGACTCCGCGGTTACTTTAACGGAGGTCTGACACCCGGATGGCTTTACTTAAGGGCTGGCTTCGGGTTGGCTATACCTAAGGCCTAGCTCCTGGGGGCTTTACCTCTAGCACGACTCCTGGTGTGACTTTACCGAAGGTCCGACACCTGGATGGCTTTACCTATGGTTTGGCCTAAGGGATGGTTTTACCTGTGGCCTTGCTCCACAGATAGCTTTACCTAAGACTTGGTGGAGGTATTTCTCTTGGTAGTTGATATAGCAACCGTCCTAGCCCTGCTCTTATGTAGCTTTACTTATAGGCCGACTGCATTGTTTATTAATTTAGTAGGATAGACAAATTTTGAGTTTGCCAATCATATACCCCAGGGCCCCTCATCACCCAAATCATTTAGGGGTAGACCACTATAGTTAGGGTGAGCCTACTACTTACCTGGAGTAGCTCGGGCGCTGATACGTCATCAGATAACCATTAAATCTTTCCAAAGTTACCCCCACCACCCAAGCTATTCCAGGGTTACTTTACCTAGGCGGCCTTACTTAAGGGCCTGCCTCGAGATGGCTTTACCTCGAGCATGACTCCTAGGTGGCTTTTACCTAGGACCTCGATCATTTTTGGCAATCTGAAAACCGGTGATCCCACCCACACAGCCTACCATAATGGACACATATCCCGTACGGTCTTTCGATCATACCGATCGATTTTTGGCAATTTCATATTTTATTTAAAACCTACCCCTAGGTGAACCGCCCCCGCAGTATTCCATATTGGGCTCTACACATATACCGTACTGTCTGTTGAGCCGGCCGATCGATTTCGGCATTTTCAGATTTTATTTAAAAACTACCCCTAGGTGAAACTACCCCTACAATACACTCTAGACACACCCTATCGGTCAAGAAACCTTTTTCCAATATTTTTTCGAAAACTACCCCCCACCCCCCAATCCACCCCCGGAGATGGTCCTGAACGTAGCTGAGGTCACCCTCCATACATAGGTTAGGTTAGGTTAGATCCATTTTGGCTAGCTTAGGTTGGTTGGTTGGAATTTATTTTTTTTTCGAAAAACTACCCCCCACCCCTCTAAACGTGGACAAAACCACCCCTTGGGCTACGGTCAAGGTCGCGATGACCTTCAGCATCATCCAAAACTACCCCTATAGTCCTAGGTTACGTAGCGGCCGAATTTTTTTTTTCGAAAAACTACCCCCCACCCCTCTAAACGTGGTCGAAACCACCCCTTGGGCTACGGTCAAGGTCGCGATGACCTTCAGCATCATCGAAAACTACCCCTATAGTCCTAGGTTACGTAGCGGCCGAATTTTTTTTTTTTTCGAAAAACTACCCCCCACCCCTCTAAACGTGGTCGAAACCACCCCTTGGTCTAGCGTCAGGGCCGGGATGACCTTGAGCATCATCCAAAACTACCCCTATAGTCCTAGGTTACGTAGCGGCCGAGTTAGGGGTGGTGCGCGCTATTCTAAGGGTAGTCCTACTCAAGGTCAGTCCTAGTCTAGATCGTAAGTCAAACTTTCAGTGTCCCACATTCACTTTTGTACTAGCTTAGGTTTAACTTAGTTTCAAATAAGTTTGTCAAATCTTTCATATTGTGTCACACAGCTCTTAGGTTTAAAAATCGAGTTCCTTTCATGTAGTAATTTTAATTATTTGAAAATTAATATTTTAGAGGCTAGAGCCCATACACATCCGATGTAAAACTACACCCATACTTCCTACCCATTAAAAGTCCTGCCTTGCCAAGATCCAGCCCAGAACCAAAAGACAGTTTCCCACATTCCTACCCGCAGCCAGTGTCACGGTAGCAGACGCTGCAAAACCTCGGAGGCCACCAAATCCCTTTCTTCTGTGACAGATTGAACATTTAAATTGGTAAACTCAAGTTGTAAAAAATTGTTCAAGTTTGAATTATTTTGTATATTTTATTAAACGCATTTAAATATTTAAAGGCGAATATTTGATAGGTTTATGAATGGGCATTATTTTAATGATAAAATGAAATTAGTATATATAATTTGCTGGCGTATATTTCAAAGCGTTGAGCAATTCTACTGAACTAGTGTGAATCAAACAGATTTGAAAAAATTCTTGAATGGTTTGCATTTCAAACCGTTGAGCAATGCCACCAAAATAGTGTGAAAAAACAGGTTTTAAAAAAATTCTGGAGTGTTTTGTATCTCAAAGCGTTGAGCAATGTCACCGAAATAGCGTGTAACAAACAGGTTTAAATAATTTCTGGAGTGCTTTGTATTTCAAACCGTTGAGCAATGCCACCAAAATAGTGTGAAAAAAACAGGTTTTAAAAAATTCTGGAGTGGTTTATTGAGCACTGGCACTGAACAGTCGGAAACAAAACAAATTTTTTAAAAATTTCTGGATTTGACTGTATCTCAAAGCAATGAACTAGTGTGAAACAGTACTGAGAAATTCTAGTACGGTTAAATGATTATTATATAATTAAAATGGTTACACTAAAGAAAAAGATTCATTATAAGCTACTGTTTAAAATATTTGATATTTTGTGTATCAACTTACTTGACTCTGTAGGATGAGCCACGCTTGGGTTGAGCACACAGCCTCTAAGATACATATTGTTCAGGGCACAACTCGAGGAGACATCGAACTTCATGCACCCTAAACAGAATTATTTTTACATTTACAATGAATCTTCAATTGATAAATGTTATTTCACTACCTAATAAAAATTAAATTTATTTTACTTTACTACTTTTCTAAAACTTAACATTTATAAAATATTAACTTTTAATTTACTTTTTATGTAATATTGTTACTCTAAAACACAATTCATTTACAATGTTTGTACTGAATCTGTCCTCGGTATCTGTGAATCATCTTGTAATTATGAAAACAGAGTGTTGCCGGCGTTATGTTTGCCCTTTTCAATTTAACATCAATAGGTGAAATTTTATAAGCTGCCACTTGGGTCTTAGATAGAAATTGTGTATTCGTCATCTAGAAAACATCAGGCATGTCGTCATCCCTCATCGGGGCCATAAATCGCTGTCTACTCGTCCCAACCCTTATACAATCCTATTAGCACGCTTCCGAGAACACCCTATTTACATTTGTTGTTATTTTCCCTATACATTAAAAAACTATTAATAGGTAACAAAATAATGAGTCAACCTTCAAGTCAGCGGAAGTCCAAGCCTTGATGATTTTGGAAATGACCTGCGAGCACCTCCAAAACCTCCCCTCACCCTCGGCCTCTCACCAAAGCCCCCAGCCCCCAAGTGCCAGCTTATAAAAGTTTACCCATAGTAATTCGTTTTATGGTCGGTTTTTTGCACTGGTAACAGTTGCGTTGCTCTCTAATTTAATTTTATTCTCAATTATTGAATTTCCTTTAACCAAATTAGTTAAATTAAAATGAATAAAAATTATATATTTTATTTATTATTTATTTTATTTTTCTTGTTCGCATAAGTACAATTATATAGATAGAATTTTGTAAGCTGGCACTTTGGGGGCTGCGAACCTTGACGAGAGGACGAGGAGAGAGTGGAGCTCCTCGCAGGTCATTTTCAAAAACATTGACCCTTAAACTTTTACTGACTCATAGGGTTGATTCATTATTTTGTTATTTAATAATAGATTTTAATTTATAATATAAATAACAACCACACAATAAGTATATATGTACGTAATCACAAAAGTACAGTTATATAGGTAGAATTTTATAAGCTGTTACTTGGTGTCTCGGCGAAAGGCCGACGGTGACGAGAGGTTGGAGGTGCTCGCAGGTCATTTTCAAAAACATCGACCCTTGGACTTCCTCTGACTCTTAAGGTTGACTCATTATTTTGTTACTTATCAATATATTTTAATGTATAGGGAAAATAACAATAAATGTAAATAGAGCGTTCACGGAAGCGTGCTAACAGGATTGTCTATGGGTTGGGACGGGTAGGACGCGATATATGGTCCGGATGTGGTATGACGATAGTGCCTGATGTTTTCTAGACGACGAATACACAATTTCTATTTAAGAGACAAGTGGCAGCTTATAAAATTTGACCTATACTTCTGTTGACATATATCTACAAACGAAGGAAATGAACATCTGGAAATAATAAGCCAAAGATCTATTGTAATAAAGACCTTTCATCAACCCGATAGCATTGGTCTCACTGGATCAGAGACTAAGTAAAATACGCTACCTGCAGAGTGAAACATGGAACCCTCCAAACTTCAGTAATATCTACTCAAACCTGTTGTAACAATCAAGTGGATAGCAAACATATTCTGCTACTGTAGAACTCCAACCATCCGAACCAATTGGGACCGGGACCCATTCGGAAACTAAAGTTCAGATAATTGGAATTTTTCGAAAGAAGGGTTAATTTTAAGTAATTACTGTATGTTGCAAATGGGAGAAGAAAATTATATTTTTTATTAATCATGTTTACACTCGCAGAGATTATTGTATAAATAAAAGCGGTTTCAACTTGCGAGTGGAGGTACAACTATTTGTTTACACGGGCAACGTTTTAATAATGGGTATGTTAACGTCAGGCCTTATTCCTCGTGCACTATATTAAAACGTAACGCCGTGACATAACTTTAGTATATTTATGAAAATAGCGCTATTCACAAAGAACCGAAACGAAACTTGCTTTCCCATAGAACGTTGTTGCAAAAACCAATTGAAAACGGCATCTTCTAATTCTTCATCGCCATTTTCAAGTACTAACAAGAAGGTTAAGATCAAGAAGGTTATCATCTGATATCGTTGATTGTACTTACTTTACTTTATCCAATGCCATGTGATGTAAACAAGTGAGATTTACTAGTTTTACAGGGTTTTTTGAGCGCTATTTCTGGTTATATTTTATCAGGGCCTGCTGATTTACCTTTCTTTAACGATTGAATTGCGAGCTCCAGTTCATGTTGGATGAATGTTGTTAAAATGGAGTTCTGATAAGCAGTTGGGCAGTTAAGGAGGGTATTTTTTAGATTTCTCTTTTCCTCTGTGCTAAGAGTTAAACGACTCACAGCTCCAAAAGTTTGTTTAGTGCAGTGGCTACATCCTTTGAGGATGTTAGAAGTTTTTCCTTTACCAGCATCGGTTGCCGCTGGTAGGCCTTCTTTTTATTATTGAGATTTGATATGAAATGGTGGGCTTTAAACCCATCCCGTCTAAAGTCCAAGTTTGCAACAAAACGTTTGTTAGTTTCACGTTTTTCATTTCTGATGGCTCTTCTTAGTTCTGCCTGTTTTCCTCAGGTCTATGGACTCGCAAAGCAGCTTTCTTAGTTCAGATTTTTTCCTTGCCTTATAACTTTTTGCTTTTAATTCCGTCAATTTAGCGTTCCAGAAAGGTTTGTATGCTTTCACTTGGCCCCTCGGGATTTATCCTTTTGCTACTGACAGAACTGCGTTAACAAAGCTCCCGCACGACTTTTCGGGGTTGTTACCAATGCGATCCTCTGTAATTACATCGTTGGAGATTTTGGCAAACCTGGTCCAATCGGTCTTCTTAAAATTCCATCTTGGCATCCGTCGCTGCGACAGTACAGTTTTATTTGGTTTGATTTTCAAAAGGACCTATGACCACTCCCGTCATGTGCGTCTCCTAGGGTCAGCTTGGCTGCAGCAGCAATGTTTGCATTCACCAAGGCTAAATCAGGTGTTGATTGTTGGCCGGCGAAAGAGAGAAAGGTTGGGTCACTCTTAAATCTCAAAAGGTTTGAGTTGTCAATTTGGTCTTCCATAGATCGTCCGGCAGGGTTGTAGATCCATAGCCCCATCTTGGAGAGTGTGCATTAAAGTCTCCGATGATTATGGTGTTTGGATGTTTAGCACTTACAGCAAGGCAATCAAAATTGGGTCTGTTATAGGGTGGGTTGTATAAGCCGAAGTCATTGTACAGTGTTCCGTTAGCCCATACTTTTAGTCTTACTACCTCCATTTTGTCAGCGATCTCTATTTAATGGACAATGGAGAAGTTACTGAGATGTCTCTTGCTTACTACCACCAGGATTCTAGAGGCAACCTGTTTGTCCATAGATTATCCGTTTATGAATTAGCTTCTGCAATTATAAAAATATCTGCATCACAAGCGTATATAGTGGTATTAAGTTCGACGAACTTTGCGTTACTTGGGCCTCCGGCATTTCAGAAGATGGTACAAAGACGTCGTCCAGGACTTGGGTGTATTCAGTTTTTGCATTGCCTCTGTTTGGCTTGGGTTCTCAACCAAATCTGCTGGTCATTTAGTACTATCCAGGGGACTCGTAAGCCTATAGCTTAAAGAATGCTGTGAATCGCAATACGTTACCGTCTAAGTTTTTTTTCAGAAAATTTTAAAGAGATTCGGATAATTGGAGTTCGGATGATTGTATATATAAAAGATATGGTTAAAATAAATATGTACCATTTTTACTATATCTGAAAAATAAATGTACAAAACATGGATATTTTTCATCTTTTGCCCAACAAAGCAAATAAACAGGTTTTGAATAGTATTGTTTTCAAATGTCTATTGTTCATATTGTTTATTAAATATTTCAGCTATTGAGTAATGTAGTCGTATTGATTTGCATTTTTATTAGTAAATAATTTCCCAAATAATTTTTAATGAATTACAGAGGAATTTTTTTTTCAAATGGCTTAAGATTTCTTAACCATAAATAATACAGAATCATGAGTACCACTCATGCCTCTGAGGATAGTGACTTGGTAACTGAAATGTATATCAGATTAGAACAAATATATGTATGATTAAATTAAAGAATAAATATGCTACAAAGATTTGTGTAGCATCACTGAGGATGACGACAAATTGTCGTTGAAACGCGTTTGAAAATAAAGTTTTTATATTTGTGAGTTGTAGCATATTTATTCTTTAATTATAACTTTAACTCACAAGCTAGCTCAAATATTATTTATAAATATATGTATGGTTGAAGGTTTATGTGTAGTATTTAACCACAGTAAATTATTCCAAATTATCAGTGAATTCTTAATCAGTTAATTATTTATTCCATTAGTGAATACGATTCAAAAGGCAACAAATATTTATTTTGTGTTATTTTTTTTGTATTATGATAATTTTATTTAATAAAGTTAATCACTTAAACACTTGGACATATATTAATACATACCACTTGCCTACATGTGATACTTATTTTCTTTCTTTAAAGAGGACGTCCATTTTGTGAGGTGTATCCACTGTCAATTCAGACCATAATTCAAAAAAATAAAGTAAATGAAATAACTTACAAACCGTATTACTCCTAATTTTTTATTTACTAAAGATGTTAATCAGAAATTAAAGGCATTCAAGGTGTAAACAAATTTTGAACAGAAATAATGTTATCACTTGAATTAAAAAAATAAAAACATGTATATTAATAATTATATTTTCTATCCACTGACATAGATTTTAACTTGTTAAAATGCATCAACTTAAGTAATAACTGAGATGGTTAGACCATTTCAGATGGTGGTGCAGGTTGACTATTATGATAGTAACCTTTGCGTGCTGGAGTAGCAGTTCATTCCTCCTGCGAAACCTTTTATCACTTATCTAATAAAGGAATGTTCTCTGTAAAGATCAGAATTGGTCTGACTAACACACTTTCAACCCTTCTTACTAACCTTTATTTTACTGTCAGTGACTGTCACTGTTTCCATATTTGGAGACAAGTACGAGTCTGGTGAGCATCTGGCTTTAATTTACACTGGTTTAACTCCACACAAAATAATACATCTGGCAGGACCTTATATAGAGCCTTATATTTTTCAAGTTTTTTTGAAAAATATTTCAATAACTTTTTTCAAGCTACCATTATTATACAGTACTTTAAAGCAGACAAATTACAAAATGAATTAAAATTAAATCAAGTTAAAAACTGTTTCTCAAAGTCTCATGGGATGCGTTTATCTCTAGGACCAAGGACTAAGTCCTGAGCCAGAGGATCTGGCCCTTAGATAAAACCAACAAAAGAGTGAATAAAGGTCCAACTGCCCTACCTGTATCCAACTACCAGTTGGGGTATTGCAGAAAGGAAACCTGGTCATTCAGAAGGTTCTACTTGTCCCGTGTATTTCTCAAAAAGTGGTCGAAACGTATGTCTGGTTGGAGTACATCTCGACCCAGGGTCGAGGTGGTCACTAGTCCAGGCCTCACAGTGAGGTCAAAAGACTCTCCTAGTTTGGTACCACGAGTCAAGGCACCAGCCCCTCTTCTCGTGGTAGATGCTAGTCAAACTTTTAGATGAGGAAAATTAAAATTTTAAATCCAAAGTAGGCTTCTATGTTTTTCTGATATATTATTCTAAAAGTCTTTAAACATTTAGCTGGAACTAACATGTCAGCACTCTTCTGAGTCAAAAAGACATTATGTGCCATAATTACATCAATAATAAACTAAATGTCTCTATATATTGAAAAGACAAAGTCAAATAAAAATTTAAATGATAGCAGAAGTCAACATTTAAATAGGCTACATAATGTTTTATACGAGAATACAGAACTTTAAATCAACTATAGCCTCTTTTCCAGCTCAAGCGAGCCATTGTTCTTGTAGTTCATTAAAAAACAATTCTCTCAGTCTGGAATTAAATAAGACTAAAATGCACACATTTCTTCAGAATTATTCATCAAAAAACATAACATTTCATTCCTATCAGGCTGTATTTCATGATCATTATATTCTCAGATTTGGTGTTCCGCGTTTCAATTCGTGCAAAACTTGTGATTGATATTTCCTTCAATTGTCCTACAACTGATGATTCAAATGAAAAATATAACAACAGCAGCAGAGATCCATAACAAAAAGAATGAGTTATCAAATACAATGAATCCTGATATACAAGCAACTAAAGTCAATGTAAATCTTGTTCTCTTTATTGGCCTATGGTAGGTTATCTATAAATCTAACCTAACTCACATGAATGTATTTTGAGACAATATTTAAATTATAATTTCTGTACGTAATAAGGGCAACAATCATGTGACCATGTGTTTCTGGCATGAATACATTGCCAAAAGTGATTCTGAAATAGCTGCCTGCATTTTACAATTTATTTTACACCAATTCAAAAAATTAAATAACCAGGAAGGGCGCAAATTGATTGTATGGTCTAGTAGATGTTTCGACCAAAACAATAACTGGAAGATGGTTACTCTTTATAGCTGGTCACACGAAGCTGGCGCGTGACCTGGAAGAGCGATCATAGACGAGGGGAAGCAAAAGACCGTTCCACAGACATTATAATATGAGGCATAATATTTTTATTACAATACAATGTACATTTGACAAGGCCAAAAGTCTGCTATAAATATTTTATTTGATTTGTCATATTAACCAGATCATTTACATAAATTTTTTAACAAATTTACTTCTATCAGTTTTCTAAACGACCGCAACACCTGCAATTTCTTAGCAATGGACTTAATGCAACATGCGCTACAAAAACCAAAGTTTTTTAATAGGGCTAATTTTTGTTTTCTATCGATCGATCATGTGCCAGCTTATGAGTTTACAGCTATACCATTATTTAGTTTCACTTACTTAACTCAAAGTGAATAAGAAATTTCTTACAACTGGCAATTCTTTCTTATGCAAAGAGAAAAGAACTAAAGGCCTCATTCACAGCATGTAAGTGCTACATGAGGTGGATATTATAACTCAATCTAGGCACATAAATTCTACAATGTTTCTATCATGAAGTCGTTTCTTGATTTGGAACCAGTAGAACAAAACACGAGCAAACCTGGAAATTTGAAAATAACTTGAGCAAGATGGATCCAGCCAGCAGCTGACAATCTTTCCGGAATTAGATTGAGAAAGACTCAAAATTCTTTTAGACATTGGGCAAATTATAATAGCTTGAAGAAACATCGTGAACCTCCTTCAAGTAATTAACATTTATACAAATTAATTGAACCTGTGTCATTGCTAAAGATTTACAGTGAACTTATGAAGATATTAACACTTGAAAAAGGTTTGCTGAAATTACTTAAATATTGGCCTCAAAAACATGATTTTTATGTGAATTTGGGAATTTCATTATAATCTGATGTCATGTTAAAAATAAATTACTTCTGTTTTATGGAAATTAACATAGGGTTTTTATTTAAACTTTATTTTATGTCTTATAATAACTATTTACTGTGCTTAAGGTTAAAGACAGATCACAGACCAATTCTTGCTACTACAAATACAATCTATGTTTCGATTTTCAATCGTACTTTTAGCTATTGAAAAGGATTTTCAGAAAGAAAATCGAAATGTGGATTGTATTTATATTAGCAAGAATTGGTCTATGATCTGTCACTAACCTTAAAAACATAAGGTTTTTGTTTTAAGAATATTATTGCTGTAACTACACCGTTATGTATTTTAAAAGTTTGTAAAAAAAATACTTTAAATTTAGTCAAGTGTATTCAATAAAATATTTCAGTTAAAATTTAGGCTCATATTTAATAAGTGGTTAAACATATTATACATAACTCTTTTGTAATAATGTTGCAGGTAACTTTATACAAAAGGATTGATTCTACATTTTCATGACAAACTACATTTTCATGATGCAACATTCCTCTATTACCATGACATAAAATGATTAAATTACTAATTTATAACTTTCATTAAAAAAACATATTTTAGTACCATATTTATTAAAACTCATCATAAACAATTGAAGTAATAGAAGTAATAATATTTTTGATAAATATTGTTTAAAACGTTTTTATGATTTCCTGAACATTTTGGTTTTTGTTTTTCTCTGTAACCTTTTCCTATTAAACCCTTCAACTGTTGTAAGGTACGAATTTCTGTTGTTTACATTAGATCAAAATGAAACACATTTTGTACACGATTTTAACACAAAATCAATACAGAGCACAGTAGCATAATTGTAATAATTTGCAACAATAACCCTTGCTACAAATACTTAAACACCTTTGATGTACATTTCGCTAACATGGTTAGCATCATCAGAAGGTTACAAATATACTCCTTCAGAAGGTATATTTATAACCTTCTGATGATGCTAACAGTGTTAGCTAAATGTAAATCAAGGGTGTTAAATATTTGTAGCAAGGGTTATTGTTGTTTATTTATGATTTTTTAAAGTGAAAAATTGTTATACCCTTAAGTTTAATACAAGAAACAGTGATCATTTTTTTTCTGATGCGTAAGTAAATTCTATACTAACATATATTAAAAACACTACATTTAAATCTTTATTTATGTGGAGTTACAAAATAGATTTTAAGTTTCGACAGTAGGGTTTATCTGTAAATTCCTTCAATAATAAACTATACTCAATATAAGGAAATAATTTGCTTATGGAATGTATCCGTTTCTCTTGTTATTGAATTTAAAGTAATGAGTCAACTTAATTTTTAATGATTAATTATTTAAACATAAAGAATACAGGTATATTGAGGATGGCACAAGAGATGGATGAATCTGAACTACATAGTACAGAGCCATTGCGGTGGCGATATTTCATCTCCCATCAAGATGCCATTTCAGTTCCAAAAAAGCTGTGTGAGTTACAACATGTTTGTATTGAAAGTGGTGAGTTTGGTACAGCTATGGAGTGACTGGTTCGTTTTCAATTCAACCTCAGTGAAAATGTAGCTCTTATCAGGTCATAACACTATTCTGAGATGGGTGAAACACTTCGGTTAGTATAATAACAGTTTCAATATGATAAAAAATAATTAATAATCCACTGAAAAGTCGATATAATGTTGAAAACCATAGAGAAATAGTGAATGGTCAACTTAGGACATATATAATAAAAAGCATAAATTAGAAGAATGACACAGTAAATAGTCACTAAAATCTTGTAAAATCTGTGACATCACAAAAATGTTAATTTTAAAGAGTGATGATCTTAAATAAGTGATGTATTTTTTGTTCATTTCTAACTAAATAAAATGCTCATAATCCAAGCAAACTATAATATTTCTTGTTTTCTGAATTAGTGTAGATATTATCTATTCTTAAAGTTGTTAATTTTCCTCGTATAACTTATGGGTTTAATATTATTGTATAACTTAATCCTATTTACTAAAAACACAGCAAAACCCCACTAAAATATAATATTGGAGGCAGATCAAATTTTGCACACGCAAAATTTTAGATAACAAGTAAAAACATACTTGTAGGATTTAAATCATTGAGGTACATCCTTGAGCATTACTGGTAAAAGCTACATGTACTCAATGTGCAACCAATGAGCATGTCTTGTGGTATTGTTTAATAAAAACAAAAATATTTTAATACGTATGAGTAAACGCACAGCACATAATGTAATACCCAAAAGTGGTTTCATAGCTATCCTGTTTCGAAATCAAATGTTTAATTATTTCTGAAATAGTTAAACTTACACATTATATAACGAATTCCAAGAGTAGTGAAACCATATACTGTTATTTTTCATTGATCATTGTTTTGTGCTTTAATGACGATACATATTTAGATTTAGTTTGAATGCGGTTACATAAGGTTTAATTTACAGTACCTCCCCGTTGATGGGGGTGCCAGGGGTCTTCCTGCGAAATCTGTCCATTTCTTACTGCAGGATTTGGGAATTAATAGGAATAAAATTAATGGATATTTGAGCTATATCTCCAAGGCTGCTCTTGAGGTGTCTATGGCTGCGAGGATCTAGCCCATGGGTGTTGAGCAGTGAGAGGAGAGTTGTGGTCATGCAAAAGTGCACTAACCCTCAGTAGCCAGGTCTCCTGTCCTCCAGTGCTCTTTGTTGTTTGCCTAGTTACAGAAGGTTTTCATTCAGTGGCCTCTTCCTCGAGGCAATTCCAATTACACTCATTTAACCTTTTTCTTTTTAAATTTATACTCAAGATTTAAAAAAGCCTGCTTCTGGTTGACCATGGTTTGGGCTTTGTTCTAACTCTAAAAATATGAATTTATAATGTTCCTTTCATTAGACTGCAAATATTTTAATAATTTTGCTTAGTTTGCCAAATTTTAAAAATATATATGTTTAACAAGTATATTATTCATAAATAAGTTTTACCAAAACTTATAAACTTTTTTAAACTTAAACAAGATAAAAGATGAATCAAATTTGTTATACCTAACTTGAAATAGCTCTTCAAATATGTTATGAATTTAAATAATTACATTCAATTTTAAAATAAGCGCATCCTCTAGAACAACTAGATGGCAATAAATGGAATCATGGAAAAGGTTAAAACCAAAGAGTGAGGTTAGGTAAGAAAGATATCATATATATAATACTAAAAATTTTCCAATTTATATTAATGTCATTTTTTACAACACAACTAACTGGGCAATTCAACAATTACTTCCAAAAGGAGCTATATTTTTTATTAATGTATGACATATGGAATACTTTCATTTGAAAAGGAAACTCACTAAACTTAACACTGTTATGAAAACAATGTTATTCAGATTCTGAAGAAACTGGATCTTCTGTTCTACTAGAACTTTTGAGTTTCTGTGCAAGTTCTTTCGCAGGATTAAAAACTCCGTTTGTTTGTTTGTTGCAGATGTAACACCTCGTTGTCTTCTTGTAATGAGTCAATGCACACGTCTCGCAGAAATAATGCTGACATCTGAAATAAATTATAATATTTAATTTTAAAATGATTTTAAAACGTATTAACCATACAGAAAAAACTTAAGTTAAATTGACATGAAACAAAATTCAAATTAAAGAGAGGGAAAATCTGGGAATTGAGTTCTCCTGTGCAAAATTGTATTCACAAATAAATACAATATTTAAAATTCTCATATCAGTAATCATAAGATACCATAAATTTTCCACGTTAGTTGATGAATCAGGAAAACCAAAATCTGCAAAAAATAATTAATTATACATAATTTGGTAACAAAATTTTTGGATTTACAATTACATCAATTTTTGTCTTAATTTTATTATTAGGAATTTCTGTTTCTTTGTTAAACACTTTGTTTGGCAGTAATATTTTGACATCTGTCTCATTAATCTACATCACAGAGTCATAGCAATGAGTAACAAAAACTAAAGTGCACAGTCCTGTATATAATTACAGGTGAAGAGTGAACAAATTTTCAGTACACTGGCCTGTGCTTTTACATCTTTTCTCATGTAATTATATATGGGGTATTATTGTTGATAGATTCAAAATGGATTTGCAGCTATACAATATTATTGACCTAACATTTACACATTAATAGAAAGAAACACACAAATTCAGCATGTAATTGTTACTACATAATCAACAAACTTAGTCCTAGTAAGTAAAAACATGGCTTTTTGATCTCTTACTTGGTTACAACTGGATCTTTAAAAGATTTTCGACAAATGAAACATTTAAAAGGTAAATTGTCATCATCTCCATGTACTTCATATTTGTCGTCATCATCCGAACCACTAATGTCGGCTGTTTCATTTTTTTCTAACTGCCAACCAAATTTGTAATCTGAGCGATCATGGAGAAACTTGCAACTGTCTGGAAATAATTTTAAGTATGACATTTAGGATATTGGTATCATAAGAAATACTTCATTGTGTACATATTAAAACCTGGAAAATAAAATTTATAACATGTGTTTTAACAAAATATAGAACATAGACAGTTTAAGGTTATTGACAGATCAGACCAATTCAAGCTCCTACAAATACACTCTACGTTTCGATTTTAGTTCCGAAAATCCTTAAGAGCTATAAGTTTATTAATCTAATATTAAACCATAATTTACAGTTTTTAACATTCATAAACAATACTTTCAATACAACTATTCTCTGAGCTTAGCTTGTGAGGTTATGTTAACACAAATAAAAGACATACACAAACTCACAAATTAATCAATTATTAACTCAAACCCGTTTCATGACAAAGTCATCATCGCAGTGAGTGTTGCTACTACAAACCCTAACTTACAAATACTTTTAACATAATTGAAATCAAATATTCAATTGTTCTTAACAAAATAAATATGGTTTATTTATAAATTATTGTTTAATATTAGATTAATAAACTTTTAGCTCTTCGAAATGATTTTTGGATAGAAAATTGAAACGTAGAGTGTATTTGTAGTAGCATAAATTGGTGTTGTTAACCTTAAAAACTTTAAATAGTTATTAACAGACATTATACAAAGTTTAAGTCATAGACAGTTGTTACTATCTACGATAAATAATGTCAGAAAAGCCAATACATATTTACAAATTTAAATTCATATTTACAGTTTTTTTTTAAGAAGTAGGAATACAAAGTTGCAATATATATTTCAAAACATTTTCCTGTAGAGTTTTCAATTAACAAGACCACTAATTTGAAGTTTCAATTTCTTACCTGCAATCATGCTCATTTATTTAATATAAATTTTGCTGAAAAACTAATTTAAAATTCATGCCGTTTTTGTTTTGTACATCTTGAGGTTTTTGTACAAATTATATTTTTTTGTAATAACTTGGCAAAAAAACCACTACTTACTGATTTATTCAGCAGACTCGTTTCACACTAGGTTAGCTCATTATTCAATGCTGTGAATCGTTAACAAGACTGTTGCTCAGGTGTGTTGTGTTGGTGTGAGTCTGTGGTGAATTTCTGTTCTGTGGTGTGTTATTGTTCATAGAGTAGTTGTTAATTATGTGCTCAAATATAGTGTTCGATTGGAAAAGTGTTTTGTGATTTAGAATGTGTTGTGGATAGTATTTATGGTGTTTATGGTAGAAAACACAGTAGAAAACTACAAGATATATAAACACTTTAATAATAAATACTATCCACACACATTCTGAATGACAAAACACACTCACAATCAAATACTATATTTGAACAACTACTCTATGAACAATAACACACCACAGAACAGAAATACACCACAGCCTCACACCAACACAACACACCTGAGCAGCAGTCTTGTCAGTAATTCACAGCATTGAATAATGTGCTGACCTAGTGCATCTGCTGAATAAATCAAGAAATAGTGTTTTTGCCAAGTTAATACAAAAAATTATAATTTAAAATTCATAAATTTTTCTTGTTTTCAAAGAACGTTTTTTTTCTTATACTCATCGTGTAAACTGTGTGACGTGGAGACATAACTGTTAAGAGATTTAGAAATTTGCATAATATAGTTTTGATAATTTGTTTTAGATGGTTGGAATATTGTATGTTGATATTTACTGTAAATAGGTTATTTAAAAATCATTGCAGTACTGAATGACCCTCCCTTCACATTCAATAACTAGCTAAACCAACACATGTTAACCACAATTATTTCCTGTGTTTAGTTTATTTTATCTATCTCACAAACTGGAAATTTGTTCTTCAGAATAAACCTGGTGAGATAAACATAGAAAGAAGGTCGGGATTAATATTTGTCTACATATATATTAATAAAATGACTTGAGGACTGACAAGCTATGCCCATGAGTGACACTATTGTATAAGGTTATAACATTTACGGTGACAAAAATCATGTTATCACAAAGAGCTAGGGGTATTTGGTAGATACTAGGATTAAATTGTTGATTGACTGATTGAAATTTGTCAAGCTGAGAATAATGACCAATGTAATAAATTTAATGTTATTTATTTGGATTTCTATATAGTTATAAACTAAAACAACATAAATTTCATATGTAAAAACATATCTAATTAGTTTCGTCAATTACAAAACAACGAACACTTTAAGACAACGCATACAACCCTTTCAACAACAGACTAATACAATCTATCCTCTATATATAAAATAACATGTAACGAGTGTCCCAGCTCCTATATCGGGTAAACTGGTAGATCATTCCATATACGCTTCAAAGAACACGTCAACGACATAAACTAAAAATCCAGCTACACAGTACATTTACAAAACATGCAACATATATACACTAACATACATACTAATTTAAATATTCTTCACATATTAAACTATAGTAAAAAGCTAACAACCATAGAAAAATATGAAATATACAAACATCATGCAACAGATAAAAATATATTTTAAACAATCATACATACTTTAAACCCAACACACTTTTCCATTGCGTAGTAAACAACCAACTTAACCTACTCCCACTACACTCATAAATCTTGTGCTGGCAACCTTTTATATCTTGTGTGAAGCCGCCAGTAGAGGCTTAGCTTTGTAAATGAAGCGATTGTTTCGAAATGCATCAGCAAGTAAGCTCTAAAGTATTCACTCAGTTATGCAATAATTACTAAGTATGCTGATGATAAAGAATTTTCCTAGAATAATCCACTAATCCTATCTCTTTCTAGCTACAGATTAAGTAAGTATCTTCTAAATGTAACCTGCAGATCAGGAACCCCCACTATGTGGCCCAGAGCATGCAGCCCTGAGAACGATTTTTTACTGCCTTCAGAGTGTTAGGAACTAAAACAACAAATCAGCCGCAATGGTATTTAAAAAAAAAAAGAAAAGAATAATAAAGCTTACTATGAGTTTTGGAAATCAGCTGAGAAGGGCAAATTTCCTGATTTAACTGACAGTGCTAAACAAATATGTATTTTTGTATCTACATATGTCAGTGAATCTATATTCAGTAGGCTGAAGTTCATAAAACACAAGTACAGATCTAGGTTAACGAGTGAGAACGCTAACACATTTTGAGAATTTCAGTTTCTTCCCAACCTGCTAGTATAGGAGCCATGTTAGAGACCTATGAAATATTTTGTCCATCGGCTTCAAGGAATTAATAATTTCAGTTATTCTTGGATAATACATTTTCCTACTTTTACTAATGCAAAACAGTTGATTTATTTTAGTGATGTAATAAACTTAAGTTATATTCATATGATTTGTAAGTTATTCAATGCCACTTGTACTTCCAGCCCTGAGGAAAATTTGATGCAAACCATTGTCTCTCTAAGAAATCCTAGGGAAGACCTCTGCTGTAGATCATCATTATGACATGATGTATGCAAACCATTGTCTCTCTAAGAAATCCTAAGGAAGACCTCTGCTGTAGATCATCATTATGACATGATGTATCATAATTCAGACAGTAACACACAAGCCTTTAATTTTACTTCAAAACCAAAAAGACTGGTTTCACTTTTGTGTAACATTTACAAAGATTTTTTTCATTTTATTTCAATTATATATAATAACGTATTATGGTGTAAATATTATATAAATTATGAACATTATTGATTTTTGTTATGTACTGAATTCAAACTTGAAAAATGTAAAGAAAGTAATATTTTCTTTCAAGCTAATATGTTATAGTTATTCTAAATACATTACTTATTATATTTTCTGTGAAAAATAATGCTTTTTGTTAGCGTGATTGTATTTTCAAGTTCCAACTAAAGACATATTTTTAAAAACAAACTTATTCTTAAGAAAAACATCTGAATTGGCACCTGAAACATGTTGGCTAAAATTTCACAAAGAATGAGATCATGGCTTAAATTGGTGAAGATTAACCGAGAAATAAAACTGTTTTCATCTCTTTAGGATGAGTTTTTATTTTTCAAATAAGATTATTAATTGCAGTAATAAATTACCTCCAAAACCACAAAATCCAGTTTCTTTGTAGTCCTTACAAATATCAGGTTGGTAATCCCATCTTACTGTACTACGTAGATGTGCAGGCGCTCTGATAGGACCTTTACGAACCTGGAATACAATTTCAGAAATAATTACTTTTTATAAACAGCCCATCCATTCTCTAAAAACGTACCAATACGGTTGGGCGTCAATTATCTGAATGTCAAGTATCCAAAGATGGAGAATACACTGAAACAAAATATTACTTATAGAGGAGCACAAGACGTAGGCTATAGACAGGAAAAGGCGATAAACTTATTGGTTTTTTGCCAACAAAAATATGTACAAGGTGTGGTGCGTAGGGGGGGGGGGGGTTAGTAGAACATTTCTTAACTTATGTGTTAACAACTATTTCTTTTTATTCCTCTGCGACGGCAGTGTACTACAACTGTAGCATATGTACTGTAGATATAAATTTTAAACATAATATAAACATTTTAAAAAATACTTATGGTACTATAGGCCTACACATTATTACACATAAGTCTATATAGGTATATAGTATAATTTGTTTGTTTCTTCCTGTTTATTTATTCTGCATTTAACATTAATTTTATTTTGAATACAGTAGTAATGTTTAGAATAACTAGTAGGTTGTTGAAATACAGTAATAGGATATAAAGTACAGTACATACAGCTCAATAGTACACTAAATATTTTCTAAAACGTTTAATGTAGCTTTATATTTAATAAATGTATGTTTCATTAGCCCAACAATTTGATTATCCGAATACCCTCTGGTACCAATTAGTTCGGATAATATAATCAATTACTGTATACAGTTTTCAAGCAATTCAGCAAACAAAATTTGCTAATTTAAATTATAACAAAAGATCTTGAAAGCTCTAAATATTCTAGGATCAGAAACGTGTTCAACAGTTGAATGCCAAGATTGAAAAAGATCATCTACTATACTTTATGAAGGAGAACATGGTGTCCAACACTTCATAGAACATCTGCCATTTGTATTTACAGGCAAGAACAATAATAAATAGCAGTCCATCGAGAGAAAAAACTACTATGTAAATTTATAACTCCAATGAGTATGCATTTTTATAAAGGGATCCAGACTTATATACAAAAACTATTATTAAATCGGTTCATTTTATAAGCTATTTTTCATATGCAGTAACCTGATATAGTCTTAAAGTGCAAGCTAGGAAGAAGGTTTATTGGATTTAATATCATCATTTTTTTCATCATTATTTCAGTTTTTAATATGTAACAGAAAAATATGTTTATATCTGATTCATAATCCAATAATGGAATGTGTGAAAAAGTGTATCAGGTGGGCATCAGAAGTGGATATTTGCGTTTAGTCCAAAATTAAACTAAAACTACTAATATGGTAATTGTGAAGGTAATCTTTCTTCTGTCAAATGCGCAACCATATTCCTGAGGTTCTAGCATAAACTGTGGATAGGTTTATTTCCAATAAGGTTTTATTTCATTTTAAATTTTCACTCTGCATTAAACGTTGACATCATTTGGTTTCATTGTATTTCCTTTCTATAAGCAATGAAAAGATATTCTCAGCTACTGACACATTTTACTTCAATATTGAGGTTCATCACTAGCACATGTTGATGTTATTGAAATTTCGTTATTTCCATCTTAATAGATTAGGTTCGGGCTTGATTGAAACTCATGTCCAATCAATCAAACAAGTTGACAAAGTACACATTGATAGATCATGTTTGGGACACAAAATCACAAGAATCTAAAATACAGGTATCATAATGACAAAAAATCTGATTTTGCAAAATTTGAGGTAAATAATGTTAAAACATCGTCTTGATGTGGTTAAGTCTTTACACAAAAAATACTGATGATTACTCTGTATGAAAAATATATACATCATTCACTATATAATGTTACATGTAAGGAAAGGTGAATTAAAATGTTGCTGTTACATTTTTAATTAAGTTTAACCATCTGATATGACAATAAAAAACTACTCTTCACCATTCATTAGTAAAATTAGGCAAAACAAATGTCCTTGAAACAATAGAATTCCTTTCTGTCTGCTGTGTAAACATGACACTATGAAGTTGTAATAGTTTTGACACTAGTAATTTTCACTCTGGCGTCTACAAACTGTTTAACTATGGAGAAGTTTTTTTTTCATATTAATAATAATGGGTTTACAAACACTACTAGTAATTTAGTTGCACTTTTCTATTAACCTAAGCAATTTAAAACTTCAAATTGGTCTTAGTATCATTTCATTTGCTTTCCTAAGGACAAATAAAACGATTTCATTATTATCCTAAAGTGTTAATTCACAACTACTATCAGTAACTAGCAATAAATATTTCCACAACAACATTTCCTTTTATAGCAGTCAACTGAATAAAACATCCAAGGAACAGTTAATGGAAACCCCCCCCCTCGTTCCCAGCACGTGTTATTTGAACAATCATGAACAAAGTAGATGCTTAGTTAACATCTAAAGCCTTATTCTGCTGTAAATACATAATCTTTGATTGTTGATTTCTTCCTCCCAATTAGCGATCTCTATGTTTTGGATTAATCTGCCTCCACCATAATTTTAAATGGAACACGTATTTAAAGCTGGCCTCAATGTTTTAAAAATAATATAATTATCATCTTATAACACTTACCATGCCACTGGATGCATTTCCTTGAGCAGTGTCTTTCTTTTCATAAAACTGGGTATAATTGGCAAGACCACGATAAACCTTGTCGTCTTCTTTGTCTTTTAATTCCTGATAACATAGAACAACATTTTGACACAATTAATTAACATTGTTAGTTTTAAATATCTGGAAAATAATAGAGAAAATATTTTGTTTTAAATTGTACTCCTATGAATCTTTTTAAAATGATATCGTTAATGTAATAGTTAAATCAAATAGCCCTACAAAGGAATCTTACTTTGTAACTTTACAAGGTTCATTTTACCCCTGTCAAAAATAATTCTCTTACTTAAGTTCAATTAAGACTGATAAAGTATAAATCGAGATATCTTTACAACACTTGAAGGTACAAGATTTGCGCTGATTTTTCAGAGAAAATGCGCTTTGTATCTGAAATATTGATGAAGAAATATCAAAAGATGAAAAATCATGCTTTTGTATTTAAACATTTTCTTTACTTCCAAATAAGAAAGTACAGCAAATGCTCTAGTAAGTTTCTAAATAGAAAGACATTATTTCACAGAGTTGTTTCATAAGGCAGTCTAAATAGTAATATGCATTATGGAATAGTAAAGTGGTAGTGGGGGTCACACTTACCAATGCCCCCTGACACTAGGTAGGAAACAGCCAAGATAACATACAATCAGTCTAAGTTCCTTATACTTTCTTAATGAGCTACAATAAAAACACTTGAAGGTCAATGATCAATCCATATGAAGTGATCCAAGGGTTGCTTCACCATTTTCAACTATATTGATTTTTGTATCACTTATGATTATCTCATAATTGAAGTTTTTACCCTTAATCATTACTGAATGGCGACCATTTGTATTTCCAAAAGAATGGCAGGTTTTCAATTTGATGACAATAGTGATTTAATATATCTGTACAGTGATGCCTCATTATTCACGACGTTTACGTTCCCCAAACTTGCCGCGAATACTGAAACCGACTGTATATGGAAAGGGGAGAGTTACATTCAACATAAAAACTGTTAACATTATTTACAGCTATACTGTACATTTATAACAGAGTATGGTATATTTATGTATTTCATAATTACAAACATATTGTTATTGTTTTTTTTACGTTTTCCTTCAATCCAAAAACACAAAATTTTTATAAAATACCACACACACAGACACACGCATTCCTTATTGTTAAACACTACCCACTAAATTTGTAAATACCTAATTTTAGACAAATAATCTTTTAAACACTATTAATTTGGTTTTTAAAAACTTTTTATTTTACTTTGTATACGATTTTTCTCTAATTCTTTACACATTTATTTATAAAGCGTTAGTCCTTCTTCAAGTTCCCGCTTAAATTTTAATGCCTATCCTCCTTATATTTTCTTCATATTTCTTATGTAATACACTGTTGACTTGTAACGCTAAAATGCTTTGCAAAAGATTCTATGCTCTTACCATATTTCAATTTTGTATCTAAAAGATCAATTTGATGACATTGTAGCTTGAATAAAACTAAAAAGGGAACAGATTAAAATAGACAAAACAGATTCACTAAACGCAGAGCAACTTAACAATGAATATGTAAGATTTATAGCGATTATACAAACTGCTGCATATAATAACACAAGACAGACTAATTATGTGACTAAAGGAAACAACTACCCAGTAGAAATAAGGAAACTAGTTTTAGAAAAAAGCAAGGCAAAAAGAAGATGGCAGCAGTCCAGAGACCCAGTAGACAAAACCATTCTAAAAAACAAAAGTAAAAAAATAAAGAGCCAAATCCGGAAACTCAAACATGATTCTGTAAACTTTTATTTGGAGAATATGGACGAAACGAAGGAAACAAATTATTCCCTTTGGAGAGCCACCAAAAAAATCAAGAGGCCAATTACTTCAGTACCTCCAATCAGGAAAGACAATGAGCATTGGGCAAGAAATGATAAGCAAAAACCAGACTTATTCGTAGAACACTTAGAAAACATATTCCAGCCCAACATAATGATAAACGATTATGATTTGGATAATAGTATCAATATAATGTCATAAGAAATACCACTGGAAGTGGATAAAAAAATTCAGATAAATCTTAGTTCCAAAAAGCCCCAGGATTTAATCTCATCACCGAACAAACATTGAAAGAGCTCCCAAGAGAAGGAGTAGTCACGCTTACTTCTTATTAACCCTTTGCATGTGTATAACGTGGTTTCTCGTAAGGCTGAAATCTCTGCTAGTGTGTATTACGAGAAATCATGTATTTACAATATTTTGTTTATGGAAGTCCTAGTTGTTTGTTTATGAAAATCGCCTAATTACATAAAGTCATATAGACCGATATCGCTACTTCCTACAACTTTTAAGTTTTTTGAAAAGCTCTTACTGTGGAAAGTCTTAAACCAGTCATAGAGAAAAATTATCTGATTCCAGAATACCAGTTTGGATTCAGAGTAAAACATTCCACTATATATCAAGTCCATAGAATAACGGATATAATAGAAAGCGCCTTAGAAGATAAACAGATTTGCACTGCTCTATTTCTAGATGTGGCCACAGCCTTTGGTAAGGTGTGGCATGACGGCCTGACCCATACATTAAATAAGTTGCTCTCAAAGGAATATGTTTCACTGTTAACATCATATATAACAGGCAGAACATTCAGAATCAAACAGGAAGGAAAATATTCCAAAATTAAGGAAATCAAAACAAGAGTACTCCAAGGTAGTGTACTGGGTCCAGTACTCTACCTACTTTACACCTGTGATATTCCAACCACCCCAGAAGTAACCATAGCAATGTTTGCAGATGACACAGCATTATTAGCAACTGACAAAGACATATATACATCTACGGACAAAGTCCAGAGAGCAACAAACAAACTCCTAGAATGGACTGATAAATGGAAAATCAAACTGAATGAAGAGAAGTCAGTCCACATCAACTTCACAAATAAGGTATTGAAAGATACTCCGTTAATGAATGTCAACAGAATCATCATCCCTTATGAAAATAAGTTATGAACCTAGATGCTACACTAAGATGGAAACACCACATCAACAAAAACAACGGGGAATTAAATATTAAATACTGTAAGCACTATTGGCTCTTGGGTAGAGATTCAAACCTCTCATTAGGAAATAAAATAAAAATCTACAATCAGATTTTGAAACCATTTTGGCTGTATAGCAGTCAACTGTGGGGATGTGCAAAGGAATCTAATGTAGAAATTCTCCAGATTTTCCAAAATAAAGTATTGAGAAATGTAGTTAATGCCCCTTGGTATGTAAAAAACAAAGATATTCACCGAGATCTAAATATTCCAACAATAACAAAAGAAATAAAGAAGATGGCTAGAAAAATGAGAAGACACCTTACCTTCATCCAAGTACAGTGGCTTTTCAACTTCTCGATAACCAGTACACGGTTAGAAGATTGAAAAGGACCAAACCTTTTAGATTGGTGTAATGTAGTGTTGTGCAGTGCTAGTTCTAATATATAATTGACAATGTCCAGAATAAAACTAGAGTTAGTGGCCATTAAATACTTGTATGAGTATTTAGGGTTAGATAATGCAAGAAAAGTTAATGGTTGGTCTAATAAGACTGGTTTTAATAATTAAAAAAAAGTGTACACTTTCATGAGAATAATTGTTTTATTCTGTAATAAGTCTATTTTTTCTAATTTGTCACCCCTCCATGTCTAAACATAGCATATTCTACACTATTTTTAAAATTATAATTTTGTTTTTAATTACCTTGTTCACTTGTAATGACTTTTCAAAAATGGCTTGAGCATCTCTGTCAGTTTCTGTCTCAATTTCTAAAACTGCTGTGGCTCCTTGATCCTGTGGACCTTCTGGTAATGCCTTTCGTTTGGACTTGTATGATACTGTAACGCTTTCATCTTCACTTGATGATTTCTCAGCACTGTCATCTATTTTCTGTTGATATTTTGCTTTACCTGACTAACAAAATATTAATTATTTATAACAAACTTTAAAAAAAACAACAATTTACAAAAAGAGGAAGAGCACTTACTGACAGTTGTTATTAAATTAAAAATATTAATATTAAAGATATGTATAAACTCAAATAAACCTTTAAAAATACAATAGCTGAAGAGAAAAATATACATCAAATTTTACATTTCATGATATATTTTGTATTATTTGTATTTAACATCTTTAGTGTATACTTTCACATATTAACATACACAAAAACTAACCTTACGACAAAATAAAGGATAAAATTTCCATACAAATAAAAAGTTTAAGCGAATAAGAACAGATCTAATAGAGTAGATACTAATAATTATCGAAATACAACCAAGAGAAAAATATCCTGCCATAGGACTACTGCTTATTTCTTCTGTTTTAAGATCAACAATGAAAATATAAGATCTTTATTTACCAATGATCCTTTCAGTCATCAAATTTACAACGTCTGTAAAGAAGTTTTGACATTCTATTGGCATGTCTGAAGTTTTTGATGTAGAAACTTGCAAAAAGAAAGCGGTTCCGATCTCAGAAATACTTGATAAGTTCGTCTCTAAATGTGAAAGTGGTTATTCAGCTTCATCATGTGTAACAGTAGATGAGATGTTCCTATCATTTACGGATCGATGTCCTTTAAAGGTTTACTTGCCTAATAATTCCTAGAAGTATGGGGTAAAGGTATGCATAGCAGATGCGAAAACTTCATACTTGCTAGTTTCGTATATGTATAAAAAGAAATTAGTGATAGCATAGAACTGAACAAGAACAGAATCTAACAATACTGACCAGTAACAATACTGACCAGGTCAGTAATTAGGCTTTGTAAACAAATAATGAAGAGTAACAGAAACCAAACTACTAATGATTTTTTTCATCGATAGTAGTTATGGAAAAAATGTAGTAGGAACATTATGAAAAGATAAACATATTCCTTATGAATTCCTTCAAAATCCGTAAAGATAAGGCATGTCAACTTTTTATGGGAACTGAAGAAGAGGATGAAAAAGTGTTTAGGAGGACTTGCCACCAGAAACGCTAGATGCAGGAGAACTTTAAAGTGACAAGATGCGGAAGATGAAAACCTGATCACAGTTCTCATAAGAGAAGGAAAACCGTTTATATGTGTATTCAGTGTAAAAATGCTTTTTGTTTAGAGAGTAGCAAAAAAAGTATCCAATGACTTCTTGTTACAAAACATCTAGCATGAATGAGTCAGAAACGTTTTAGCCTTTCCCTTTGAACTAAGTTTATTATGGAGACAAAACACTGCATACCGTATGTTTGTGCTAATAAAAAATCATGAATTTTCTAATATATTTTTTAATTATTACCAAATATTATACATGTATTATAACCATATAAATGAGTAAATTAAAATATATATATATATATATATATATATATATATATATATATATATATATATATATACTTACATATAATTATTATAATATATGTTTAAACATAAATAAAAATTATTTATATTGAGTAAGTATGAAATAGGCCACCCAGACCACATATTTCTATCAGCATGAGTTGACTGCATGAATCATTATATGTGTCAACACATTTTGGGTTTATTTGCACATAAGTTTCTAAAATATTTATATACATTTTTTCCTAAACTATACACATTTTTGAGAATAAGTAAAAAGACTATTTTCATATTTTTGACAGACTGTTATAATTATCAATTAACTACTTTAAAGATTTGTTTCAAACTTTCAAACTATAGTTGTTCTGTTGACAATGAAATTCCAAAATTGTAGTCTATTCAAGAACAGTTAAAAGGTACTGACACTTCTTACAATTGTTGAAATTATGATATTGAAAATTACCTCCTTTTTTAATTTTATTTATAATTGGCAATTTCTAATCTAAATAGACTGTTATTCAAAATCTTAGGCTACATCAACATTGAAAAACAATGTTTAAAAATTACATTGTTATTATATTTAATTTATTACATATTACTATATCATAAAGGCCGAAATATAATCGTTTGCTTGTTTACATTTTAGGTGATGATGTGGATTTGTGGCCAGGTGATTGAATTATGTTTCATTCAGAAATGAAAAAGGAATTTTTTTTTATTATTTATTTATAATAATGAAGAGTTTTTATAATTTGTAAACTGAGTTAAAACTCTAAGATTCAACCAATAAATATTTATGATAGACAAAATTTTTCTAAAACTCTCAGTTTTACTACTAATAAATAATAATGTCCTATAATGTTAAAATCCTCTTGTTAATTGAATAATACATTACTTCAATAATACAATTTAACTGAAAAACGTTATAAATATGTAAATACTGTATGTAAGAGAGCCATTTCAGGAATATATAATTGTTTAGTTGACTGGACAGAGTTAATAAATTGGAAAACACTATATTCTGGTTCTTTAGAATGTTTTTTTAATTTGTTTTTTGTAAAAATTTTGGTTAAAAAACTCTTTATTTTACTTTAGTAGATTTCCTTTTCCCATTCCATTTAATAGTAGGAACTGATCACTATTTTTGTAAGCCAGATTTCTTTTACTATTTATTCAAGAAACTGTTGAATATTACAGCTTCTTGGTGTATCTTCACTAATTTAGTTAATACCATATCTTCACAAATTCATAATAAGTCTATTAAAATAAATGACATCTATCTTAAAATCTGAGAGAGAGAGAGAAGATAGACCCTAGTCACTGCTTACCTCAGTAATTCTTGCTTCTATGCAAGATTAATATTTTTCTTCATTCAGTGTTAAGCCAGGTTTGCTAACAGAGATTTTCACCTAGAAATTTAGATCTTTTTATTTTACCTTTTGAACAAATGGACTGTCTACTTGTTTCCTCTTCTCACTTTTTATAACTGCAGAAGTATCATCTCCACTGCTACCTAAAATTATTAATAAATTATGCATTGAATGGATATTCAATTTAGGATTAAACAATATTAAAAATTATGATCAGATGCTTTATCTTATATTTAGTAGACAAATTTAAGGAACGTTTAACCAATCACAAACATGATATTTAAAGAGCTTTAAAGTTTTTTGAATGTTGTGGACATTACTATAAAAGAGACATTTTCTGCAGACATTAAAAAAGAAATTGATACATAAAATTAAAATTAATGTGCCAAACCATATAAACTCAACACATTAATATTAAGAATCCTACCTTAATATTTTATTGAAATTTGATATACTGGTACACCTCATATAGACTAAGAAAAATATTGAATTTCAACTTCATATATATGTTTCTTGATGTAATCATCTTGAATTCACTGATTAAACTGTGGTTAGCTTCGTAAAAGGAACGATCGTTTTGAAAGGCGTCAGGAAGTAAGCAATTACGTATTCACTTAGTTAAGTAGTGTAAAATTAGTTCATATATAAACTGGTTTCAAAGTTAAAGTTTTCAAAACCTTTTAAAATTGTTTTAAAAACTGTTAAAATCAATCTATTTGCAAAACTTAAAACTACTTCAGCACTTCTCAGAATAAAGGTAGATAGATAAGAGAGGTGTCAATGCCCTTTTTTGAAAATGCATTACACTACAAGGGCCATAATACAAATATTTTTACTAATTTCAAAATAAAAAATTGAATTTAGGACTTTTTTAAATGCATTCCTTTAAACATTTCACAAAAAGTCTTTGTATAGTGGTTAATTCATGGTATAGGTTTCACAATGGGCTCTTACAGGAAAATAAACTTTTCCATGCCAACATATGATTTTTATCCTACAATGTTAAAGATGAAATTTGAAAATTCTTATAAACCTAAAGTTTATAAGGTAAGTTTAATTGAAATGTTGACTGAGCATATTTGTACCATTCAGCCCTTGAATTTGAAAGCAAGAACTGAACTGGAATTTTCCCAGAAAACAATAATTTCTGCCCAATTATTGGACAGATACTCTAAAACAGTAATCTCTTACCAACCGAGTTAGACCAAAAGAGATTAGATTCTATCAAACAGAATATTCTGTAGAGCAATTAAATTTTATTAGTATGAAACATATAATAAATTTTAGATTTGAGTCTAAATTTTAAAAAATTATTAACTGTACAAAATAATTTTTCATTTTATAAAAATAATAAATAGAAAAAAATATTTTGTGCCAAAATCCATCTTGTTTTATTGCAAAGAAAATGTTTGGAATTACCTGATAAAATAAAGCGATTGAAAGTGTCACTAAAACAAGTTGGCTCATGTATAGAGAACAAGTTGGATCAAGAGAATGTTGGACCTGTCCAGGTACAGATCACATTAAAAATTTGTTGAAAGAAACATTTGAAAAAAAAGGCATTGGAAATGTAACTTTCCGGCAATAGATTTCAATTGATAGATGTAACTAGGAGACAATAGAAATATCGACTTCAAATTTTATCAACTTCACTCAAAGTCTGTCTGCATTAATCAGACATGACTTTAATCCCAAATAGCAAATTTTATAAATTTATAAATTAGTTTTATTGACAGTATATTAGTATATTGACAATCCCATAAAATACTTACCAATACCATACAGATCATCCAAAACCCAAAATCTAACCAACACACTATGAAAATACAACTACAAAATAGCTTACTCCACACTCAATACTCTCAACAAACAATTTAATCCCAACAACGAAATCGACGACATTTACAACACTACTGGAGTTTACACACTAACTTGCAGTTCGTACCCCAGTTTTTATATAGGCCAGACAGGGAGGTCCTTCTACACACCTTACCAAGAACATATAAAAGCACTAAAAAATAATAACTACCAATCAAACTTCGCCGATCATCTCAACTCCACAAAACATGACTACATAGACATAACATCTAACCTACAAATTCTTCATAAGCAACACAGAAATAACCAACGCTACACAACCGAACAATACAAAATATACAGACACTTCAAACTACACCCTACACACATACTCAATACACAATTACATTACAACTCACATGCACTTTTTGACATCATAACTCCTAATACACACAAAATACACCCACACCACCATAATATCCCATCCCCACCCTAACACCCTAACCTACGTAAACCTTGAGATCAGTTACGGTCTGAGTTGACAATGGGACACATCTCCCGAAGCGGCCGTCCTCAACAAACAAAGTAAGTGTTACTATAGGCAAGTTTAAAACATTTAAAAGTGTTTAGGCCTTATAAGATATATATTTTTGGGAAGAGTTTGAAATTCTGTACAATGATACCTGTCTCATCTTTCAAGCTAGAAAGAGCTAATTTTGCAGTCGGATCAATTTTGAGTTTTTTTGAATATTTAACAAAATTTAATTTTTATACCAGTTGATATATCAAGTTTAAATTTGATATTTTTCTTAATCCATATTGGGTCTACTAGTATAAAAAATTTCATTATAATCTCAAATCGTGAGGTAGCGCATCTGGATGTGATGCGTAGATACAAAATCTATAACGTATTATTGTAATATAAAATTTTTGACAAAACTAAAAATAATATAAATACAGATATGTAAATTATATTAAAGGTATACTCATTACTATACTGTTACTTGTACGATGTATGAGGATACAAGTTTCAGGAGTTATAGCAATCTACAGCTTGGATAAAGTACCTATGTACAGTGCGTGAGGTTTAACCGTGTCTCTGACCTTGACAATCGCTAGGCTGGACTGGGCTGCAGTGTGAGGTCAAAACACAACATTTCAGAAAACATCAGTGTCGTGATTAAAGTATAAACAGCTCTAATTAACTAAATGATAATACTGTAATAGTTTGATGTAGACATTATCTTTAAATGTGTTGCTCTGCTTCTGCAAAGAAATAGACGTAATTACGAAAGAGACGATATATGTATTGTATGTTTTCAGTTAGGCTTGTAGTCAAAGGGTTCTGCTAGGGCAGAACAAGGGACACGTTAAACCTCAAACATTGTATATCCAACTCATTTTCAATTTATTTTACAAAAATAAGATGTCTGACATGATTGGAAACATACAATGGTAACTATTAGTGACCAGCTGTTACTTTCAATAAGTGGCATTACCTACATACATTGTCTTTTGTCTTAAAACTAATTTTTCTAAGCAACAATTTATGGTATATTATTGAATGTGCTTGAAAATCAAATGTATTTCATGGTATTTGTTAAGTCTTACTTAGCTGTTTGATGTGGTTTAAAAAAAGAATTACACTCTATTTTAACAAAATTTTTTAATTTAAAAAAAATGTTTTCCCTTAATAAAACGTGAATTTGATTATGCCAAAGAAGGTTATTAATGAGGCAACAAATTAACTATTATCAGTAAATAATTAAAAAACAAACAAATATATAATAATGAGTATATACGGTTTCCACAAAAGAACTCCAGTGATTTCAATTTATATATATATATATATATATATATATATATATATAGATTTTTTGGACTAGGAGACTGACAGACTTACCTTGGTAAGAGTCCACTCTGTAGTCTTGAAATAGTAACACATAAGAATCTGTGATTACAATTATTTTATTTCATTCTCTCATATTTCTTTTTGTGTTTTCTCTTCGATTGATAAAGACCACTGTGTGGTTGAAATATATCATTATTTAAGTGCTTTTATGTGTTACTATTTCAAGACTACAGAGTGGACTCTTACCAAGGTAAGTCTGTCAGTCTCCTAGTCCAAAAAATCTAAATAATCTTTACCAACCAAAACTAACCTATAAATAAATATATATATATATATATATATATATATATATATATATATATATATATATATATATATAGATTTTTTGGACTAGGAGACTGACAGACTTACCTTGGTAAGAGTCCACTCTATAGTCTTGAAATAGAAACACATAAAAGCATTTAAACAATGATATATTTCAACCACACAGTGGTCTTTGTCAATCGAAGAGAAAGACATGAATGTTTCAAGAAGGCATGTATGTTTAATTTTTATACATGCATATAAATGTAATATTCTCAAGGTTCTATTGAAAGTTAGTAAATTTTCATGAGGGTGGACCTTTAAAACTGTAACTCAATATGTCTATCACAGTTGACCTTAGATTGGCGTAGCAGACATTTAACTCAATGTGTTTATCATTAGTTATTTGGCTCATTGAAACTCGTTCAATTGACAAATGTATGTTAGTAGGGGTGCCAAGATCATATTTACCAAGAACGTAACATAGTTTAAACAAGGCTTCATGTAAGTGCTTATAAGTAACAAGTATTGAATGAAATTAAACCAGCAAGTATGGACAAGAGATTGAAGTTTTTTTATTTTAATCCTAGGTAAAACTGACAAAGATATTTTTTTAATAATGTAATTTTTAGTGATATGGCAAATTTTAATGTAAACTGTACTCGAAATCGACGTTAATCTATAACTTGGGATTCATAGCAGCTTCGTGGTTCATTGAGTATGAAAGTGACTCAACTGACGAGATTTGGTGCAGCCTTATGCATAATAGAGTTATAGGTCTCTTTATTTTTGTTATTCAAAATCAATCCTTACTACAAATATGTGGTGTATTGTAAAATGTTATAAGAATATGTTTTCCCTTAGTTATATAAACTGTAAAACGATGCAGAAAATCATCAGAGGCACGAAAAAAATACAAACTCTCGCTCAGGGAAGTAAATAAAATTTTTATGAAATTAAAGTTGGGTAAAAAATTCAGTGCAGAGTAGTATGAAGTATACAACGTATACACATATTTAAATATACCTATAAAGTCTCCAGTTGGATAGATTTGGTTTTAATTTTATACAACATTACCTAATTAGACATCTACTTTTGCGGAGTAAAACATTTTGTCAGGTGAGGTCATGTGGTGTCTATTATAGCCTGGTCATGTGTATATTTGGTTAAACGTATAAAATTAAACCAAATCTATCCTGACTGGATACTTCATAGGTATATAAAATTAACCTTCCATGGCAATAACAAACAATAATTATCAATATAGCTTCAGGACATCTTGTTGATTCATTTTATATACATTGTATTTGGGTTGGGCAATGTGCATTTTTACCAGAACTATTAGCACCATGTTTGGGGGGAAATTACCATTTCCCAAAATTGTTTTTGGGGCGTGAGCGAGAGTTGTAATAATTTTTTCGTATCCCTGATGGCTTTTTGCGTAGCCTGGTATAATTGTTTTTGCTAAAATCGTACACACGGATACAGGAAATAAATACCAAAATATACCTATAAAGTGTCCAGTTATGATAGATTTTGTTGTCATTTTATACATTTCGTAATTAGATGTCTGCTATAGTAGAGTAATACCTTTTGTTAAGTGACACTATGTGATCTCTATTATTGCCCCATATGTGTAGATTTGTTTGGTTAAATGTATAAAATTACAACCTAACCTATCCTAACTGGATACTTCAAAGGTATATTTAAATATAGGTATATAAAATTAACTTCCGTGGCAATACCAAAAATAATAATTATCAATATAGCTTCAGGAGATGTTTTTGATTCATTTTATATGCATTGCATTGGGTGTGGGCAATTTGAGTACACACTAAGACTCTATATTTATACTGTACTTATTAAAACTCTATTTTTACCCTACCCAAATTTACTTCAATTTCCTAATTTAAAATGTTGCCAAGAAATTGTATTTGATTTTATTATTAACAATGTTTGTACAGTATTTATTTTTTATGGCAATAACAACTATATTTAGGTAAAATAATATTTAGGAATAATAATGTCAAAGTTGAAACATTAGGTTTATATAAAGTGGTTAAGGATTATTTTAACCAACAGATAACTTGATTTTAGATTAAAATGGCATTAATCTTTTTGTACTTACTAGACTCTTCCTGCTTTCTACTTCTTTCATTTCTGCTCCTCTTGAACTTTTTGAACATAACAAAATCAGATATCTTTTATATTTTCTAAAGATTACTCTTCACCCCTACATATAACATATGTTTTATTAATAACTACTTTTAATTTTATTTTAACTGTCCACATGAAAACAAATTAATTTTAAAATTTATTTTGTATACAAATGTTACTTATAGATTTAAATAACAGCTGATTTAGTTAATTCAGTTTCAGTGCTATCTTTATCTCTAATTCTTAGCTTTCTCTTCTATACGGTACTTACATTTATTTTATTTTCATTATAAGATATACATCAAGCAGTAGGGTATATTTCCAAACGCATGATAATTTTTTGAAATATTCTAAAATCATGACATCATGATTGCAAGGATAAAGTAATTCAATAATATTTTTTACACATCGAATATACTTTGAAAATTTGATGTAAGCTTGATTGTATGATACAAGTACATTTTTGTACTTTACTGATTAATATGTTTATCAATATAATCTGCGTATTATCAATCAAGACATTAAAATATTGTAAAAATTGGTTTAATAAAAACTTCGATGGACTTTAATGCTTCTTAATATTATAGTATAATTTTTGTAAATATATTTAATTTTTCATAACTATATAAGAATTTTTACCCTCTAGTATAGGACTGTGAATAATACAGAATTACTTTTTCCTTCACCTGTTGAATTAACAGATTAACCTTATATCACGACTGTTAACTTTGAGAGTTGAAAAGGTACAATGAAGTACTGATATAGAAGATTTTCGAAACCCTTATTTATAATTTAATAGTTAATGAATGAAAATAAGTAACTTTTATAGCAATTAATTAATTTGTGTGTTTGTAAGTTGAAATATAAATTTTCTCACGGTGTATTTTATTAGGCATAGAGTTATTTAATATACTGTGTTCAAACCTGTTGAGGTTATGTGAGGTTAAATGTTTAGAAAGATACATTAAGTTCGTATTCCTACTTTTATCAATAGCTAGTTATTACTAGTCATTAAATTTCAGTTTTCCCAAAATCAAGGTAAAGAATAAAATCTTGTAAGTTGTCTCCAATTTCGTTATCAACTTTGAACTAAAAGTTGATGATATTCTCCATAATACCTACATTATTGTATTAGACAATTGATCATGAGAGCATTATAAATTTCCTCATAACTGGTGTTTTTTTCAGAATTTTATCACTATCTGTAACCATGAATTGGACCTTAAGATCAGTTGCACTTCTTATTGGTTTGCCAATGTTGGGAGTATGTGCTACAGCTTTTTATTTACTGTATAAGAAGGTGAGCTCTTTGTATACAATTATAATTATTACCACCAATTTAACTATTGATATATTTTTTTTTAAAGTCAATTTCTACTTGGATAATTGTGCATAACAGCAGCCACTTTTGAATCATCAAAAAAAATGTATTATAGTTTTTTTTATTTTATAATTACAATCAATATACATTCTCAAAATACCAATATTAAGTTGGAAAATAGAAAGTGAATTTTATTGCAATTTCCGTTTCTATGTTTGGTGTTGAACTATTATTTTTGTTTGTTACTATTTATTTGCTTTCTTTTTTTCGTCGCTTGTGTTGTGGTTTCTTTACACTTCCCTTCCATTTGTGAAGCAGCGTTCAACACCGTTTATCCATTATGTTCAACACAATATTATGTGGTAACTATGAGATTAATTTAAGGTTGTGCAATGGAGGTTTTGACGACAACCAGAAAAAAAGCAAAAGAAAAATTCATATACATCTTTGAGAAGTACATTTCTAGCTAAGGGAAAGTTAGCTCAGTGTCAAAGTGATTGATTTTGAAGAAGATACTTAGTTTGAATCTAACCTAAGCCTCTCAGATTTGTATAACTTAATTATTGAATAAATCTGTATTAACATCAATTTTCATCCACTGTAGGTTAAATGAAATGTATTTGAACTTGATTGGATGAATAAAAACGTATTTTATTAACAATTGAAAATTTGTACAATATATATATCAGGAGAGTGAGGGAATAGAAGGAACTAAAAGAAGGAAAATTATATCATTAGTCCTTTATATGGTCTAAAAACAACATGCCATCTTCACTTTATAACAATAACTTCGTAAAATTATTTATATTGATCTCACATCAAATGCCATTGTAAAACCAAATTTACAGCATATTGTAGATCAACCTAAGGAGCACAGAGCAAATAATAAATTAGTGGCAATGCACAACAAATTTTAATTAAAAAAAAAGTACACATTCAACCTTACTTTACAACAGACATGCAACTTTATAAAATAAAGATTTCCTTGTAAAACAGCTCTATATTATAAGTTATACTATATTAAGGTATAGCTACGAAATATCTGGTTATAATAGATTTGGTTTTTAAAATGGAAGTCAAATTAATGTATACTTGAAATGAAACAGACTTCCTGTTGCATGCAACAATAAAATGTCATATACTAAAATAGATCCTAAATCACTTGTCAGCTGATTATCATACTTGTACAAACCTGTTTTTTTACAATTGAATCCACCCTAACTGGATACTTAGCAGTATTACAATGTAGAAAAAGATTGTAAAATATTTTATAAGGCAACCTTGAATTAAAGAAGTTGTAAATGAATTCTAAATTTATAATTTTATTCTTTTTTTAAAATTAATTTTGTTTGTTATTTTATTTAACAGATTTTATTTCAATGTGTCTTTTAGGACTTTTACTTCACTAAATCTACTTTATTTTTCAATATCACTCAAGTGAAATATTAATATTAATAATTATAAATTTTTGTATATAACTTTTAAAACATGTTGAAATACAGAATTTTGTGTACCAAAAAAATTAACCATTGTTGAAAATAAATATTTTTTTTCAAAGTACAGTCCTTTTCAACAAGATCTTATCTCTTCTACTCAGTTAGATCATTTGATTTAAAAGAGGCCTACTTTATAAATATATTACATATCGAAATCTTGTTGTTGTTCATGACGAGCTGGTTGTATATTACAAATTACACTTTTGCTATTACTTGCGACCAGACATTTGTTAACAAATAGTTGTTAATTGTTAACTTAAAATCGTTACCATCGTGTTAATCGTAACTAAACTGCTTGTAACTCATCAACAAATGAAGACATATGCGACTGAAATACCACGTTTTAATCAGCTGATTTATATAAACCTAGCGACACCAAGCGGATTCTCCTGAAATTAACTAGAGCCGCGAAATTCAAACAGTCCGTGTATTTTTTGAACAGACCTCGACCTCGTATTGTGTAACTACCATCCACTTAGGCCAGGCATTTTGAATTACAGGTCACAAACTGTAATGAATTATTGTCATACATCGTCTAATGTGTTTCTTAGTATCAAGTGTTCATAATCACTTTCATGTTTAGAACAGTGAAATTGCAGCTGGATACATTAAAAATTAATTAAGTTGCAAATATAGTAACCAATAGAACTTCAATTTTATTGTTAGGAAAAGTAAACATTATTGTATTTATTTTAGAGTAACTTTAACTGATATTTTAAAAACAAAGGTTGATAATGCTTGACCCTTACACCTTTCCTCAAGATATGGTATTGATGTTATTTAGAACCACAAAAGCTATTGTTGCAACACCATCATGAGGCCTACTTGTACCTCTTAGTCATTCTCACTTGCTTTTATGTGTGTCCACACCAGACTGGTCTTTGTGTGCTTACCATCTTAAATGACATAGTTTTTTAAATTTAAAACTAAACTAATATTTCACAATAACTTTAAAATCAAATTAAATAATCCAGCTAAAATTTTAAAAACTTATATATATATACATATATATATATATATATATATATATATATATATATATATATATATATATATATGTATATGTGTGTATATATATATATATATATATATATATATATATATATATATATATATATATATATATATATATATATATATATAATATTTTTCATGCCTTCTATTTTGATATATTTTACATATAATATTCAATAAAATACTGAAAAATTAAAATCACTAAATGCAAATTTTAATTTTAATGTTTTTTTTCTCTACAAATTTGTTGTTTTAGGAAGATGATGATCTAAAAGAAGCTCTTGAATTAGTTAAAACGTCCCGATTAACTACGATTGAAATGCAGATTCCAAGAGAAAATGTTGGAGTTGTTATTGGCAGAGCTGGCAGTACTATTAAAGAAATTCAGGAAACAACCACTACAAAAATTAACTTCAAAGGTAAAATAATTTTAAAAAATCTCATTTTAATAGCAATTTTCTTCAATATTAAAATGATTACAGTGTTCTATTCCGTAAAATGAAACACTGGCCTTACACTTTAAAAAGATATTTTAAATCTCAGTTCTAGATTTAAAAAGATATTTCAGAATTGAGGTTTTTAATAATATTATCGCAGATACGATTTAAGATGAAAAATATTTATGGAATACAAATTTTTATTATTGACTTTCCAGATGTTATTGATTTTTAATGAAATAGTTACATTTAGTATTTTAGGAAGTCCTAGGTAACACCAAAACATAATTTTACTAGTCGCTAATATCCTAAAAATCCAAAAAAAAGACATACTTAACCTTACTCTCAACTCACATCAGACTTTATAAAATCAAGTTATTTTTATAAAACTGTTATTCTACATGGGAATATAGCTATAAAATATCCAGTTAGTATAGGTTTTTTATAAAGTTTAATAATGTATAAGGTAAACCACTCAAACATTAAATGAAGTACTGCCTCTTTGATCGCATATGAGACAATTCAAATCATAGCAGAATGTAAACCACTATCCTTGTCAGAAAGTTATGTTAAGTTGACAAACCTAATTTTGTTTTTTGTTTTTTGTAACCAATTCTACAAACTGTATATGTTATAGCTACAGTCAACTCCCGGTTATCCGGGATCGCATCAACCGGGTTGCGGATCAACCGGGATCGTCAGCTCCACTTGAAGCAGTGTGGCGGGAGGAGTCAAATGTGAACACGGCGGACGGATGCGAGCGCGGGCGGTCGTTGGGGCGTACAGTAACCTTTACGGAATAATTTATAGACTGTCAACTCGCTTACGTTATATTTCTTGTTGTCCTTTTATAAATTCACGCGGTTCTATGATGCGCGAATCCCTAATTACGCGTTATCTCCAACGTCCAATCAGATCAGAGCACATTGAAGCATCGAACGGGATGCATGGAGGTTCAATAACCCCCGAGCGCGAGCGGCCGTTTTTCGGCGAATAAATCCGAACGCCGAATTCGCGGAATTACGCGATCGCTCGAGTCGAACGTAAACACTACCCTTCCTCAGTGGTCAGTCTATGCGTTGCGTTCGTCAAAACGAACTGTACAGTAGTGACGGTACAACAGGAGGCGGTACTATTTATCAGCTGTTTTTACAGTCATTGGGTAGAAGTAGAGCTGTGGATATTATGGTATTTGTTTTAACCGTGATTACCTGCCGGTAATTATCCCGGATAATCGGGAGTTGACTGTATATTGTAATCTAGAATTACATATAGCCCTGTTTTCTATAAACATTTGATTTTATAAAGTTTTGTATGAGGTATGTTATGTTGTAGAAGTTTTTTATTGGGGGGGAGGGGGGTTGTCAGCACCAAGTTTTATTATTTATTGTAAATTCTTGAATACTTCCTATATTACGAGCTATAATTTTTTATGTACTAGATTGATGGTGTCTGGATAGTCAATAATTACTAAAAAAATGTATCAAAATTATAAAACATGTATTAAAATTAAAACATTATTTAATTTACACAAATTTAAATGCAAATAAATATTATATACAAATATTATTATTATTATTGGATTATGTAATAAAAAATTCTTTAGACTTTATAATGTAGTTTTATAAGTGCATTTGTTAAATAATATTTTTAAACTAGGGCTATACTCTTGTTGTAGTAATTTGGTAATTTATTTAAAATGAGGTTCATTTATACTTAAAAAACAAGTGAATTTTGATTAGATATACTCTATGTAGTTGATTTTTTATATGAATGTACTAAGTTTTCAAAATTGTTAAAATCAATCTACAAGAATCATATTTTGTCTCAGTGAGCATCAAAATTAATTTTTATTGAAACATCTGTGAAAAATATCATTTTTAGGTGAAGATCATGAAGATGTGCGGATATGTGTAATTCGAGGTACTCCAACTTCAGCACAACAAGCAGAATGCATGATCCGTGAAATCATAATGAATCAGCCTCTCATTGAAGTCTATGAAATGACTGTTCCTCAGGTCAGGTATTAAAATTCTGACGCTCTTATAAAATAAACAAATCTATAGTTTGGGTTAGTTTTGCTGTTTTAAACAAATGGTAGGATAAAAAATACAGGGAATAAAAGCCACTGAAAGTAATATGGAACAAATATTTATATGTAGAAAAAGCATGAACCTATACAATTTTATTAAAATATTTAGATGATGTAAAAAGAGAAATAAGTTTTTCTTTGTCTGAAAAATGATGATTCAGACAAAGAAATGTTTATAGCCATACGACAAAGGAAATGAGTCTGGCTTCCAGAATATGTCCATATAAAGTACAATAAACTGATTTTATACATTCTTAATTATAGTACTGTATAAGAGCTCATTAAAATGCCTATTTTTTCTAATGCACAGTATAGTATTTATGTGTTATTATATAACACCATCTTTCTGACATCTTTAAGTTTCCTTGATCATATAGTGTAAAGAGTTTTAAATATCACAGTTAAGCAGTATATGCTTCACATATACTTCACATAAATCATCTTCTGGAGGAATCGCATGTCACATAAAAACACACAAAAACACAATTGATCATCATTGCCTTTTTCCTTTAAACTTTTAATAGATTTTAAGCCTTATATTTGTTCAGTTAATATTTAACTAATAATATTTTTTTAAATTTAATAATATACATGTTAACACGATGGCTGCGGCGGTCCGAGTGGGGGCTTCTCGGGTGCGGCGGAAGCCTATAGGCTTCTCTCGTACGTATGCATTACATGTTGAGTTTACGACTGCAGTTATTGCTTTAGTTTGCTGTTTCTTTTGCAGCATGGTGGGTGTGTACGTGTGTTTCTTGTGTAGCAATAGTTTCCCTTATCGCTTACCAAAGGACGGTATATTATTCATTTGTTTTTGTAAATAATTATTGTTAGTTTTAGTGTTTTATCTCTGTAAAATAATGGCTGGTATATCTAGGGATATGGTTTTAAATGAAAATAGTGCTTTGAACGATGTTGGTGACTACTCCGAGACTAGTTCTGGTGATGAGTCCGTTGATGCCGCCGATCTAGATGGTGAACCTATATCTACAGATAATGAAAGTGAGTCAGATGATGATGTTTCAGACAATTACAACCCTACTTGGTGTCATTATAACACTATTGGTATGAGAGACACCATTTACTCGACAGAATATATGCTGTATATAACAATAAATAGGCAAAAGTGTAATTTTTTTACAATGGTATCTTTACTGTGAAAGCCTATCGGCTTCCGATAACTGTGACGTCATAATATTAGCTGAAAAGCATTCAAAATGTTTTTTTTGTCTTCTGATAAATTATTTATTTCATTATTATTTACGATATATGACAATAAATAGTCATAAGTAAAATTTTTCTTACAATGTGACCTTTTAGCAGCGCTGCGGAAGCCTATTGGCTTCCGAAAATTATGACTCCATATTATCACCTGAAAAGCATTGAAATTATTTTCTTTTCTGAAAACTGTCTTTTTTCATTAAATTAAATTTAAAAAATGTAAACAAAAATTTCAGGACCGGTACGAGGTATGCCCCAAGTTCCGCCGCAGCGAACGTGTTAAACAAATCACTGTTAACTTGAAATTCAAAAGAATTATTTATTGTTTTGTTGAGAGAGTTTAAAAATTGGTATGTAAAATACAGATTTAAAGGCAATATTGAAAACAGCTGTTAATTAGTGTTGAATGTTGTAATCATTTTGAATTCACTGATTAAACTATAATTATTTATTGCATAGAGTGAATACCTTAGAGCTTACTTGTTGATAGGTTTTTAAACAATCGTTTCATTTATGAAGCTGAGACTAGTCGCTATAGTAGAGTCTCAGCTTCGTAAATTAAACGCGCCAACAAGTAAGTTCTAAAGTATTTTCTTTTATGCAATAAATACTTATAGTGTTAATTAGTTCTTTGAAATCACAGCAGAGCATAATATTTGAAAGTGTACAATGTTTCTGACCAAAAACAAATAGATAATCTGTACAAAAACAAGAAGATAGTGGATGAATATTGACTGTTTATAAAAGCAGGGGTAAATGTATTGACAGGAAATATCTTTAATTGATAGTATTTTATTTTAAACTAACTAAAAAAAAAATCAATACTCTTTTGTTTACAGAGAGCTTGTGGGCGTATTATTGGTCGTTGCGGAGATAATATTCGTGCAATTTCAAAAGCTTCTAATGCCAAAGTTAATATTGAAAATTCAGGTAAGCGTGTTTCCTACATAAGTTATATCACAAAACTTCTCGTTATTCTGTATATAGATAAAAGTTTGAAAATCTATACATTTTCTTAATTTGATTTTTTCAATTTTTATTCTTTAAAATGCCTTTTTCAGTGTTGTATGACTCAAATCCAAATTAAGTATTATTTGTAATTATGTAGAGTATTCCACCTGCCTAGGGGAATTAATATCAGAATATTATTCAATTAAATATCAATTTATTACAATTGTAATAATTTACTACACTTTAATTATATGTCTGTTTAAAGTTCAGCAACATTTATTTCCTTACAGTTATAGTCATTATTAAATATAGTAGAGTCTCAATATTCCGAGTCCCGATAATTCGAGGTTCTGTTAAATTCGAACCTATTTCTACTTGAGCCTATTTTATCTATTTGAAAGAAAAATGATGATTCGGACAAAGAAATGTTTATAGCCATACGACAAAGGAAATGAGTCTGGCTTCCAGGATATGTCCATATAAAGTTCAATAAACTGATTTTGTACATTCTTAATTATAGTACTGTATAAGAGCTAATTAAAATGCCAATTTTTTCTAATGCATTACAGTATAGTATTTACGTGTAATCCGAGTTTTCGGTAATCCGAGGGGTCTCGGTCTCACTTACCTCGAATTATCGAGATTACTGTATATTAACAACTTGCTTCTGCATGACTTAATATCCTACTTGGACAACTAAAGTTTCTGATTTTTGTTTGTATATATCATACACTAGATAAGTAGTAAAATTTCCATTTTACTCTCTTTTTTAAGGGACACATGTACCTCCCACTTTTGATTTTTCTTTTGAACTTCTTCAGTCATGATGCCATAAACATGTGTCATATGTTCCTCTTCCTAAAATCCTTTAGTGATAACTTCTTTACGCGAGGTGAACAAAACATGACATTAAATCATTGCTTTCATATCATGCTATTTCTGAAACGCAGACCTTACAGCATATCCTTAAACATATGTTTCATGTAATAGCTGATTTTGTGTTATAGGTTATGTGGTAGAATAGCCATTTTACCAGTAGATTATTATTAAATTGTTTTAATCAGTAAACAAATGTATTAATTTTGATAAAGAAAAGAAAACATTTTTGGGCCATTTTTAAAGAACTGATTTGAATTTAGAACTACTACTAAATAGTAAACATCTAATAAATGTTTTTTGTTACCCACTTTATTTTAATATTAACTACAATAAAGACAAAATATTAGTACTTATTGAATACATTCCTCAAATAAAGGTGAAACATTTCAATGAAAAATATATAGATTCATATTTTTAGCAATTTTTGTTGAAAATATTGCAAAATAATTAGCTCTATTTTGTCATTTACTTCTGTTGGAACTCCCCCAAGTGCCAGAACTATTTTTTTTTCTTGTTATCTTACTTCTCATATATGTAATTAGGAAATTATCTATCAACTCTTGTAACTCATTGAAAATTATTTAAAACCACCCGCATTCTATAACATTCTCAGCACACAAAGTGCTTGAAAAAAACTTTTTTTGCCAAAAAATATTCTTTTCATCCTATTACCACTATTCAACACTATTATTTTTCAATTTAGTGGATGTATACCCTCACCACATTAGAAGGTTTGGTAAAATAGACATATTATGCTAATACTTATTTTATGTATTTAAAATATTTACCCTTTCTTAAATGGTTCCATAACTGTCGTTGCAACATTATAGTAGTGGTGGATTTCAATTTATTGTATTTGGTATTTCTATGATTTTGCTTACTATATTACTTATAAATACAACAGTTTTTAATGCTAAATAAAACCAGTTTGTGTTGAACTTGTGAATTAGGCCTTAGGATGTCATTTTGCTATGATCAGCTTTTCCCATAATATTGTTTATTCTTAATTACTGTGGTGTTCAGTCCTTGAGAAATAAAGACAGAAAATAATAACTAATTACCGATGGACCGCACAGATAAATTTTTAAAACGGCAAATTTTTGAGATGTCTTAAAGTTATAATCTAACAAAGAGTTTAAGAACAAACTTAGAATTAAGGGGTCAACTAAAAACACTCAACTTACATGGAATGAATATTCTTCTTAAGTGTAACCGGTGAAGCCTGGTGTGCACACTGCCTTTTCACTAGAAACTGTTCACTGAAACATTTTAAAGGAGATAATTTAAATGTTCACTAATTCACTAAATTCAAAGTTTCACTAGTAAAGGTTCACTACATAGTAATTGAAAAAAAAACGTTCAATTATAAGAAATAACAAAGTGAGGTTAATAACTGTTAAAGCTCTAAATAAATAACTTTTATTTGATATTATTCGCATTTATTGGAAGAAAGATTTCACAGATAAAGAACGTAAAAGAAGTGCCCAAATGGTGAGAAGAGACACGACAATCCCAGTCGGAGTTGAGTTGCACACTGCCGGGAACAGTGGCGGCTCCTGCCCAATTACATTGGTGGGGTTCATGACAAGGGGTCTCCCCAAATTTACGAGGTGCGGAGACAATTTTGAAATTTGATACCCATTTAACTCGTTTTACATTCTAAGCACCTACAACTTTTATTAAGTTATACTTATTGATTAATATATTAACATTGCTATAACTAATAGACGTATTACGGTGTGATTTACGAAATGTTGCTAGGTTGGGTAGATAAGTGATTGCCTATGCTAAAGCGTCGAGTACTCAACGAGTAGTGTGAATCAAGTTTTACTTTTAAAAGTATATTAGGCCACTGTGTATGCGCATCAAAGGATCTATAAATGGAAACATTGTGAGAACATTACAAATAAGCCTACAATGCTGCTTCCTAAATCATATAGAATTGTAGTAGCAGTATTGATTAGTTTTTCAGCGCATGCGCATGACTACGGGACTCCATCCCAGGCTACCCGTAACACGCTCGTTGAGTGACGTCACTGCACGGTTTTGGCTGTTTCAGCTTATTCCACGCACACTCAATGCACTAGTCTGGGGCTCTCTGCTGTGAGCCCCGCGCGGAGCTTGCGGCTAATTTCGTACGTCAACTGCTAAATATTTTATGGTTTTAACATTGCTTAAATAATTCTAAGCTCTTCTTAACCTAATTTAAGACAAATGAATATTAATTAAAAATTAATTTTTGTAATTGGGAGGGCTGCGCCCCAGAGCCCTTTTGGACAAACCGCCACTGGCCGGGAAATGTTGAGAGTATTGAGCAGTAGAGCATATGCTGTAGATTAAGTGCGTAGTAATTTGACAGAAAGGCTAGAAATACACGAATTTAAAAAAAACTGTACTTAACAATTACAACTTCCTAATTTGAATCATAATTTATAAACACAATGAGCACCAATCAAAAGTTTTTTTATTGTAATCATATTATAGACACATATATTCTAGTTTTCTTTTCAAATCCTATAGGTTTCTTATCAACTATTTCCATCCATTTTTATCCCAATAATAATTTATTTCTTTAAGCATGTGATCTATTTATCTATCTCCATTATCATTTTCTATTACTAATAATACATATACCAATCTAATAAATGTATTTTCTGTGTAGGAAATTCAAGTACAGAAAGGAAAATAACCATTAAAGGGACAATTGAACAAATTTCGTTAGCAAAGTCCTTAATATTGGAAAAGGTTCAGGAAGATGAAGAAGCCAGGCAGAAAATGGAAATGAGCCAAGCCAATCGTTCACCGAGGAATAAAGCTAGCTCAGCTACGGCTAGCATTATGCAGTCATCAGACTATTCTAAAGTAAGAACTCTAATTGACTTATATGTAATACTTGCCTTAACTTTTTAATATTTTTAAAAAATGTATAGAATATTTTATAATTATATTAAAAATAAAAGTGTTGTTATGGATTTAAAAAAATGGTTTAGATCATAGTAGTTGTACAGGTATAGATTATCCTTATACGAGGTCTGTTCAAAAAATATGCAGACTGTTTGAATTTCGCGGCTCAAGTTAGTTTCAGGAGAATCCCCTTGGTGTCGCTAGGTTCGTATAAATCAGCTGATTAAAACGCGGTATTTCAGTCGCAGATATCTTCATTTGTTGACGAGTTACACACAGTTTAGTAAAGAATGTTTTTTTTCGTTTGTTGGATTGTAAAATGGACAGCCTGAAGGAGCAACGAATTGCTGTGAAATATTGTGTAAAACTAGGAAAATCTGCAACAGAAACATTTGCCATGCTCAACACGGCCTACGGTGATGTTGTCATGAAGCGTACTGCATGTTTCAAGTGGCATGAACGTTTCAAGGGTGGCCGACAGTCGATTGATAACGATGAGCGTCCTGGATGTCCTTCAACGTCAACTGACGACCCATACGTTGACAAAATCAACACCCTGGTGCGCGAAAATCGACGCCTGACCATAAGGGAGCTTTCCGAAGCGTGTGGGATATCAGTTGGATCTTGTTACGAGATTTTGACCAAAAAATTGAAGATGCACTGTGTCACTGCGAAATTTGTGCCACGCCTGATGACCGACAACCAAAAAGCCAATCGCGTCCGGGTTTGTCGGGAACTGCTTGATCGTTCAAGTGAAGATGAGAACTTTTTGTCAAGAATTATAACCGATGATGAATCATGGGTGTATTGTTACGACATCGAAACGAAAGTCCAATCATCCCAATGGGTGAGTCAAACGTCCCCAAGACCCAAAAAAGCTCGCCAAGTTCGGTCGAATGTCAAGGTGATGCTGATAGTTTTTTTTTTTGATGCTAAGGGTGTTGTTCACTACGAGTACCTCCCTGAAGGCTCTACAGTCAACCAGATTACCTATATTAAAGTACTGAAATGTCTATTATTGAAGTATTGAAGGCCAGAACTGTGAAGTGATAACTGGTTTTTCCATCACAACAACGCTCCAGCTCACTGAGAACTCGTGAGTTTTTGGCCAAACACTCGATCACTGTTCTTTGAAAAAATACTTAATACACATAAATTGATTCTTGGGATATGTATTATAATGTGTGTGGAAATAAGATGTTTTCTTTTGAGCATGAGCTCTGTTCATTGATTGTGACAACTAGTCACTGCACAGCCTCTGTTATTTCAACACCAAACAATCTGGCCAAGCTAAAATTGGCAAAGCTATTTTTAGTGTTTCTAAACAATTGTTTGTTAGTATTTCAATTTAATCCGCTTAAAGATTAAAATGAAATAACATAACTTTTGGCTGAGTTGAAAATTTGTAATAACACTTTCAAGCCTACACCCATGTATAGCTCGGGTTCCCGTATTTATTTCCACAGGAATGTAATTCCAGCGTATTCTCACTTTCGTTGATATCGTTTTTTATATTGGTTATTCTACTTTACAAGTTTTTACCTTTGGGCGATTCAGAGTTTTTTTTACGGACAAAAACATATTGTTGCATATTGTGGCGACATTTGTCTTGACAGATGTTGGTTTGGTCAATAATGTGTGTTTTATCAGTGTGTGTTGTTTACGTTGCAAGTTTGTTGTTGTTTATCCTTAATCTTATCTATCTGTCATTTCGTTTATTTCATTTGTAATTTGTGTAATTTTTGTTTAGGCTTCCGAGTGTGTTGTTCTTTTGTTAATTTTTTTTTTAGTTATTTATTATATTTAATTTTTATTGTTGCAAGATATTACATTATAGATATAATGGCTAAAGACAACTTGGGAAGCGATTTAATACAAGATATGTTGATTTTAGACAGTAACTGTGACAGTGAGACCAATCTTGGCCGAGGTACAATCGTCATATCTTTCTCTGATGAACTGAATGAAAATGTACCAATTTTAGAGAGTTTTCTAAATTTTAAAAGAAATATTTTTAAATTACATTTTCTTTTAGCTTTAAAGCGATATCTATCATGTAATATTTATTTTCATTACAATGTAAAATATGTTTATTGAAGTGCAGGGTATAGTGTTGCTATTTTATTTTTTTTTGACTTTTTTATACATTTTTCAAACGAGCATAACATCTTCTATAAGTGAGTAATCAATTCATATTGATATATTTCCTGAAAGCTTGTTTCATTCCCTTTACAACAATACATCATATGTTGTAAATATGGTATTTATTATGTCAGGAAGTTTTTATATTTTACTTAAAAACCTCCAGGCAGATAAAGACGGGCGCCTACTAAGGGAAATATTAAAAGGAATATAAAATCCTCTCTGAGTATCAATCTGATAATTACGATAGGTATAGTGTAGTTTAGTATGGCATCTCATGGGGATTGATACTCATTAGGACAAAGTGATATCAAAATAATGTATATTTTGTACATTGATTTAATTTTAATCGTGTGTATATTTTTCATAGTTTGTTGAATAATTAGACTGTTTTATGCAATAATAAACCTAGTGCCAATTTTTAAAAAATTGAGATTTTGCTATTAAGTTAATTAGGGCTTAACTAGCGAGAACATTTCACAACGGTAAAAATTGAAACAGTTAACTCTAAATCTTAATACACAGTAATGAAGGTGACATCATCGTTGAAAATAGTATGTTTGTTTTAATAGACTAATGTGTAGTGAATTTAAAGTTAACTGTTTTGATTTTTGCCAGAGATGTTGCTGTTATCATGTGGGAAAATTTATTTGGTTTGTGATCAGTGAATCAATTATTCAACTTTTTCCAAAGCAGGATGATTTTAAGGTTTTGGTCCATGTAAGTCTATTCACAACTATTTATGAGTAGTATGTTTCTCTTTTTGACAGTAATGAACAAATAAGTCATTGAACTAAACTCTCATTCAACACCAGAAATGTTTTTTTCTTCCAGACACCATTGTAAAATTAAGGTATCACAAATTCAAACCAATATAAGTGAACTCGGTAACAGTAATTATTTAGCCTACATTAGTGGTTCCCAACAGGTTGTCCGCAGACCCCTAGGAGATTGTGGGCAATGTCTTAGGGGTCCGTGAGATCTCACTGAAATTAAAATATTTTTATTTAACACGTTTGCTGCGGCCGTATCTGAGTTGAGCGGTATTCGTAAAACATACCAGCAGTTGCATATTAAAAAATGTTTTAATGGCAAGAACTTTGTATAGTTTTGGTTTGACAGTACGTAAAGACTACAAAGCACTCAACTGAAGGCAATAATGGTAATACTACCTTTTTCAAACTACCTGCCAGGGTACTTGTGGTACCATCAAGTTTAATTTTCACGTGTAAGAACAGTTTCCACGTTGAAGTGGGTAGGTAAACCATAAATTTCTTACTAATATCTAATATAATTCAAATTATTTTGCGTGTAATCTAATATTTAAGTTCAAAAATTTGAGGGGTTATTATCAATATAGCGACAGATGAGAGGGTCCTTGATAAAATTTAGTTGGGAACCACTGGCCTACATGATAACACAATGTTAATACCTCAAAGAATAAAAACATTGAGTACCTACTCAAAGTGTCTAATTCTTGTGAGTATGTGCTGGAACTACACTGAATAACAAAGCTGTATTGGATGTACTATTAATCAATATAGCCTATAGTACAGAGTTGGCTTATTTATAAACATCTCACTATAATGTGTTTTTTATAAACCCACCACTTGTTTGCCTTTCGAATATCATAATTTTGTAAAGTGAGATTTTTTTACCTAAAAATTAAAAAATCATGCATCCATGAAAATTAAAGTCCATAAATTTTCAAGAGCATAATTTTTCCAAGCTAATGCCATAAAAATAAAAAATAATTAAATATTGGTTTAAATATCAAATCATTTTAAAGTAACCCAATTTAATTTTTCCAAGAGTACATTATTCATAATGTTATATGTACAGAATGGTATACATGAAACTGGATCTTTGGAGCCTATGCTAGTGACAGGAAGTGATGGATTTCTGGATGTCTTTGTCTCCGCTGTTGTTTCTCCAAGTAAATTCTGGGTGCAAGTAAGAATTCATTTATATTGAGTAAATAGAACATGATCATTCTTAGAATAGAAAGAAAAAAAGAAGAGACATGCCATGTGCAATTTTGTTAAGTTAATCAGCTAGTAAATAAATAAGAAAGCACTAAAATCTTTTATTTTCCTACAGTTAAGATTCGTTTTATTGAGGCTAGTAGGTTTTTGTTTATTTAGTTGAAATTATTCTAAAGCTCTCAAGAAATTTATTAATAATTCAGTAAGGTTTAACCTAGTCAGATATTTACAGGGATGGTAGTTTTTGTTCTTGGTGAAACTTGGTTAACACTTTCAGCACGGCTAGCGTACTGGCAAGCTCTGGGTTCCCTTACGAGGCACAGAGAGCGTGCCTGTGCACTCCCAACTTATTTTTTTAGGGACGGCGAGCTTGCCGGCACGTTCACTCCCAGGCTAATTGAAACTTCTCTAGTGTCAATACGTGTTTGTATAAAGGTTTGATTTTTACGTCAATGCTTCAGAAGAGTTTGGAGAACATTGTGCCTGAGTCGTTTTTAAATCAGACCATCCCAAGTTAACTTTTGATGCTTCAACTGAAACAATGCTTTAGGGAGTTTTATGAACAGATTTAATTTGGTTTAACTTTTATATTTTAATGTTTTTTTTTACTTTCAACCACTTAACGCGGCAAAATATCCAGTAAAATTAACGATCATAAAAATTAACTAAGCTTTCTGAACTAACACAAGAATAAAAGATAACTGTGCTATTAGAGTGAATAAACCAACTCGAGGTGGGAACAGACTATTGTAAATATGAGTCATTGACAAAATGCTTGGACGCCCGAAAACCTAATGTGTCAACATAAGATTGTAGTAAACAAATGTCATCTAATCTCGGCTATAAATAGTCTCGGACATGACATATGTATTATTTATCGCTCCGTTTACATCGCTTTATGAAACACATGGCACAAACAGAAACAAACATTCCGGGTTAAATGTTGAGTGCTTATTTTAGTATATAGTACATTTTAGTAGTAGGGTCTTTAGTTCTGTATGTAAATTATCTTTTTTTCTCTGTCTTTTTTATTGTGTTTTATTATTTGTCGTACAGTAATTTATCATTTGTATTTCTTTTTTTTTTAATTGTGACTTGATAAATAAAACAATATTTTAGTGTTGAATACACTGTTCTGATGTCCCCAGTAAACATGTATATGTTAGAAATAAAATTATTGAGATGAAAACAACGGGCTCGATAATTAGATGCTATGACAAGCTATGCAACCCGCATAGCGTTCCACTGCCGTCAGAGGTGGAAGTTAACGAAAAACAGACAGTAGTTTGATGAGATCACCAATATCGCCACAGTGCTGAAAGTGTTAATAAGTATATCACAATTTTTATTCAGAATATTTATTGTCGACAACAACATTTCATTTTATTCTGGCATTGTATTGTAATTGTATACTACAATTATAATAGAAATAAAGCTAACCAGGTGCGTAAAGAATTTAGGGATGAAACAAGACATTTGTGTTTGAACAAAATGATTGTCCAATAATTAATTTAAGTAATTATTCATAAACAATTTTATTATTTTCTTTAAGTTTTCATTTTCCTTCCTCCTTTAAAAAAACAAAGAAAAACAATAATCGTTTTAGTCTTTGTATAACGTTGTTAAACTAAATTTTGTCTCCCACATTGTACTCATCTCCCTAATTATTCCATTTGTTATCCTACACACTTGATACAAAAGTTTATTTTTAGGTTATATTTTAGATTAAAATCAACTATCACTTATCATTTTGTAACATTAATAATTATGTTTGATTAAGTTATGATTATTACATTATTTAGTTGTCCAAACGGGATTGCTACTATATTTCAAATTATTTTAATCTTTTCATCATTCAAACTACCATTTATTCAGAATACAAATATTTCAATATGCTATTTGTTTAGTCTTTTGCTATTGGCAGTCATTATTGTGTTAAAAAAACACTGATTTTATGGAATTTCACTGTTGTATTTTAACTTTTAGCTCTTGATAAGAATTTCGGATAGAAAATCAAAATGTAGAGTTTATTTGTAAAATCATGAATTCATCTGTGATCTAAACAAAATTGAATAGCTATTAACAGACGTTAAATAAAGTTTAATTAAAGTTTACATTGTTTGGCTAAAACAATGCAGGATTGGAAGAAAACATAAGAATTATACAGTAAACTCCCGATTATCCATGGAATAGGGTGGCCGGATGACGAATTCCCCGGATAATCCGCTATGAACAAAGAATACGCAAAACGATCGATAATTGATTATTACACCATAAGTTACACACCGTAAGTTATCATAATGACCACAGTTAATGCAATTCACAAATAATCTTCAGAGGACAAAATAAATACAGAAAATAATTTAAAATGTCAATGTATTTGACGGATTATGACATATACATTTATATTTCTAACTATTTACAATACGTACATAAGTATATGTCAGAAGTAAGTATGTATGTACATATGTAATTTACTTTACACATAATACTTTCACTTTTTAACAAAAAAAGTCTGTCACTTTCGTCTCTTTTTTTGTGAGCATTGGTTTAGCTTTAATGTGCTATCTAAGTTCCTTAAGAACCTTTTTGTCGCACAGTGAAGAGTCGTCTTGCTCTAATTATTGTGTCCATTGTTTTCATCTCAAATATTTTATTTCTACCATATACAGGTTTATTTGGGATATTAAAACAGAGCATTAGACATTAAAATGTTGTTTTATTTATCGGTTTACAACAAACAAAAATTTACATAAAATATCAACTAATACAAATGATAAAATACTACATGACAAAAAATAAAATTCAATAAAAAAGACAGAGAAATAAAAATAACTACCTACTACTTATTTAAGTATAATAACCACTCAACGTTCAACTCGGAATGTTTGTTTCTACTTGTATCACAAAGCCATAAAGATCGATAATGTATATGACAGACATGGATAATGCGTATGTCACGTCTTAGACTATTTATAGCCGAGATTAGCTGACATTTGCTTACAATCTTATGAACACATTAGATTTTCGGGCGTCCAAGCATTTTGTCATTGTCTCTTACATACAGTAGTCTGTTCCCAACTCGAGTTGGTTCATTCAGTCTAACAGGACAGTTATCGTTTATCCTTGCGTTATTTGAGATAGCTTAGTTTATTTTTATGATCGTTGTTTTTACCGGATATAGTGCCGCGTTAAGTGGTTAAAAATACAATAATGAATCTGATTGGAATAAAGATTGGATATTTGTAAAACAATGGCAGACCCCGGATAATCCGCAAACCGGTTAATCCACCCACGGATAATCGGGAGTTTACTGTGTTTGTAAACTTTTTATTAGAAGGTTGAAGGTATATGTTTTATATATACAGAGTTTGAGGTTGTACATGATCAAGGATATGTCCATTAAGTAGGATAAAGAGGTAAATACTGTGAAATTAAAATAGAAGAAATGAGTTACATAGGGATGTACATGCAACCAAAATTTACATTGACAGGTACTTGAGAAAATAGAATCAGAGTCTGATGTTATTTTAACACGTTCATTGCCAATCACGCGATATTGTGTGATGTCGGTTCTTACTGGACGGCCTATCACGCGTTATCACATGGCTGTTGCTATCCAAATTCTAAGTGAATTATTATAGCGGCCACAGTGAAATTGTGCGCAATACTTATATTGGCCACTAGGGAAGAGATTGACCTTTTTGTAGTGGGGATGGCCACCAGCCATTTTGTTTTGTTCTTATCACTCAGTGCACACAATGGTAGCATTCGGATAAGGTAACATCCTAATAATTTTGTTTAGTTATTCGTTGATGTAGCGTTTTGAAGTTCGGTTTTTATTTATTTGATTGTTGATTTTGATTTTTTAATTATGAGTGACCAACCAGGACCCTCGAAAAGGCTCAGTGAAATGCCGGATCGCCCAAAAAAAGATTTTTTTTATTACAGAAGTGGAAGACTTATTACTAGATTCTGACCCACAAACAACACAGAAGACACTATTAGACCGTGTCCAACACCAGCTAACTAAAATCGAAAAAGCCAAACTGCGATATCTCAGCACCGACAAAACAGTAAATGCAACTTCTAGAAAAGATTGCAGCAATTGGTATGAAAATAAAAAGAGGATAAACACCACAACTGAGTGTAAAAACTGCCCAGGTGCTCCACCATCATGTTTCGACTGGCTTTTTTAATGCTAAATAGTTTTATATTTTGAAACCATTTTATATGTATAAGTGAATACAATCTAGAGTGAGTTTCTCAAATTTTGCCTGATTATAAATATCAACTAATTAAAGTCATTACAATTAATATGTTTAAATGACTTTTCTTTGTAAACTATGTGCTCTTTTTGGCCGAATTATATATCGCGTTTTTGGGCCATATGGGCAAAAATCGCATTATGTATGGCCAATCATGCTATATCGCGTGAAGGATATTAGAGGCCATAATTCCTAAGTACATAATAATAAAAGTTTGAAATATTATATTTACTTATTTTGAGCACTATATAACTAAATAAAAGAATTTTGGCCACCACACAAAATTCCAATTTCCGGCTTGGCAATTAACGTGTTAAAGGGCATATTATGCTATTGAGAAAATATTTCTAGGTCAGAAATATAGTTTGTAAAGGTTTGATAATATAGGAAGTATTGAAGTAATATTTAGAATTACCATATACCTAAATAATAGAAATAAAAACAGGAAATAATATGTTAGAAAATTTTAATTACAAATATATACAGGTGTATAGGTTGAAATTCTAAAAATAGCATGTATATATTTTTTTAACATTTCTTACATAATTAATAAATTATAAATTTTATTTTTTGTAAAAACTAGTACATTATAGAAAATTAATTATAGAATTATTTCAACAGTATTATTAAACACTTTTGTAACATATTTTTTTTAACGAACTTTTTTTGTTTCAGGTTTTAAGCTCTCGGTCATTTGAGTTAGACCGTCTGGTAGACGAAATGACAGCTTATTATTCGGCGGAAGAAAATAAGTCAATTCATAATATTAAAGAAGTTAGTATATTTCTTATGTTTAGAAGAATAGTGCAATATATTTTACTTGTGTAAATTTATTGATTGTAAAAATATACTTATACTCTAACTTATTAAAGGTTCAATTCAATAAATTTCTTTTAACTTTTAAGACAAAAAATCTAAACTCTGTTAATAGGTTTAATGACCACCAGAAGATAAATTCAAAAAGTTTTCAAGTGCATCGGTATGGATGTGTGGGTTGCAGTAAACGTGTTCATCATAAGCAGCTGAATAACATGATAAAATTACATAATACTTGTTTTTTTACAAAAGCAAATACAATTTTTCAAAAATATTGTAGTCTGCCAAAAGGTGGCAATAATAAATTACAAGAGTTGTTCGGTTGTTATCATATTTTTCAGGCATATCATTCTTGCAAAGAATATGTTCCTAAAAATTTTTAAACGCTTTAGCTGCCGGCTACAATATCAGCATTTTCCCGGAGAATTGCCAACATATTTTAAGCTTATATTTAAATAATATGTACTTATTGTTTGTTCCTCTAACATATCTAAGTACGAAAATAACTTTCTTATCATAATATATATAAAAACACGTGTCAAGCTAATTGGCCCAACATAGGTTTTTATAGCGTAAATAATGCCTAAATAAACTCCGTCAAGCCAATTGGCCTTAACATTGTTTTTGAGGTAATTATATTTTCCTATCTGTGCAACACTCTCTTAATATTTTTTGTGTTTTATGTGTAAACAATAAACAACAAAGCCACAATTTCATGTTATGGTTACCAACATAACAAGCTGACTGGCGAGAAATGTGTTTTGGCGCTTATCTTGAGAACATGTAAATGTGTCTCATATAATTGATTTGAGTTTATAAATATTTTGTATATAGAAGGAAGTGTAAACATAGTCTGTCTCTGACAAGTAATGCTTCAGATCCAATAAATACTACCCAAGATTCATAACAAGTAAAAGTTTAAAAATTTAATAATTTACTTTTTAAGGAATTTACGTTATAATTTACTTAATAGTAAGAATGAGTTTATCTAAGTGTATCAATGTTTGTATTTAACTTCAAACCATGTCTATTTTATTATGATTTATTTTACAACTAAGTATTTGGTCAAAATTTCTTACTTATTTTTTAGGTTTTGTGAAATTTTGAAAACAATAGTTAAAATCAATATAATACGTCATTAAAAATTACTTATTTTATTATTAAAGTATAAAAAGATAAACGTCTTTCAATGAATCAATTTGTTTTGTTGGAATAATCAACTCTACCTTCTTAAAATTGTAAACAATTAAGTGTGTCGGGCCATAACTCCCGACAAGAAGGACTTGAAATAACATCATGTTTATAATCCCTTCGGGCATTTATCTATCAAACAAAAACCATCCCATCGTAATTACATCTGTAAGTAGTGTGAAGCTTGTTGCTTAATACTGTGCATTCATTTTTCCAAAAGTAGCAACACCAGCTGTGTAGTACTAATAAACATAAGACAACAATGTCGGATGGCCCGACGGTATTCGGTTCAGCCTGGCCCGACATGTCAGCTAAAGTGTTAAACAATCCCAGCTGAGGAAAATTCTGATTTTCTCTTGACATTCATTTGATTTTTAGAGGTTAATAAAGGATTGTAACAAAAGTGTGAATTGGATAAAATAAGAAACATTCTACAAACAAAAAACTTTCAGAAATAATATTTTAGTACTTTTAATAAAGAACAAAAGTTTCAGGACAAGCCTTAGTAAAGATCAGATTTGTTTCTGTAAAGTGGCCCAGGCCTATCTTTTTCCCCAGTAGAATGGGATATTCGTGTCCATAATATAATAAAACTAATATTAAACCGGTATCCATTAGGTTGGTATCCATTTATATAAACCATATACCATACCTGAAACCGTAAAACAAAATCCTGTTTTGAATATCTAGATACATAAGTTAATTCATGAGTAAAGTTGATACAATAATCTACAGTTCACTATATGATATAAAGGAGTATAGTGTAAAAGTGGCGATAATAATTACTTGTGCTATGTGTTCCCATTTATAATAGGCCAAAATTGAACATTAGGATTTTTTGACAATGTGCATTAAAGCTAAAAAAACTTGTTAGACAAACTTCAAGCCTTAATATATTCTTTATATTATGGCTGATTAATAGAACTTATTTGATACATTTTATTTTGTAAATTTTCTTTCTAACTGTAAAAAAAGTCTGACAAACCTTATCAGTGTGTCTTCAATATTAATCATGAAATAATAATTTTTCATTTTCTTTCAGCTGTCCATTGGCCAGATTGTGGCTGCTCCTTTCAATTTCGATTCAAAATGGTATCGAGCAGAAGTGAAAGAAATCAAAGTTAACGATTACGACCCCAACGAAAACGAAGTAGACCTGTATTATGTTGATTATGGAGACTCGGATTATCGAAAAAAAAGTGAATTATTACAATTGCGGACAGATTTCCTAACATTAAGATTTCAGGCTATTGAGTGCAACCTTTCAAATGTGAAACCAAGGTAGATAATGTTCTTTCTTAAAATTATGTGTAATCAAACTTTTTCTTTGCAATTAATAATTAGCTCTTTTTCATCTAACAGTACCTCAATCACAATTTGAGAGTTAAAAAACTAATCATGAATAAAATTGATTTGTATGTGCCTCGGGAGACTTCTTTGAGCTTGAATAGTGTTAAATACTTATTTTTATGTTTGCAGTTTAAGTAAGTTTAAGAAGAACTTACAGATGTGTAACATTTTTTATTACACTACGAGATCTCTGTCAATGTTCAAGTTGGCGGTTAGGAAGCACAGTTTGGCCAGACCTAGATAGTAGTAATTTTAAATATGTGTTTGTATTTTATGTTTTATTTTTTTGTAAATTTCATTTTGTTCTGGTGTGTTAAAATGTGATCCTTTTTTGTAAATGTGAAGAATTTCAAGGTTATGGTTGATCTCCATGTATATGTAGCACAATTATGTTAAGTGATTAGCAAACGATGAGACCCTGTGATGTTAAATAGAGTGGATTTGTCCTTTAAATCTTTGTTGAATGCTGCAACCTGTTTGCCCAGTGCTGAATTTGTTATAGTTTCTACATTTTTGTTTGTATATTCCTGGTGCTTGGAGTTCATCTTTTTGGTTTGTGTTGTTTTGTAAATTGATGTTATTTTTAAATAATATCCTGTACCCTGTTTTATAACATAAGCGAGCTTTCATCTAGTTATGGCTCTATCTAGGGAAATGGTAATATTAAATGTTTCCATAAATTTTACTAACTAGATATTTAGACGATCCAAATTTATTAAAAAAATGTTTTCCACAGAATCGCAGTGAGTCCGTTAACAATATTAGTTCCAAAAAATATTTTTGTTGGACTGAAAACGTTGGAGCTAGTATACCATGCTGCAGCCAGTTTTAGTGATGTATATGTGGTCAAATGTAAAGTATTTACAAACATAGGCATAAAAACTAAATATTATAAGGTTTCTGCCATGAAGGAACTGGAAAACATCAGAATAAAAAGTTCTGAGAAATCAGTTTCTGAATTTAAAAGAAAAGCTAGGAGTAACAGAAGACACTACACGCATGTGTGCACACACACACACACACACACACACACATGTGTGGGCTTCATTTATAATTTAATGTACTTAACAAGAATCTTGCTTGGTATGTTTGCTAGTCGACTGTTGAGAACTATTAATTAAGTGCTCTCATTTTCAAACTTATTTAGAAGTCTTCTAAAAGTCTAAAGAGTTAGAACTGTAATTACATGTAAAAGGTTGTAGAAGGTTTTATTTTTCATTATTAGATTATACAAAATTTATGTTATAAAATTCTTCATGCAACTTAATGCATAACTTAGGGATAGTAGGTAAATTAGTAAACAATTTTGAAAAACATTGAGTAAATGTAGATGTTTTCCTTTCTAATTATGAGTTTTCTGAAATTATTCTGAAATCTTAGTCCTATCAAGTCTCTTAGATTTTATATTCCTTCACTTTTCATAAGTTAGTATATCCTTCCACATCAAGACACCTTATCTCCCTAATATTTAAGTAGCGAGTGTGCACTTTCATACACACCCAATGAATAGAGGAGATATAGCTTATATCTAAATAGAATTTATAAAAAAAAAAGTTTTGTTGCCATGCACTAAAACTAACAGAAAATCGCCAAAGACATTTTGGAGAAGAATTATAAGAATGTAGAAAACAGTGTAGTAAATTCCCCCTAAGGTAGAATAAAGTAGAAATATTTAAGTTAGTGTATGAAATAAAGTAAAAAACCCGTTAAACAAAGAAATGTACCATTTACTTGAACCAGAAAAATATTTATAATCAATTTAGAGAAACATTTATTACAGTTTTTTGAAAACAAATAAACAATACCAAAGTAAGCAAAAAAAAAAAATATCCTCTAACTAGTAAAAAAAACCCAGGGAACCATTTTGTTTCTTCATAAAGACACTAGTACTGTATATTGATTTGCTTTCCAACTTCTCTAAATCAAAATCTGTTATTTTCTGAAGAGTGATTCTTATGTAATAAAATTATGTCCCAATTTCATAGAGAATGATCCAGATTTTATTATAAAGAGCATTGACCTAATCTTCTGTAGGTAAAAAAAAATAGACGTGTTTACGCACAATCTTACGTATTGATTAGAAAAGCCTAATTAGTTTGCAAACTACTCTGTAAATAATTAGACTTGTTTCCCTATTGATTGTAAAAACTTTTAATTGGAGTTGTAATGGTTACAGAGGGGTGAAGTCATGCAACCAAACAACTGAGCTTTAACAGACTCCAAGATTTTAGAATTGTTTTGAAAATAACCTAATGTACCTACATAGGAATAAATGTCATCGTCTAAACTGTGATGAAATTCAAAATTTGCCAAAACTAAAATTATTAGTTTTATTCGTATTTACATTTGTATAATATTCATATTATCAATATTTCCAGTAATTCTTGCTATGAAAGATATGAAATATTATTGTAATAAGTTATTTTTGTTAATTAATAAACTAATTGTAGGGACTCAAGAGTTAAGAATTTTTGTTTTATTTGTTAAACTTTACTTATTCAAAATTTTAATTTGTTATTAGAAAGCATTTCATTTTACTTTTAAGCATATAAAACAGTTCCTTTCCTTTTCTTCTTTAGGAAGTAAAAATTTATTTCAATAATTAATTTCATATTCATTTTTTACAGAAATACTGAATTTTCATTTCTATTTTAGAAAAAAAACATGAAATATTTGTGATTTTTACAAGTAGTTTATTTTGAAATAAACCAATTTGCCATGAAATAAAATAAAAAATTTATTGTTAAATTTTTTCCTTCTGTTGATTGAGAAATTAATATTATATCCAGTAATGGCAACTTTTGTTAACCCTTTACACTCCTACAATGAGACCACTTGTTTGGCACAGCACTAAGAACCCGGGTGTGAACTGGTGAATCTGCATACGACTGTGTCATATCTACTCTGATACTAGCAACACGTTGCCTGCGCTACCACTCCGATGACTCGTAATACATTTTTTCTCTCAGTTACGCTGTCATTTATAAAGGCTTCAAATAATTAATATTTTTTAATTATACAATATTGTTTAATAATAAAAGAAATATTATGAAAAAAGTTTAGGTTCTATATGTAAACAAATCACAAATTTATTTCAAAATATTATTTAAATACATTACTAAATTAATTAATTAAATAATTTATTGTGCAAAAGGCACTTGAAACTTCGTACTTGTGCATGAGAATCCAAGACACTTAGTGGCAATGCGAAACAGCAGTACGTGTTGTACAAAGTAAATAAAAAAAAACCCAAAGATTGTCACACCATAATTAAGGAATGCTAAATTATTATATTGGTTTCATGGTGGAACGCCAGAAAAATAAAGCCGGGTTATACCTGGCTTCTGAGTAGATACGACAAAAAACATTGCCTGGTTTTAGAGAACTACGCTAAGGTTGTTGCTCGGTTTGTTAGAGCTAAATTCAGACTGCCATTCCAATTTATATCCGGCAGTGGAGTACAAAAGGTTAAAAGGAGTATTTCAAAGTTGTTATAGAAATAAAATTAACAAACCTACAGTTGAAGTAAAATAAATTAAGACTTTTTCCTCAAGTGAAGTGTAATATTTTTCTTTCTATAGTATTTTTTTATTTAGTTCTTAAAATGAAATTATTTTTTCTTTAACTCTTGATTTACAAATCTGTAGAATAAAATTTAGCAATGTTTAAAGATTTTTAAAAAATAAACTGAAGGTTTAAATTTATATAAAATAAAAATCTATTAAAATTTGTATGGATTACCCTATTTTATTTTGAAAGTCAGAAATGCCTATTTTTCTATGAGAATTTCTTGAAAACTGTTCAACTATATGATTGTTGTTGTTAGAATTAAATTATAATAAAACTAATTTATTCTGTATTAGTATGACTAGAAGGTCTTACAATGAATCGCATGTACATTGTGCCATGGAGTCATTTAATGCACTTTTATTTGATATCATATAATGAGTGTTTAAGAAACATAAACATTTTTTTATGGTAGTAAAATATAATCTAATCACAAATTTTGCATCTCCTATAGATTAGTTGCATGCATCCTCCACTATCCATTTTTGTGTCAGAATGAGCTGCTTTATAGATTTCATTTGAACTAGGTGTTTACAAATTTCATGAATTACTAGTATTGACAAGGGCTGTTGTATCAGCTGTAGGACATTTATTAAAATAACTTCGGTAGCAGCAACTGAGTTACACAGCAATTAATTATTTTACACAGAGACATTAAAATGTTTCGAATATTCAGTTTTCTGAAATTGAAATAAAGCCTCTACATTTAACAGGAGTGTGATATGGCCAGGTTATATCTATGTATTATATCTGGTTTACGCAGTGCCACCCAGAAAAATGTTAGCCCCTTGAGCAAACATGAGTAATGGCCCAACATGGGCCTATACAACCCTGTATTTTGCATGACATAAATTAATTATTGCTTCCGTGTTAAAACCAACTGGGCTTACTGAATCTACTCTATGTGTGTTTTGTTTTATTGAAATAAACTGCCATTTGTTTGTAGCAACATTTCATTTTGTGTGAATAGAACATTTCATTTAATGAGTATTACTTTGCCATTAAAAACTTGAACAATTCTATATGTACTTTTTATACTATTGATATAATGTTTTTATCTTTTTTATGGATCTTACCACACGAATAATTATTTTCTACCATAAAAAACATCAACTCAATCAGGCCCCGAGGAATTTGGCCACTCTCTAGGCGGGCCTGGGTTTACGACACTTAGTTGCATGCAGACTATCTGATGTCAGTTCTCTGATGAAAGAAGACAGTTCTGATCCCAGTCCACTTTTCCTACATTGTATGACTTCAATGATGATTTTTCCTGGAATTTATGACTGCATAGATTTCCTGATGCAGCTTATGACTGCACTGACAGAGCTGATTAACTTATCTTAGGCGTAGATTTTGAGCCAACTACTCATTTCAATTCCTTCTACTATTTTTTTTTCAGTTTGATGTGTGAATTAGCTTTGTTTGTTCGTTGTAACTCAGTTTTGTTGCTTTCATTTTTCTTTACAGTATAATTTTTTTAGCTCTCTAATTGTTATTTTTTGTAACTCTCATATCTACCACTATTTAAATTTACATGAATAGAATTTAAATAGTCAATCCACAAGGTAATGATATTTATAGACTCATACAAAAAAAATTTGTAAGTTTTCACAAATTTACAAAATTTAAAGTTCTGATAATCATAAACTATTGTTAAAGTGGTTAAATGAAAGAGAAATTGTTATAGATTAATTATATACAGGCTTTGTTAAACATTTCATTGTTTCTTAATATTTTCTGATATAATTTGCTATTAAGTACGTGCGTGCAAGATCACTCATTACGGATATGCGCATTATTAAATTTTATTTTACTACGCATTTTGCAAAAAGGATCAAAACGAGTATTGATTTATGGAATTTTAAAACAAAATTCATGGAGTTTGGTAACCATTGTTCCTTACAAAGTAAAATAGTACCATATTAAAATACAAGGTTTGTAATTTCAATCTCGTAATAAGGGTTTCTGTCACTTTGGGTATCCTGTTTTATAATTTTATGTTGAACTTTTCCCTCAAAAAAATCAAAATACTTGATAATATACAGTAGAGTCTCGATAATTTGAGGTAGATAGGACCAAGACACCCTTGGACACCAAAATTTGGATTATACAGAAATACATTCCTGTGCATTAAAAAAAATTGGAGTTTTAATGAACCCTAATACTATAACTAAGAATTCACAAAACAAGTTTATAGAACTCTATATGAACTTTTCTTGGAAGCCCTACTCATTTCCTTTGCATAATGTATTGATATGAACATTTTTTGGAAGGCCAATTCATTTCCCTTGCATACTGTTTTGATGTAAGCATTGTAAGGGACCCCCGACTCATTTTCTTTGCATTCAGTATGGCTATAAACATTTCTCTGAAGCCTGGCTCATTTTTTTTTTCAATGCCGTATTGATATGAACATTTCTTGGAAGCCCAATTCATTTCCCTTGCATATTGTTTTGATGTAAAGATTGTAAGGGACCCCGACTCATTTCCTTTGCATTCCGTATGGCTATAAACATTTCTTGGAAGCCTGGCTCATTTTCTTTGCATACCGTATTAATATGAACATTTCTTGGAAATCCAACTCATTTCCTTTGCATACCAAATAGCTATAAACATTTCTTGGAAACTCAATTCATCATTTTATTTCAAATAGTTAAAATAGGCTCAAATTAAAACAGACTTGAATTTAATAGAAACTCGGATTATCGAGCCTACTGTATACTAATAAAATTAGAATTAAATCATAACACTACTTTTTCACAGATCAAAAAGACAAACTTTAAAGAACTTTCAAAATAAGTAAATAATGAAACAATTGATTTTAATTCTAGTAGATGGAACTAGGGAGCTACTAGAAACTGGCAGAAAGTAAATTTTGTTGAAAAAATAACCTCTCACTATCAACATAGTAATGGCATTGCCTTGATTTCTCTCCATAATTAATTTCCTCTCAGTCTGTAATATAATATCATTTGTATATACTTTAATAAAACTCTTCCACAGCTTTAATATATTGAGTGATTGACAGCAACAATCTCTAGCAAGATTCAACATCTTCCAATAAACTATTTACACTGAATTAGAAGTGCTTGCACATTTGTTAATGTTTTTAACAATATCTTATTGTGGTAATGTTTTTTAATTTTGTAAGTAAACCCAAATTGATCAAATAACCATTTGATAAATTTTGATTACAAATTAATGTATATTTTAGTGGATCTGAAGAAAATTGGAGTGAGCCAGCCATTGATTGTTTTGAAGAACTATGCCATGTGGCTCAGTGGAAACCCATGAGGGCGCGTGTTGTAAGTTTTAATGAAAAACAAAGAGGTCATAGAGAAGGAAGCCCTGTGCCATGTATTGACCTGTTTGACACATCTAGTGCATTGGTAAGCCAATTTAAAAATTTTGAGAAACAGCATAATTCAGTTAAATTTAATATTTTTAATTGTAGTTTATATTTACAGATACAAGGGTCCGAAAAATAATCTTATCTTGTTTAAGAAGAGTGTGTTAACCCATTAAGGTTGTGCATTAAATGGTGTATTTACAATTATAGAATTTAGGGAGATAACACAGACACTAGATTATTTTTACTAGAAAGGTTGATGATAATTAATAAGGTTATAACCCAGAAATGTTTATTTTTATAGAATTTTAGAGATCAAGTCAACAGTTGGGTCAAATGTAACTTGGTAAAGATTGAACTATTTTCTTGCTCTAAACAAATACAAAAACCTAGTATTTCATATTCTGAGTTTAAAATAACTAGTAAATATTAACTTTAATAAAATAATTATAATTTTAAAAAATAATATTCTGAGTTTAAAATAACTAGTAAATATTAACTTTAATAAAATAATTATAATTTTAAAAAATAATAAAACAAGGTATAAATCTCTACAACAGAACAGGTAATACCTGGAAAAAATTTTTAGCATCTTGATGAAAATGGTGGGATTAAACAGTTGTAGAAACCTAGATAGAGTGACATTCATCACTGCAGCAGTAAACATGTTAATAATGTTTTAGTTCATTTGTTTTCATAATTGCTTCTAGTTGATTTTTTGTGCAGTTATTTAGCATTTGCTTATAAGTTTGTGAACACCTAAGTTTATAATTATGGGTCTGCTATTGATTTATATACCGATATTTGAGTATGAATGCTGTTAAAATATTTTACAAAACTTAAGATTTGCTCCACACTTTTAACATTTTTTAACATGTTGCTGTAAATAATTTAATGTCAAGTACAAACACTCTTGTTAAAGTGATATTTTTAAGAAATTTTCTAAGGTTAAATAAAGTTTTCTTGAATAAAAAAAAATCTATTACTCAGGAATAAAACACATTTATTCTCTAAATGTTAAGCCTTACAGTCCTCAACAGCTCTAGAGTATTCTTAAAGAACTTTACTTATTTTAATATAAGGTAAACTAATCATAAAATATGACTTATCCCTTTACCAATGAAGTACTAATAAATATTTATTTTATTTTAGGATATAAATATAGCAGAAGAGTTAGTAAAACAAGGATTTGCTTTATTTGTAGAAGAAAATAAAGATACTAAAAATTGTTTAAATGGAGAAAATAAAGAGACTCAATACGTTAATGGGAGTGATGGTAGGTTTAATGAAAACAGAATGTACACTGAAGAAAAGAAAACCGCATACAGGCCGGCTGGTGATTCTGACTCTGAAGCAGAATCAGAGGATTTAATGTTTGAAGATTAAAATACAAAATAACAGCTAAGAGATATTGTAAAGATTCTTAACAGTATGTTCTGAATTTAATTCTCTTTAAGTTATGTAGAAACATGTATATGAGTTTTTAGATTATATCTGATTTCAAATTTAACATTATTAAATTCCAATTCGCCCACACTCTCCTGATGTATATCTTGTACAAATATTCAATCTTTAATAAAATATGTTTCTATTCATAAAATCGAGTTTAAATACACTTTTTTTAACTTATAGTGGATGACGATTCATGTTAACTGTGTTTTTTCAAATATTTATTCAATAATTAAAATTATAAAAATTTGGGGGTCCAGCCGGATTTAAACTGAGTATCTTCATGTGCAAAGACTAGGTGTTGGCCCAGCACCAACTTTCCAATACCTAGAATTCAGTTTCTAAAAGACACATATGAATTTATTTCCATCATCTGGTTGTTGACAAAACCTCCTTTGTACAAGTTTAAACTGATGCCATGGCTACCACAAAATATCATAAATAGTGCTGGTTGTACTAGAAATACAACTCGATTTAAATCATAATGTTATATAATACTTCATTTCTTTTGGTTACAAAATAAAATTTTATTTATTTCCTTTTTAGGTTAAAATTTGGTAAAACGTTATTAACAAATGAAATGGCAATTGTAGAGTTAAAAGAATATAAGATTTTTGTTAATACAGATGAATTGTTACACTCAGAAAATTCGAAGAAGTTGATACTTGGTGTCTGCATTCTGTTGTCAGCCATATGGTATTAGTTTTGTGACATCAATGTGTCAGTGCTATAATGCTGGCAAATCTTTGCAAGTGCTGATAATTAGTGTGACACAGAAGATGGTATCTGAATTATGTCTCTAGAATTTAATAAACAAACGATTGTTTGCTACTACAAAATATAATTTTTCAAAATTAATAAAATCACATTTTTTGCATGCATTTATTCAGAATACTTATAGTTTGCAAGTTTTATAAAAATATGTACTTAATATAGCTTTATAGTGTTGTTTTAAAATATTCCTCAGAAAACCTTCATTTATGTGCTATATAAAGGAAAAGAATATCTTTTAAAAGTACACAGATTTAATCTTAAAACTCAATTTAAAGGGTTTTTGCTGCCATACGTCATGTTTTTTTACATTCATAGCAATTGTGCAATTTGCTGTAAATATAAATTAATGCACTTTAAAAAAACCTTAATACTTCACTTTAGGTTTTAAGTAAATAAACATATTTGTTTTGTACAAGTTTATTAGATTACTTTACTCTCTTGGCCATATTGTTTTAGATTATTGCCAAACAAAATCTCTAGATAATATTTTACTTAATCAACATCTAATATTGTAAAATTTATAGAAATTATTTGTAATTGTGTGTCATTCAGGTTTGTGTCCTATGTTTTGGAAATGTTTTTAGTTTATTTAAAATTTTTACACAATAATGGTAATTAGTGACAGTTGTGATTGGGGTGAATTGAGATAGAGCTATGCAGTTATGGTTCTAAATAAAAACATTTGTTCTATTTTTTTAACTATTGTGTATGCATATGTCTTATATTTTTATGAACATAAGTTATTTTTAGGGATAGGCTGATTCCGATTCTCAATTCCATGAATTGTCGATTCTAATGGTATCGAGGAATTATCGATACTCAAATCTCCACTGATTAAAGTGCCGATTCTGATTCTTGTTTAACTGTTAAAATATGTGTGCGGTGTAATTTATAGGAAATATAATTAGTTACCAACTATATCTGATTTATGTATTAGTTGCTTTGAATGGATTAAACTATTAAAGCAAATGTTTAATTGAGATCACGAAAATATTATTATTATTTAAAACAAAACAACATAGTCGATCGGATGCTTTTCTGGTCCGTTCGTCAGCGCTCTTCTCGCTATGTTGTCTCACTCTCGCTCGGAAAGGGTTGACACAGACAATCTCTCCCTCCCCATCTTTGGCCGCTGCATATACCCTCCCTTTACTACTCCACCACCGCTGCATATAGTTCAAAACAAAACACAAAGAAAAGGTAGTTCCAACTTCTCCAGTTACACAAACTGAAATATTGCTGAAGTTATATTGTAATTGTAAACTGAAGTTCATATTTATAATTTTAAATAAATCATTACTTTTATCCAAAATGTTTGCTACCCTTTCAGAAATTCCTATTCATAAATCAAGGTAGGTGGTTCGTGTACCCTATTTGAAACGGAACTTTTAAAAGCCTGTGACGGTCTACCTACCCAGCGCATGCAGACTCCTCCTCTTGGGCGTTGTTTTTCTCTGGGTCTACACATACCTGTAGATAGCCGTTAATAATCTCAGTTAAAGCGATTTTGAACATTTATGTTTACTTTGCAAATCTCGCCTTATTGAAGTCATTAAAGAAGTTTTAAAATCAATTTAAATTTTCTAGCATGTTTTTAGGCTACTTCATATTTAATTTAAATATACTTTGAAAATAAGAAAAATATAAATTTAAAATTTGTCTTCATAAAGTTGATTTAAAAAATTTTATGTCTCAAATAAATTTAATTAATCAAAATTAAAAAATTTAAAGACAACCAAAGACAGTGCTAACTTGTTTTGCCAGTCCACTTCCATGGGAATCTTTTCCTTGAATCAGCCCTAGGTCCGGTGTTTTAATCCTAGATCGGGTCTGTTCTTTGTCCAGGGTAGAATCTCCTTCTCGGCTCCTCGCTCTCGCTCTGAGTAGGTCCTTTTTGGTTTGGCCGCACGGGATGTCTTCTTTATCTTGATATTTATGTTTTAATTAGATCGAATTTTTTCATATGGTATTTTCTAATTGAGTATTCAGTCACTGAAATTGAAAACTATGAATTATTACTATGAATCAGTAAATGATTATAATCAGGCTATTACATATAGCTGGTATATTAATTGGAAACATTATTTTTTTATGCAGGTAGGTTAGTTTGCATAACATCTATTTCAATGGATAAGTTACATTATTTTATGCACTGTACACTATTAAGTTAATAAACATCTTAACATATAAAATAAATCTTACTAAACAAATTTAATATCATACAAATGAATTATATTTTTTGTTTGTTAGCGTATTATTTTTATGTAATAGATATCCTATACAATTAGGTATAGATAGATAGATAGTTTTATTTTGAAAAAGATAGGAATTAGATTATTTGCACGTTTAAATGCTAGAAATATTTATTTGAATTTATTTAACTTTGCAACACTGTTTTCTTGTGTTCACTCACCACTTCCACTATAATGTACTTAAACAAGAATCTTACTTGGTATATATGAGAGTTAACTTTCGAAGATTAATTATGGTAGCTTCTCTCATATTTCTTTTTGTTTTCTCTTTTGATTGACAAAGACCACTGTGTGGTTGAAATATATCATTGGTTAAGTGCTTTTATGTGTTTCTATTTCAAGATTACAGAGTGGACTCTTACCAAGGTAAGTCTGTCAGTCTCCTAGTCCAAAAAATCTAAATAATCTTTACCGACCAAAACTAACCTATACATATATATATATATATATATATATATATATATATATATATATATATATATATATATATATATATGAAGTTAATATATTACTATTGTAAGTAATTTTATCCACCATTAAGTGCAATGATTTTACCTTGAATGATGAGGCGCTTTTCGGTCACTTGACCATTGTCGAATCACTGATTATTTTTTCTTAATTTTTCTGGTGCGGATGTTCAGTCCGTCGTGTTGGTAATTGTTGACGTCATATACGTTTCCTCTTGAGTCTTGTGTATTATGTTTTTGAATAGTATGTCTTCTGTATATGTTGTTTGTAGATTCATTAAATTGTTGTGTATGTTTTTATAAATGTGGTATTTTTCTAGTACATTTATAAAAACATACACAACAATTTAATGAATCTATAAACAATAAATGCAGAAGACATACTATTCAAAAACATAATACACAAGACTCAACAGGAAACGTATATGACGTCAACAATTACGAACACGACGGACCGAACATCCGCACCAGAAAAATTAAGAAAAAATAATCAGTGATTCGACAATGGTCAAATGACCAAAAGGCGCCTCATCACTCAAGGTAAAATCATTGCACTTAATGGTGGATAAAATTACTTACAATAGTAATATATTAACTTCATAAAGTCAGTGCAACGGAAAAACAATGGATAACGTAAAATATATATATATATATATATATATATATATATATATATATATATATATATATATATTTAGGTTAGTTTTGGTTGGTAAAGATTATTTAGATTATAAAGATTATATAACATATATATATATATATATATATATATATATATATATATATATATATATATATATATAATATATTTTCTTGTTTAACAATTTAAAATAACATAGGTTATTCAAATACAAGAATATTTATTAATTTATAATCAAAGCTTTTCGTTGGTTAACAGTATCAACATCATCAGGAATGAAAAATACAATGAATAATGATTATAAATTAATAAATATTCTTGTATTTGAGTAACCTATGTTATTTAATATATATATATATAGCCTATATACACACAGATTGGTATGATTTTTTAAAATTTAATTTATCCTAAATGTATTAAATGCAATACAAGGGATATTTATAATAAAATGGAGTTAAACGTTTTCCCTGGATTATTATCTATTATTCTGTTCCAGAATTTTCACAATGTGTTTTGGATTAATTTTTTAATGTTTTGAAAATGCTGTGTGTTTGTGTGTGTGTGTGTGTATTTGTAAATTGTAGTCAAACTTTAAACAATTAAGAATCAAAATCAGTCCAAGTATAATCTATTGATAGATCTACATTAGTTAGTAATGTGATATGTATATATATTAAGCTGGAAAATAATATGTTATTTAGTAGTTATTAGTGTACACAAAGAAGTAGTGATTTAAGTTAGTATGTTATACAAATTTAATTTTAATCCTAAATAAGTTAATTTTAGTTATTCTTTTTGTATAAATGAAAAATGTTTATGAAAATGGTTTCTACACTGTCATCTTATGATTAATTCAAATTTCTGTTTTTTTAAAAAAATTTTTATTGTAATTAATACGTTGTCTATTTTTTTAGACTAATTGTAAGCTATATCAACAAGGAAAGATGTCTAAAAATAAATTTTAGAGAAAATGCTTTTTACATTAAAATTTTTGTATTAGATTTTGAATCAAGTTTGTAATTGAGTTCCGTTAGTTTCCCTCCACTAAACCTACATAGTATGCATTTGGTTTACTGACCAGTTTTATAGCAATAAAAATATAAAATAAAATTAGATCAATTACGTGATATTGACAGAATTCTATCAAGGTTTTGATGTTATTGTCAGTCTGCCCTGTTAGAATGTAGTCACACATCAAACTGTCTACAATAGCCAGAACTTCATTGGAACTTTCCTGCTACACAAACATGGCCGAGCAAAAATTGAAGTTTTCATTATATATCTCAAAACCTTTTCACTGTTTACTTGATTTCATGGAGTAAAAAACAACAATCACTTTAAAGTAATTCCAAATGCAGCAATTATTTTCAAGTAGAAACTGCTTTTCCTTGGAATCATCACTTTGCAATTTGTATTTGCATCACCAAGCAACTTTTAAGAGTAGAATTTGTTTTCTTTTTCATTCAGTAAAAATATTTCAGTACAAATGTATTATTAGTTCTGTGATTAACTAATATAAGATTAATAAATTTAAAAGAAGAAATAAAACTTCAAATATAAGTTGTATTGATATATTATAAAAATAAGCCTTTCTTATAAGTTTCTATAAACAAATTTTAAAAAGTGAAAGTGCCTAAAGTAGTACATATAAATCTTTTTTAAACTAGTAAGACCTCGATAATTCAAATCTTAAGGAACTAATAGTTTCCTTTGAGATATTGACATCTAAAGCACAAAGTTAAAAACAATAAATGTGTGTATGATGAATAAAGAAAAAAAATATTTAAAAAATATGCTCAATTCCTTCCGAGGCATAAGCTTAACATTGCGTTTATACTTTTGTTATCAAAGTGTACCACTGGTATGAGGTTTTATATTTAATTCATTATCTGTAGAAATACTAATCAAGCAATATCAATAAATTAACATCAGTATCCATTAACAGCTGTAAGGTTAATTATTTTTCATAATAGATATTTGTTTTCAAACATATTGTTAGGTGATTTTTTATATGTGTTACTTTTGGCTAATCGTCTTCAATCAGTTCTGTTTAATCATATGAGGTGTGATCAAAAAATACAGTGAATATTTTTTTATTTAAAGAAATAATAAACGCACATCGAATTCGATTTAATCTCCTTCAAAGATTGAATCCATGACAGGAAACATTTCTGGAAGGCTTCTTTTGGAAAGATGATTAGGTGCTCGGTTGTGGCCCTCTCAATATCAAAATGTTTTCGTTTAAGCACAGTTTTAATTTTTGGGAAGAGCCAGAAGTTTCATGGTGTTAAATCGGTTGAGTATATTGGATATGAACAGACATGAACACTTTTTTCGGCCAAAAACACAAAAGTCTAGGAACAAATTTTGCACTCACTTGTCTCATTTGCAAATTATTGGTTAAAATGCTTTGAACAGAACAGCACCAGATGTTTAAATCTTCTGATTGTTCTTGAATAGTTATTCACCTGTTTGAACTAACTATTGCTTCTATTTTTTCCACATTATCATCTGTTTTTGAGGTTAATAGACCTCCCAAACGCTGCTCGTCTTCAACCAACTCATTTCCACTTTTAAAACGGTCATACCACTTGTACATAGTCTTCAGAGTTACCACATTATCGCCATACACAGAATTTAAAATTTCTTGAGTTTCTTTGGAATTGTTTTGCAACGTAAAACAAAACTTAATGTTAATGCGTTGTTCAAAATCCATAATACAGACACAATAAACACGACTTCACTTTAGCGGCTCGCAGTCGATTGACAATCTCCATCATGTTGAAACTTGTCGCTGCCTGTCTCAACAGATCACGCTACTAGGCAAATTACATCATATGGATGTAGCGTTAGCAGTTGCCGCAATAAAAATTCATTTACCGTATTTTTTGATCACACCTCGTATATTTTGAACAGTTTTCTATTCTTGAGGTAATTGATCAGATAGAAGATTCTAATTTCAACTGTGCTTTTTCAAAATTATGACAGTATATGTAATAGAAGAGCTGATAACTATGCAGGGTTTTTTCTGATCAGTTTATAACAATGAAGATTTAAAACAAATTTTTGTTTTTGTTCTTAGAAGATCCCAAATATTTATTCTAAAGGCAGTTTAGACATGTTGCAAGTGTGGTTGCTATATGCACTTTATTCCATATTTGATATATTCCATATGTATATTCATATTTGTTGATCCCATCTCAATGTGAGCTACTAGTTTACGTGCCCCAGTTTTTACATAGGCCAGAAAGGGAGGTAATTTTACGCATGCTACCAAGAACACATAAAAACACTAACAAACAAAATAACCCAATCAAAATTTGCCGAACATCTCATATACACATACATAACATCCAACCTAAAAATTCTTCAAAACAAAAATAACCAAATAAATATACACAACCGAATAATACAAACATTTCAAACTACACCACACACACATACTAAACACCCATTTACATTATAACTCGCATACAATTTTCGACATCATACTACTCACCAAAATACACCCACATCCTCAACTTAATATCCCATTCCCACCCTAACCTACAAAATACTTGATATCAGTTAAAGTCTGAATTGACAATGGGGCACATCTCCCGAAATGGCCGTCCTCAACGAATATAAGTAAGTGCTACTATAGGCAAGATGTAACATATTTACAAGTGTCTTTAGTATTTACACTCACTTGAGATATAGAGTTTAAAATCTGTTCAAAAAACGTTTCAATTTAAAAATCAGTGACTTTTGTTTCTGTTATCAAGACATTTGAATTATTGAGGTCCAACTATAGTTTAATATTTTTTAAATTTTATCTTAATTTGTCAATACTTTAAAATAATTCATTGATTGTATTATGTTTTTGTAAAACATATTATCTGTGATTTATGCCATAATTAATATTCACATCTGTGATTTATGTGTAATAATTATTTCAGTTATATTATTTTGCTTCTTCCCTCTTTTTCTTAGTTTGTATTTTTGAGATAGCATATATTAGTTGAACATGGAATTTTATATGTAAAAACAAAAATACATTCTTCAGAATATTTACAAAAAAAATTATTCATCAATTGCAAAACAGTTTTATCTTGGAATTAACTCAGAAGCAGGACTTTGTTACAAACTACACTGAAGCAAATGAAAATATATGAATGCACTCTAGAAAAACAAAGAAATATTTTTAAACATATAGATAGTATTAGAATAAATATACAGAGACCATTCGCTCAAAAAACAAATTGTTTTAGTCAGAGAAAGTTTTCAAGGAAATAAAGTGTAGAACAAATTACTTCTGAACTCTATAATATTCCGAGAAACAGGATATTGATAACAACTTGTGTAATGACCTGGAATAACAATATATTTGAAAATTATATAGTTGCCAAAAGGAGGTTTGTAGCCTGAAATTGAAATTTAATTCATCTTTTAAATAGAGTATTTATTGTCAATGACTCCTAGAGATATGTCTAGTTCTTTCACAATAAAAAAAAGTATTAAGTCAATTCCTCCTTAAATCAACAAAGAAAAATTGTATTTCAGTTTTTTTCTATTTTGTAATTGCAACTAATATAAATATGTATATACATATGTCAGAATAATAATATTAAGTTGCAAAATAGAAAGCGAATTTCCTTGAAATTTTCCTTTCTATATATGGTGTTGGTATTATAGTGAAGACACTGATGAAGATCACCACATAGCAATTGAAAACGTTCTGTCTCGGTAAGTTTTAACAAATTTACAAATTTTAAAGTTCAGATAGTCATAAACTATTGTTAAAGTGATTGATTAAGATTCACCGAACGTAATGGACTTCAAAATTCAAGAAGCCGTTAATTTAATTTAAAATAGTATTGGTCGGATTCGTACTGAGGCACTACATCTTTGAAACCCTGCACTTTAGCACTCAAACAAACTTTACCACAGCTAGAAAACAATTACTTAAAGATGTAGGCTATATGATATTATAAGAGAAAGGTTCCTTGCAATAATGAAGCTTACAAGAGATGGGTAGAACGAGAAATTATAGACTACCATCAGCTTCATAAATTAGAAACAAAAAAAAAGAAAGAAAGCAAATAAATTGTAACAAACATAAATAATAGTCCAACACCATACACCACTACTGTATAAGAGGAAATTGGAAACTTGCAACAAAATTCTCTTTCTATTTGGCCACTTTATATTGTTTTATATTGCATATACATATTTATATTAATTGGAATTATAAAATAAAAATTAACTAAAATAAAATTTTTTTTGTTGACTTCAGTAGGAATTGACTTACATTTTTTTTATATTACTTGTTTGCATACACATTTCAATATCTTATGTGGTTATCGTCAGTGAGTGTAGGCCTAGCAGTGGCGGATTTAAGGGGGCGGGGCTTTAGAGCTCAGCCCCACCCAATATGGAAAAGTGAAAATTTTTAAACTATAAATGAAAACTGAAATGTCATATCCGATGTCTGCAATCATCTGCGATTTAAATCTACTTAATAATTAGTAGAATATGTTTACAAACCCATATTATTCCCTATAATTCCATACTGTAATCATTAATAAATAGGGCCACTCAAAATGTAATAAAAAGGTTGTTTACATTGTAAATATATGGTAAATGGGGTTTAACAATTCGTGTGTAATATTACATAGCAGGCCTATAACTATTTCCCACAGATAGAAGACCCTTAGAGTTTACACACTATCTACCATATCTCCTAAATATTTTCCAGACGGGGGGGCCTTTTCCTCCTCTCACACCAGGCCTTCCTAAAAGGATTTTCTAGATCCTATCCTGAGGCCTAGTGCAGAATCACAACTGCAACTATAGAAATATTTCGTTTTAATATAACACTGTAGTAATTTTATATTTCGATAAAAGTAAGCTATAAGAATAACTACGATTATTCCACTAACAATAGATATCATAGCAAAACTATATCAATGTCATAACGACAGCTTATGTAGTTATCTAATATACTGACTTGTCAATAACTGAAGCTATATGAGTTTAAAATTATTTCTTACTAGAATTTCTTTGGCATTTCACACATACGCCTTTTCTTTCTCTCTTTTTTTTTTTTAATAAATGTTTTTTGGTCTTTATTTAAACATTGTTTTTCCTGTGAACTTAATCAGATTTACAAAAACATTTCACAATTTCTGCCTCCAGCACGAAATCGCATGGTCATTACAATAAACCAATTGGTTCCAATTGCAGCAATTTCTAAACCAAACAATCCGGCTGACATTTCTTTGTTGTAGGCCTACTATATCCATTGGCGAATTCAAGGTAAATTTCAGGAATCGATTCACGTACACGAGGTTTCATCACGGGTTTTAACCGGTTATAATGTAAACATTTCAGGCCCACGGACGCTTCTAGCTTGGATCTGATTATATGTTTCGTTGAAAATAGGCCTATCTCATTGAAAATAGGAGCAATTTTGAACGATTCATTTCAAGAACTTGTAGAAAGAACTCTTATTCAGCAACGGTATAAACCGAAATGATTAAAAACCGGTACTTCCCGGTAAATTAGAACTATTGTTTAAAATTTTACTATTTCACGTTGATTGATTGAAAATCTGTTTCTGTCAATGGATACCCAAGCTTCCACCGAATCCAATGTGCGTCAACAAATGAGTGATTGCATCTGTTTTCATAAGCCACTTTTACAGTCTTAACTGTAAAGACTAACGTATCTTCGGCTTTACGATAGAATCCCCAATATCTACTAGTTAATGTAAGCTAGCCTGTTATTTGGAGGCAATAAGTTGCCTACTATGTAAATCATGTGAATCAATTGATTCACAATTCTGTTTCTGGCAATGCAGAAGCACAACTTGCGTGTGGGATGCAGAACGTAATTTGTGCGTCTTGCGACTTAAAAACCAGGTTGCTCTTGCGTGGGGTATACAGCTTGATTTTTCGTGTGTCTTGACCACTAAAAGAAGCCGGTTCTGGTTCATTTCGGCTCTCAACCGGTTCCACACAACAGAATAATGGGGGACGACCTTTCTTTATTACGTAATACCTCTGCCCCCACGAATCCAACCTCAAACTCGTGACGCCTGTCCGAGTGACTGGCGTCACCCAAGGAGGGAAGCTTGGTGTCACGACCGGTGGTACAGTTGAATCACTTTGTAAAAAATCGGGGTGTTGGATGCACAGTGCCAAAAGGTGCCAGTGCGCATGCGCGTTAGGGCAACGGCTCTGAGCGACACTTCAGTTGGTCGTGAAAGCAGCTGGTGGTAGATCTATACGTACCTTTCCATAAACATTTGCTGGTGTTATCTTTTGATTTATGTTTAATTTTATCTTTTGTGTTTTATAGTATACATGTTTTTAGTTTCTTTAAGAAATTGTGCAACCTGTTAGTACCCGGGTTCTTTCTCTTGACGTCCATAAATAAATCAACCCAGCCGAAAGTATTTACTTAGGCTGGTAGCGTTTCTACTTGGAACTTTCTCTTCCTTCTCCCTTCGCACACGGCCAAACCCTACGCGAGGCGATTTTTGTCAAAGTGATTCAACTATAGTCTACCAGTATGTAACAGTCTCCCGCCACTGGAACGAGACGAACTCCAACCAGTGACAACGGTTCCCCAGCTTTTCCGTCAGAATTACTCATACGCATAGAACCTTACAAACGGCCAGGTCTCCGTACCCCATTATACCCCGTGTGATTAGTTCGGTCCAAGTAGTGCAATCGAATCTTTACCCTCTCCCGGGCGGCCTTAGCTAAGGACTGACCCCAGACTTGGAGGAGGGGATCACCCTCTCCTAAAAGCCTCGGAAGCAGCGTGGTAGTTACACCAGAAGTACTAATCTAACTAAAACACCTGTAAGTATGTTACACTTGCCTGTAGTAGCACTTACTTTTATAATTGTTGAGAACTAATTGTCAACTCAGACCGTAACTGACCTCCCGTAGTCTTGCAAGCCGAGCATCAACTATCCATCGCAAGCAAGTGCTACTATAGGCAAGTGTAACATTTACAAGTGTTTTTAGTTAAAACTAGTAGCTCACGTGGAGGTGGATACAACTAATACTAATCTAAATGTCATACCTCATTTCATCTTCGAGAGCTCTTAATTTTACAACTTATATTTTGTTAAAAACAAATAAAAACACACACAAAACTCACAAATTAATCCTTTATTTACTCATACGCGTTTCAATGAGAAAGTCATCATCATCAGTGAGTGTTACTACTACAAACTCTAGCTTACAACTCATGAGTTGTAGAGTTTATGACAACTCTTGATGATGACTTTGTCATTGAAACGCGCATGAGTAAATAAAGGATTAATTTGTGAGTTTTGTGTATGTTTTTATTTGTTTTTAACATAACCTCACAAGCTAAGCTCAAAGAATACTTGTATTATATTTTGTTGTTCATTTTACATACAAACACATCACACATGTAGGCTAATTAAAACTGTGTTAAAGACACAGGCTTAGGGTAAGGAATGAAAAGAACAGATATAATGGAATCGCGCTAAGAAAGAAGGATAACAGCGGAAGCGAAATCAAATCAATTAAGGTAAAACAGCGCTAAACTCTTAAATTCAATTTTATTAAGAAACACAAGACTAAAAATATGAGTCACGTATTGCTAACGAAGTAGCCTGATGATAAATTGTTTACAGATGTCTCTCAAAGTCATTTTATTACAAATCGAAAATTTATTTAAATAATCTAGAGTAATAATCATAAAGTTACTTAAACAACTTACATTTATAACAGTATTACAAGAACTGCTCAAAATGTCCACCTTCATTGTTAATACACATTTCAACCCGACGATTTAAAGAGGCAATTGGATTTTCTAACATTATTGGACTGTTTTTTATTTCTCTGGCAGCAATCATGATTCTGTGTAAAAGTTCATGTTCATTATCCGATTTTTGAGCATACGCTAATGTCTTTATGTGTTCCCATACAAAGAGATCCTAGGGAGTTCAAATCGGGAGATCTCTTGAAAGAAAACTATTCCGTTTTTATTGACTTTATTTACATTATTTTTTTGAGAAAAAAATTCTCTACAAATTTTATTAAACATTTGTTTTGTTTATAGGCAATTTAACGGACTTATTGTAGTCTAAACGAAAAAAAGTGCGTTTTCGACCCTAACCCTTTTTTGCTTTACCCTAATTTTCTCCTAAACTATTGCAGTAACAGTTCTGGGACAGGTTTTATACGATTTGTCAGGTCATTTTACATAAAACATATCTGATTAATAAACTCAATTGACGCCCTAAATATTTCAGTGTGAGTTAATTTCACGAAGGGAGCTGAATTTCAGGTTAAATCGTTGACCCTGTATAACTTGCCAACGAAGCATTTCCGGATCCATGTTTATATGAGCTTTTTTTATTATTTTGGCGAGAGGAAGAAGCGTGTGCAGTAAGACAGATTCCTCCTGAAACTCCCTTTATATATATATATATAAAGAACTAAGTCAAAATACAAATACAAGAATTATAACTGAATTTACAATTCAAAGCTTTTCGTTGGCTAACAGTACCAACATCATCAGGAATATTAAACATTTAAAATTAACATATGTGCAAATTAGATCAAATAAATAGCTATGCCAAATCAATTATAATAATGGTATAAAATAAAATATTTTAAATAAAATAAATGAGATAAATAAAAATATTAATTTTACTTGTGAAATGGAGGCAAAATAATAAGATCAACTTTCTAGATATAACAATTATAAGATATAATAATGAATTTGAATTTAACACACATCGTAAACCGACACAAACTAACCAAATTATACCTAATAATTCTAACCATCCGTATAATCAAAAAATGGCTGCATTATACAATTTATTATATAGATTACATAAAATACCTATGAATAATGAAAACAAAATAAGAGAGAAAAACATTATCTATCAAATTGCAATTGAGAATGGCTATAAAGAGAAAACTGTTGATAAACTTAATTATAATATTTTAAAGAAACAAAATAATAATCTAATTTACAAAAATAATGATGAAAATGGCATATGGACTTCATTTACATTTTTTGGTAATGAAGTAAAAAATATCACAAAATTGTTTAAAGGTAGCAACATAAATAATACTAATAATAAATTAATAAATATAATGAATAATAATAATATTATTAATATGCATGAAAGAACGGTGTATATAAATTAGAATGTGATTATCGTAATGAAGTTTATATAGGACAAACTAACAAAAAACTTAAAGATAGATATAAAGAGCATTTTAATGCATATAAAAAGCCAGAAATTTATAAATCAAATTTTGCTAGTCATTGTATTAATAATAATCACATATTTCCTAATATAGATAATATGATACTTGTAAAAGAAATTAACAAAGGCCTGAGAATGAATATTTATGAAGCTTTAGAAATACATAAATATAATACTAATAATGAGTTGATAAATGAACAAATACAAGTAAAATCTAAATTTGATACTATATTCAGTGTTTGTAATGTTAGGGCAGCAGAATAAAAAAATTTTAACAACATTGTAATTGATTTGGCATAGCTATTTATTTGATCTAATTTGCACATGTGTTAATTTTAATTGTTTAATATTCCTGATGATGTTGGTACTGTTAGCCAACGAAAAGCTTTGAATTGTAAATTCAATTATAATTCTTGTATTTGTATTTTGACTTAGTTCTTTATTAATACACAAGAATACATATTGCGAGATATATATGTGTGTGTGTGGTTGGGAGGGATGGAGGTGACTGGAGGCGACAGATAAGGATGCGTGGAGCGCCGGGGGCGTTATCTTCGCCAATGCTACACGAATACAATAGCTTTAGTACCAAGGTTGTCGCCACTTAGTACTTAATCGCTTTATTATTTCTCTGCTGTTCCTATCTCCACCTTCATTATAAATATTTCCGTGATCTCGTCTCCTTCATCTCTCCATGAACGTCATCAACCTGCTAAACTCTGTGATTCCTTTATCGCCATTTGACTTTATATGGACGTACCATTTTTAGTTTAAACATTTATTTTATTTTGATTAGTTTCATTTACGGAATATTTATTTTAAATTTTAAATAACACTTGAGGTAGCCGATGATAACCTTGATAGGTTTTTCGTCTGGAATATATATATGGACGTACCATCTAATTCTTTTTTCTTCTATATTCTTACGGATGTCGTTTTGTATTTTAGCAATTTATTTTATTTCTTCGTTTTTTCCATCCTAATTATTTTACAGCATCTTCTGAGGTATTCCATCGCTGTCGTTTTGATATTCACTTTATGTTTTTGGCTTACAAGCTAAATCTCCGCTTAGTATGTCTCTGTATATGGCTTGATAAATTTGTTGCTTTTTATACAAAGCGTTAATTGTTATTTAATTAGTGTTTAATTAGACAAACTATGGCACAATATACAAAAACACACTAAAATTAACACTACATGGAGGGAAAACAAATACATGACAATACCATACATAAACAGAACATCAAATAAAATAGCCCACAAATTTCAAAAAACGGGATACAAGATAGCAAACAAAACTAATAACAATTTACAATACAAAATACAACACGACATCAACAGCAAAGATAAACTACAAGCACCAGTACAAATGAGACTGTAACAAGTGCAACAAATTCTATATTGGACCAACAGGTCGCAGCTTAAAACAAAGAGTCGAGGAACACAAGCAGAAAACCTACTCAGCATTTTACAATCATATAAAAAAACAGAACACAAATACACAGACATTTACCATAACCTAGAAATCTTACACATCAACAAAAACGGTCCATATCTCAATACACTAGAACAATATGAAATTTACAGACATACAAAAACACAAAGTACAAACATATTAAACGAACAAACGCAATACAAATCACACATACTCTTTGATACTATCGATAACCTGCTTTTAAAACCGTCACCGCTGAACCCAACAACTCCAAGCAGAATACACTGATGATCGACACATAGCGATCGAAATCGTTATGTCTCAGTAAGTTTTAACAAATTTACAAAATTTGAAATTCGGATAGTCATAAACTAATGTAAAAATGATTAACCAAGATTTACCGAACGTAATGGACTACAAAATTCCAGAGTTTAATAAGTGTATTCGATAATTTACTATTTTTGTTTTTGAAGGGAAAAATCGACATTCACTGCTAAAATCTTACATGTTAAGGAACTCATTTCGTTAACGTTGTAATCGACGTGTATTGGAAGTTAAACTTCCTTATGATCTAATAAAAAAAACTAAAATTTACTGTGAAATAAATCTAGGCCTAACCTAAACTTTTTGAAATCAGCTATTCGCTAAAATTTACACTAAAAAAATTCTTTCGAAAACAACAATGAAATTAACTACCGCAGTTTATATAAACGGCCGACTCATATATTCCATAATGAAGCCTAAACCTAAAGGTTGGCGTGATTGGCTGTGTTAGATTGTAACGTACTTTCACCAAAGTTTTTGTGCAGGTCTTGCAGCTTGAGCGCCCATTGTCCGCAAGAAGGAATCTTGTGGCTCGATTGTTGGAGAAAGTGAATGTATATAAACAAATTACATCGGTCGCACTATGCTATATACCCGACACAATAATGACTCTGGTAAGTCTTTAATTGATTTCGTATACTTATTAATATATTTAGGAAATATTATTTAGAATTAGTCTCTTCAGAACAACAATTTTCAATTCTGTTTATTAAAGAGTCCAATTATTACAGAAATATGGTAAATTTTTGTTTAGTGAAATTTAAGGTTTATGATTGCAGAATATATAAAATTGAAGAGAAATCTATAATAATGTTAAATTAAACTAGGAGAAATTAAAATGAGAACTGACGAGGGCCCAACTAGTGTAACCCTACTAAGGCGATATACCGTGGCCTTAGTGTGCAAGGTTCTAACTGCACGTGACTACATTCTGAGAAAAGCGCATTTAAAGTTGTAGTAACCTGTAACACGTTCATTTATAAACCCATCATTATGATTTTTTTTTTAATACAGTAATATACTTCCTATGGACTTTAAATTTGCATTATTTGTTCACAGTATTACTCTAGCTGAATTTATAAGTATAGGTCAAATTTTATAAGCTGCCACTTGGCTCTTAGGTAGAAATTGTGTTCGTCGTCTATAAAACATCAGGCACTGTCGTCATCCTTTATCGCGGCCTATCCGTCGCAACCCTTAGACAATCCTATTAGCACGCTTCCGTGAACGCCCTATTTTCATTTGTTGTTATTTTACTATACATTAAGAACTATTGGTAAGTAACAAAATGCAGAAATCGAAGGGTCGATGTTTTTGAAAATGACCTGCTAGCACCTCCAACCTCCCATCGTCCTCGGCGCCTCCGCAAGACACGCGCCCCCAAGTGCCAGCTTGTAAAATTCTACCTATAGTATTCTGTTTATTGACTTAGTCAAGAGTTCTATATCTGTTTTACTTCATAATTATTCTGAAAATGATACCTAAACGTCTATTAAGCATAAAACTAAATAATATATCACTTTTACATTAGCTTATGACGATCCGAACTTTAAATTTTGTAAATTTGTGAAAACCTACTGAGAAAGAACGTTTTCGGTCGCTATGCGGCGATCTTTATCAGTGTCTTCTTACCGAACGTAACGGACTACAAAATAAGAGTTTAAATGATATATTTTGGCGTTATGTTTTATTTTTTTTCGAAACTTTTACAATTTTAGTCAGTTAATTTTATGATTAAAATTATTATTTAGGTAAAGACTCAAATATTACCAAAGTTGTTTTATAAGATAATCTAAAAGTACAACAATTAAAACTGGTCACCTCTTTAAGAATCTTTGTTTAACATTTGGTATTTGTAGTTTGCAGGCGTTAAAGGAATATTTGATGATAATACCTTTTAACATAAATCTCTTTTAATATGAACTATAATTGCAATTTTAATTTTTGTTCTTGAAAATAAAAAAAACATTTTTCGTTGCTGTTTATCATATTATAAATACACATAATTATAATTGGCTTTAAAATATTTAAATAAAAGAACAATTATTCAACTCGAAATATAGATTAACTGTAAGAATAAAAATAAATTTAATAAAATTTTATTTCTATAATTAAATGGATATATCATAAATACATTAAGTAAGAAAACAATAGACTTTAAGGCTGAGGACATACAGAAACCAACTGATAATAGCAACGCAACGTAAACTTGAGTTGCTATTAGAAAAGTTGCTAGTAGTTTTATACGATTGTTCATATAAAGTTGCTGGTTTAGTTGTCAGTTATGTCGTCGTCAGAGGAAGATTGTCTATATTTTAAGAAAAAAACTACAAAAACATTTAAAAAAACACAATTCGGTGTAGGCCTACATCTCTATAACGATATCCATGCGAGACAAAGTCAATATATTGCTGTGCGAAATTCACGAAATTACCCAGACCAATTTTTTAAATTATTATCGTATGACCATTAGCAATTACGACTAAATTTTAAGTAATGTATTTTAGAACATCAAGAAAAAACAAATAATTGGCGAGAAAGATGGAGAAATAAATTTCAGCTGGAATTAGATTAACAATAACACTCAGCTAATGTAAAACTGCAAAACTTAAAATAACATTACATTACAATGAAATAAAAATTAGTTTTTAAACAAATGAAATTTTATAGTTCAAGTGCTGATTTTATATATTTTGAACAAATTGTTGGTAATCATTCGCATCGTCTTGATGTTGTTACACAAATCATGACAAGAACCAGCAATATTTTGTTTTTCTGTCACACTATAGCAGTATAATAAACGATTATTCAAAGAAACAAAGACACAAAAATACAAATAAAAATAATAATTATTTAAATACGATAGCATTCTTGAGAAACGCATACACAACGCAACAAATACTGCTGGCAACTGAGCAACGAGTTTACAGCATGTAGTGACCGGAGCAACTCTAGTTTCTGTGTCACTCACTAGTCGCGTTGCGCACTTGGCTATAAATATGTGCATTCAACTATATATGACGTGAAAAAGCAACTCAAGTTTGCGTTGCATTGCCGTCTGTCTGCGGCCTTTCAAGTGTATGAAATATAAACGAGCAACTGATTTTAATGTAAGATTATTCGGTGCAGTAGTTATTGTAACAATTGTTTTTTTTGCTTCAACTGACTTTAATTTCTCTGAAAAAATTGTGTATTATAATTTATACTACGTGGATTACCCGTAAATTGCATTCACATACACAATTTTTGAAAAAAAGGACCACATTTCAACACACTAGAACAGTATGAAATTTACAGACATACAAAATACAAACAAATTAAACGAACAAACCCAATACAAATCTCTTTGACAATATTGAAAACCTGGCTTAAAACAGTCACCGCTTAACCTAACAACTCCAAGTGGAACATTTAGACACTGATGAAGATCGCCAAGGAGCGATTAAAAACGTTCAAAATTAAAGTTCGACTAGTTGTAAATTATTGTCAAGTTACTAATTGAGATAAATAAATAACAATAACCCTTGCTACAAATATTTAAACACCCTTGATGTACATATTGCCAACACAGTTAGCATCATCAGAAGGTTACAAACATACTGTATATTTGTAACCTTCTGATGATGCTAACTGTGTTGGCGAAATGTACATCAAGGGTGTTTAAATATTTGTAGCAAGGGTTATTGTATTTATTTATCATAATTACGCTACTGTGCTCTGTATAAAATTACTAATTGAGTTTCACCAAACATAATGGGCTACAATATCCAAGAGTTGAACATAATTTCAATATGATTAAATTCTTTTTTTTATCCTACTGTACAGATACACACTAAAACTTATTTATATTATAACCAACTAACACGATTTTTAAATACATATTTCACTAAATAAAATCTGTAAGAACAAAACTTTAACAAAAAATGAAATTTCTTCATCACTATTAAAATATTATTTCCATAATGAATAAGTTATTAATATAAACAACTTACATATAGTAGCACTAAATTTTGTCTAAATAAGGACAATTGTTTTGGGAGGCGTGTGCTATCATCTCCTTGGACTGTAACTATCCTTTTGTATATTAAATGATAGAGTAAGAGTGGGGACATCGCTAAATCACAATATATTAATACTGACACATGTTAACAGCTTTATCATTTTATACATTTTCTTATTTAATCTCTTATGTCAAGTAACAATAAATAATAAACATTACAGTAGTCCCTCGCTATTCACGGGTTCGGTATTCGCGGTTGGCCAAATTACAGGACATCCAGCTAATATGTATCGTAATTTTTAAAAAGAAGACAAGTAAGACAGTATAGTTACTGTGCAGGTTGTAGGGTAATGAGTTCTTTTCTTATTTATTTTGTACAGTACTGTAGTTATTCATCACAAAGAAATCTGATTATTCTCCAAACATCCGTTATACTGTACACTACTAGGCCTACGACTTAAAATGTAGGTTTTTTTATTTATAAGAATGAAACGGGACGGTTTTGTAAAAGAATGCCTTCGCGAACTTTCTTATCTAAGGAGGAGAAATCTGCTCGGTGTTTAAGGCCGCAAAGGATCGTCTGACTGTTCTACTGTGCTGTAGAGCTAGTGGATTGGTGTCTCAATATCACATGCAATTTACGGTGAAGGATTTAAACATATTCACAGTGAAGATCTCGACAACCTTATGGAAAGTGCGGACCAAGATTTGACGGAATAAGAGCTGGAAGAACTAATTACCGAACCTGTGCCTGTCTCGGATAAACGAAGACGAGGAAATCGTAAAAACGTTTCGTCGAAGTTGACATTAAAATCTTTCGGGGAAATGTACGTTTAGGAAAACAGTTAGCTGCGCCCGTTACTAAAATGAATCCCACTTTAGAATGGACATACAAATTTACTCGAGAGGTGGAAGAAGCACTATCGCCATACCATGTAAAGAAGTGTGTAAAGAACTAGAAAAAACTCGCACAACTAAAATAACACGTTTTAAAAAAATCAAATTAACAGCGTTTAAAATATTATTTGTCTAAAATTAGGTGTTTAAATATTTTGTGGATATGTTTAACAATAAAGAATACGTGTGTCTGAGCGCGCATATTTAATAGAATTGTCGGATTGAGGGTAAACGTAAATAAACAATAAACATATGTATGTAATTATCTAGTACGTAAATATACCCCACTGTATTATAAGTGTACAGTATAGCTGTAATTATTGTTAACGTTTGTGATGTGGAACGTAGCGCTCCTTTTCCATATACAGCTGGCTTCAGTATTAAGTTCGGCGAATGTAACTCCCGCAAATAACTATTGATCACTGTATTACACTATATGTTTCTATTTTTATGTAATTATATTCTATTAATTAATCACTTTTACATTAGTTTGTGATCATCCGAACTTTAATTTTGTAAAAACTTACTGAGACAGAACGTTTTCGATCGCTCCGTGGCGATCTTCATCAGTGTCTCATAAACTAATGTAAAAGTCATTAAGTTTCACCGAACATAATGGAGTATCCTATTAAGTCACGTATTATTATTACACACAAACAATTATAATAATGATCAGACTTCATTAAAAATATATATTATTTAATGATTTTATTACTAACAATTTTCCCTTTAACTAAAGTTAATTACTTACAACTTTTTTTAAAAAAATGTTTTAACTTGCCTATAGTAGCACTTACTTTTTTGTGTTGAGGACGGCCGTTTTTAAAAAAAGTTGTAAGTGATTACTAGTAGCTCACGCGAAGATGGAATCAACAAATGTTAAAGTTAATTACTATTATTTTACTTGAACTACACTATTCAAAATCCTAAAGGTTTATTACTATGTTTACAATAGCTCACCTACCAAATAGCTAGTGGAGAGATTTTTTCAGTTAGGTAAAGAGGTGTTCCTCTATTCAGCAGGAGGTAACTATTTCTACTTAATTCTAACCGCATTTCCTTATCCCTTTTTATGCAAGGGGTTGTAATGAGTTACCTCTTTACGATAGCTCCATTACTTGAAGCTTTGTTGTCGCATTTATAACAGGCTTCCTTTTACAAATTCTGCGCAAACTTAATAAATTTCAAGTCTAAAAAGGATTAATTACTAGAACTTTATTAAGAAACGATTTTAAAACAAATCTGTTATTTAGCCTAAATAACCCATCCATTAATTGAAAAACAATTAATTTTATGTATGTGTCGATATTGATTATATATTATTCTAGTCTTAGGGGTTGCAAGGGCGGCTCCAAGGGAGAGGCAGTAGGGGCAATTGACCTCCCCCCCCCCGAGAATTTGGGTAAATTTTTTGTTTAGAAATATATTTTTCATATTCGGAACACACTTTATCCCAGTTTAGACCTACTTATAAACATGTATTTTTCATTTGACTTTTATTTTAAAGCAATGTAAATTGTTTTTACATGTATGTAATGCTAGGTGTACAAATTCATCTAACACTGGTACAGTAGTTCCATACCGGCTCGGCTATACTGTCTGTGTACTAAGACTCAGCGTCGTCCTCGACCGAGTCGTTTAATGAAATGATGAAAGTTAAACAATATTTTTATTAGGTACAAAATAATAATTTTGGTGTCTATGTAAATTCAGGTAAAATGCATGTTTTGATGAAAAAAAATGCAAAATTTCCTGTGATTTTTAAGTACAAGAATAGATTAAAATTTCATTTCCAGACCTTTATTTTTGAACATTTTCCGCCTCAAACGACCCCATGTTTTCATGCCCATTGTGACCCCCCCCCCCAAAAAAATTCTATCCTGGAGCCGCCCTTGAGGAATTGTCTTTTAACAGTATTCTGTTACTGTAAGTCTATTGGGTGTTGTATACTAATATCATAGTGGTTTCTGTAACCTCAAATAACAAAATAAAAATTACCTAACATAGAAATAATCATTTTTGGTTGTTGCAATGACTAACCAACTTAATGTACGGAAGCTTACAAACGACTGAAATTTATGTTTTGTCTGTGAGCAGATTGTTAGCTGCGTTGTCTTATTGGGCTGCATCTCAGTTATGTACGCGAGGCCAAGATACATTGCAATACCACTGGATGACCTCCAAGTACTAGAGTTGGACGACCTAAACATACCACTAATTCGTATTCCTCGCCATGCTGCAGACCAGACGCCAGAGCAAGACAGTCGAATAGAGAGACAAGCACATGGACACGATGCTCATGATTATGTAGACTACGGAGCACACACGGGTCATCATGGTGCTTTTGGATGGTACGCGGACTTTCCAGTTCTATCCCATTAATGATTAATTCGTTTGTAATTTTTTAATGTTTGTTTTATTAAAATTATTTGGATAAAGTTCAATTTGTTTCATTATGGTTTACATTTATGTAGTTTTAGTAATTTTATTTATTTTCAGGAATTAAATTAAGAAAAATTATTACACAGTATAGTAACCAAAAGCTTGTGAGCGTTTGACCATTAAATGAATTTTTATTGATATTTCATTAAATTATGTGTTTTAAAACTTGCTGTTTTTGTGTTGCACATCTTGGGGTTTTTTTAATTACTACTTTTGGTATCACTTGGCATAAAACCACTACTTACCAATATTTTCCAGCAGATAATAATTTTCAATGCCTTTGAACAATGCACTGACCTAGTGTGAAACACGCCTGCTGTAAAACATCAGTAGGTAGTGGTTTCTTACCAAATGATATAAAAAATAGTAATATGTGTTTTACTTGTTGGTAAAAATAATTAGTTACACTTATAACTTGCAGGTTCAGGCAAAGTGTTGAGACATGTTATTCCACTGTTATTTCTATCTTCTTGTCAGTTTTAACATTACTGACTTTAGCAACTTTTTCTCTTAGGAAACTTTGCACTTATGTAGGTTTCTAAATATATGTTTATCTGTAGTGGTAAAAGTGTTCAGACCTACTTATAAGGCCTGAATTTATTCTCCATTGACACTCATTTTGTATGAATACCATCATTATAGGCAATTCAAGATGTTCAAGTACTTGGTATTTTGTTAGTTAGTTTATTTATTAAAAGAATACAAAATTTGGAAGTATCCAAAAGAGATAAATATTTTTGTCCAACAATAATTTGTTACAATAAGTTGTTAAAATAACCAGGTGTTATCCACACAAATATTCTTCCATCTGTCTTGGACTTTCTAGGATCCATTGGGTAAATTATCTATGAGTGTATGTTAACAAGTATCTTGTTGGGCAATGCATTTTATTTTATTTAGTTCCTCGTTTCAAGAAAATTAAACATAAACAACACCATCAAACAGTCACACATAAGTGCCTCAAAACAAACAGTAGATACACATCCATCGCTTACCACAACAAACATACACACAATATTGCTTCCACTTTAGAAAACTCAATTATTAAATACCATACAAAACAACAAGCACTTTAAGAAAAACATAGCCATTCACTATCCAGTATATACAAAATAACATGTATCAATGCCCTAGTATCTAGATTGTCCAAATTGGGAGATCATTTAACACAAAATACAAAAAACACATCAACGACATAACAAACAAATCTGAATTCCAGCTGTACAACACATATAGAAAACACCTAATACATACACAAAGACCCAGACTAATTTGAATATATATATATTCAAATATAGTATATATATATATATATATATATATATATATATATATATATATATATATATATACATATATATAAAGAACTAAGTCAAAATACAAATACAAGAATTATAATTGAATTTACAATTCAAAGCTTTTCGTTGGCTAACAGTACCAACATCATCAGGAATATTAAACAATTAAAATTAACATAATTCTTATAATTCTTGTATTTGTATTTTGACTTAGTTCTTTATTAATACACAAGAATACATATTGCGATACTTATATATGTATATATATATATATATATATATATATATATATATATATATATATATATATATATATATATATATACATGAAGTCTGTGCAATGGAATAATAATAGACAATGTTAAATATCACAAACTCTCTCTCTCTCTCTCACACACACACACACACACATATATATATATATACATATATGTGTGTGTGTGTGTGTGAGTAATATATTATTATTAATTTAATATTATATTATATATATATAGAACTACTGGTTCTATATAGTTCCTTAATACAGTACTAAAAACGACGCCAAAGCCAGAATCTTATGAAATCTGGTTCCTACCACAACAAATCTTATAATTTTTCATCATCTTTTTAGATGTATATAACAAGCCTATTATCTGAACATGTAATGAACTTTCTCTCTCCTATTCTGTGTCTTCTTGTCTCTCTCCATTATTTATGCTTATATATTCAGTTTGTAATTCTTTTCCCCTGACTGAACAATGTACAATGTACTGAACTTACATTTTGGCTACATTATATTTAGGGATTTAAACGAAATCCAAGACACAGTTTATGATACTATAATATATTTTATTTTTACAAATATAAAACAAATTTTAATCTGCAATTAAAATCTAAACATATAAAAAAATAACATTTAATTTGAATTTGGCCCATTTTCTACTTTGGATTGTTATTTCAGATAAAAACTAATTTAACATAGTTGTTACAAATATACTGTGTTGTACGTGATTGTGAAAATATGAAATGGTATACTGTTTGAGTATAAAAAAATAAGGTTATATCGACCTGACTTCAACAATTATAAATAATTTAACCCTAGGAAAGTTTCATTTTTTTAAAGTAATATTTATAAATAATGGCAATTATTAAAATTACAACACTCCTGTACAACGTCAGTAGTTAACATATTCTAAATTTTTAAAGTGCAAACTATAATTTTTAGTCAACACTATTAATTTTAGATTTATTATTATTTATCTAAATAAAGAAAATTAAGTTTAAAAATAATGTATATAATGACAACTAAAACTAATTATGCTAAACAAACCCTACTTCACTATTTCAATTATTATTTTGTCTAATTTAAAATTGATTAATAAAACTTAAATAAAACTCATAGAAAGCCTAATATTTAGTGATACTAAGTTATAGATAACTTTCAAAACTTTACTGAAAATTTGCAAAAAAAGAAATATTTATGTCAAACATAACAAGAACACTTTTGAAATTAGTTCAGGGATTTGATATATGAAAGTTTAACTAAATATAATTATTTTAGAAACGATATAAGAATTAAAAGTCTAAAAAGGTTGTGAATTAGAGTGTTTAAAGAAATTTCTATTTTGAACTATTTTGCTATAATACTGATATTTTATGATCTTTTTTAAAAAATATTTAAATTCTGAGTAATTTAGATTATAGTAGTTTTTTTTAAAATTGGTCAATATTTTTCTAAAAAAACACTAAATGTGCCTTTTTTATGCGTTTGTAAATATTGTAACTAAAATTATTTTTAGTGAAAAATTATACCTATTTGTAACAAAATGAAAAACCTAAGCAAAACCTATAACAGTAATATATGATATAGTGCATCATATTGGCATAACCGACAAAGAAATCTGGAAAACCTTTTTGGTGCAACTGTTTTTCACATAACATATTTGGTCTGATGATTAATCTATTAAATTTTATTACAAATAAACAATTGCTGCTTTAAAAAATAAACATATTTACTCCAATTTTTTTCTACATAATTAAAAACAAATATATATCTTATTTTCTAAACAACAATTACTCTTATTAGGGAATAATGTTTGAGGTGGAAATGTCAATTAAGTGTCAACTACAGTAAACAGTTTATGCAATATCACATCTCACTTAGTGCTCATTCAATTCAAATATTTTTGTTAGTTGTTTATTACTAGCTTACAATATATTATGTCTACAATTATTTACAATGCAAATGTAAATACAACTCCAAACAACAGTGTTAACATTCTAATATAAACAAGGCCTTAATAGGCGTGCAGCTCACCCCCAAAAAACGATATAGAAATCGAAATAGTGACCAGGTTGTCATTACCGGATCAAACTAATTTTAATCGAAAGTATATGACGAGACTTTTTCTGTACAAAGTTACCGCAAATTACCCCATCGGAACATATTTAAAATAACGAAAGTTGTCATTTTTTATATTTTCTAAATTTAGTGAAATTTTAAGTTTAACTCGTCATATCTTGGCTGATTTTGGGTATATTAGTTTGAAATTTTGACTGGAACATCTTTTGATAATGTACTAAATGATGGTATAAATTAGAAATAATAATATTCAACCCCAACAAAATGGCGGATTTGTTTGTAATTTTCAGTAATTTATAGGCACTTTTTTTTAAAATTAAAAAGTTGTGTTACAAACTTTAGAATTTTAATACTTTATAAATTGTACATTATTGCTGATAACCTAAAGTTATTTTTTGGAAAGTTTTGCGTTTTTATATAATTTCGTTAAAAAGTTGTAACTCAAAACTTTCCAAAAAATAATTAAAATTCTAAAGTTTGTAACAACTTTTTAATTTTAAAAAAGTGCCTATAAATTACTGAAAATTACAAACAAATCCACCATTTTGTTGTGGTTGAATATTATTATTTCTACTTTATACCATCATTTAGTACATTATCAAAAGCTGTTCCAGTCAAAATTTCAAACTAATATACCCAAAAACAGCCGAGATATGACAAGTTATGCTTAAAATTTCACTAAATTTAGAAAATATAAAAAATGACAACTTTCGTTATTTTAAAAATGTTCTGATGGGGTAATTTGCGGTAACTTTGTACAGAAAAATTTTCAAGTCATATAATTTCAATTAAAATTAGTTTGATTCAGTAATGACGACCTTGCCACTTCGACGCTAAAATCGGGGGTGAGCTGCACGCCTATAACCATTCTAATATATATAAACATATTTTTATTCAAAATGTAAATAAAACATTTAGCATTAAAATTAATATGTTAATATTATACTAAACTAGTATAATAAGGAACATTTTAGTAACAGAGTATAGAAATGTCAATAAGACATTGATGAATAAACCACAGAAATGTTCTGTTACAATTAAGTCATTATAAGTGGAATTACATCTTTAAATGTTTTTATTATGTTTATAGCAAGTTTATACATAGAAATGTTGTCCTACAAATAGCCTAAGCTGAAGTAAAGTCTAGTACGAACTAGGACTCATTAACTAAAAAACATTTGTAACACTTGTCTATAGTACTACTTACTTTATATGGTTGAGGACAGCCGTTTCGGCAGATGTGTCCCATTGACAACTCAGACTGTAACATAGGACAATGGAACACATCTCCCAAAACAGCCGTCCTCAACAATATAAATTAAGTGCTACTATGGGCAAGTGTTACAATTTACAAGTGTTTTTAGTTAAAATCTAGTAGCTGATGTGAAGATGGAATAAACAAATAGGATTCATTGCTCAGTTCTGCGTAGAAGCTTTATTGCAAAATGAAACCCAAAAACCAGACGTAACAGTATGCAGCTTCCTCAGAAAGTGCTACCATTTTCTATTCCCCCTGGCTTATTCCTAATTAATTTGTAGACTACTTGTAAAGTTTATAGGAGATGTATAAAATGTTATTATTTTGTGAAGTGTTTCATCCGAGGAGTATGAAAACAGAACCGAAAAGGGAGAAGTTGTAGTAGAGTTGAGATCGTCTATTCTTTTACTCCAGAAGATCGTGGTTGTATATGAAAATCAAATATTTAAATAATGAATAAATCCAATGTTTAATTTTTGTGCAGTTTTTGTATTTTGTAAAGGGAAAACGCAGTGAAAATCTATTAGAGCAATTAAATATATTTATTTAAATTTACTCCAATTAAAATAAGGTTAGGTTGTGATGGCTATAAAGAGAATATACACTCTAGCAAACCAAATTAATACACTAAACAATGAATCCCATTGTATACTAGGCTTAAGGTGTTAAATTGTAGGAAGAGATTGGCATTTGTTTTATATCATTAGTATAATTTATTTTAAAACATAGATGACCCTATATAACTGTCTTCTATGTGTCAAATTATATTAAGAATTATTGGAATTTTCATTTTTTTTTTTTAGATATTTGATGACGAATTAAATAGACAAGAAATATTGTTACGTAGTTATTTAACCTGAAATTTTTGACAAAATAACAAACATTTTGAAAATTGTCTTTCTCACTTGAAAATAAAGTCAGGAAATATTTTTTCATAAAAACATCACTACTAAATATGATTTCACAATAACAATCCCTCAGCAATAGTTACTCAACCATCTGCATACTCTTTTACAAGTAAAACTGAAAATAAATACAATACGTGCCTAATTAAATACAATAAAGAGCCACCTTATAAAATCGTATTGTGCAATGAAAATAAGTTTTAAAATGTATTTATCAATTCATTTTCTCATGTAACTGATTTTACTTTTAGAAAAATCAAGCATGATTTTTAGTTTTTAATCCATTAATAAATTTTATTAAAGATAAATTAGTTAAATGTTCTTCAATTTTACACTCAATTAATAAATATTAGTTTTTGAGGACAACTAAACATACAATAGGATATTTTTTCACAGAAAAATATTCCATTAAAATAACAAAGTAATTGATTTTTTTATTAAAGTAATCATTACTATAAACTCTTGATTTACACTGATTTGTCATTGTATAAGTCAAGAAAGCTCAACCCAGCTCTCTCTTACACACACAAACACACTGACATATAAACACTCGTGCATCATTATTGATAATAAGGTTGAAAATAGGCCTGAGTAAAACTGGACATAAAAAATATTTTTAAAACAATATTAATTATGCATTATGCAGGGTGCCATATTAGATGGAACTAAATCCATTTTTATTATTAAATTCTTGCAGGTTTTCAAAATACATTTATTTCCAAATAAGAAATAAAAAGGGAAGAAAATAATAACTAGGCATAAACTAGCCTACCACGATAAAAATTAGAAATATTGCGGTATTTTTGTTAATAGTTTTAACAATGCGATTTTTTTGACTTATTTCAACTGATTGATATAAGGGAGAGAAGTGTTTTAAAAATGTATCAGTGTTTCTTTATTTTATGAGAGTATATTTTTCAAAAAGAACCTAGGTTTAATATAGCTAACACTAACTATATAGACATTGCACACAGAAATATTGTACTGAATTGTTATTAGTGCCATTCTATTATATTATTGATTAGGGTTACAAAATTTACAAGTGATAAATATAATTTGCATTGATTTATAAACTTTCATTAAAACAAGAAAAGAAGTTCAGCAAAAGTAAAAGTTGTAAGAGAGCTTAAGAGCTGCCACTAGCTAGATCGATTACCAATAATATATGACTTTTGCCTGTTTTAAATGAGAGGGTTTGATTCCAACTGAAAGCTGTTGAAAGTTCAAACAAGAAAATTTATAATCCAGCCTTAATCACACTGTAATTGAAGTTAGAATGACCAGTTAGCACAAATTTCCAATGCACAAGCATACAAGCTTGTATGATAGAATAATTTATTATAACATTTATATAATGAATCTATTACAAAAATGCTCTACAATAACAACTAAGAGATTGGCAGCTGACTTGAATACGTTTATTGGTTAATGTGAATAATTTCTTACCTAATACAAATTTATTAAGATCAGATCTCACTATTTTATTTAAATACGAACAGTATTTATCATATTAACAAATTAAATGTAACAGCCAACATAGGTTACATTCATAACAAATTACCACTTTTAAATGCCTGCGATTCTCGTTGGAATATGAATATAAAAAATTGTTACTGTTAATAAAATTTAAAAAATATTGTTTTTAAATGTACAGTCATTTAATAATGCATAGTTTTAATTCAAAATAAAAACTTACAAAATCAACAAATGAATGTAATAAAATCTTTATAAAAATTATTTCTATTTAAATAATACTTCTTTATTAGAATATTATGAAACTTAAAATAATATATCACGCAACACAGATATGATTATGTTCTAAAGATGAGAATTATGATATTTAAAGATTTTATGATATATTATAATAACAAATAGTAATGAATAAATAACCAAATGAACGAAATTGAATATCTTTTTGCTGCCATAGTTATTTTTATAAATATAACACTACATATAAGTCTTTTAATAGTAGAATATGAGAAACATATCTTTTTCTCTAATAATAATACTTTTTTCTCAGAAATAAAAAAAGTTTACAAAATACATTTATAGTAATTTGTGATATGTTATTTACTAATTAGTAACAGTCGTGTGAAGCATAATGACACCAAAACATATAGGTGTCAAAACATTTCAAAGTAAAATAAGGTAATATAGCTAACAAATAAAATGAACGATGCTAGAAATAAATAATAATGTAATATACAAATGAAAACTTTAGTTGTAAATTAAAGTTTGTAGTATCAACACTCGCTGATGATGATGATGACTTTATCACTGAAACGTCTCTGTGTTAATAAATAATTAATTTGTGAGTTTTGTGTAAGTCTTTTATTTGTACTAATATAACCTCGCTAGTTAAGCTCAAAGAATAGTTGAATAATGTAATACTTGGCCATAAAGATGGTCAACTTTGAGGCTTTTCTTTCTCGTATATTCTAATAAAAAATACATTCTAAATAGAAAACAAGTGAATCCAAGTGCCTACATTGAAATAAATTACAGTGTTGGAAACATAACCTCAAATAGAACATAAACCTGTAACATGGGTTCTTTACCTACAACCGCACTATGTTATACAATAAACCTGTATTAAAGTATACGTATAAAATATCTGGTTATGATAGAACTCATAAAAAAACACATCAACTTTCTAAATATAAAATGTAGCATTGTTAAAGTGAAACACAGGAATTACTATCCCACATACATGAATAAACAATAATATGTAGATGACCCAATAGCTACAAACTTCGGTTTATTAATACATTGTAATGTATTATTACACTTTACTGCTTGATATATTTGATAGGCTACTTAATATAAAACATGAAACTGTGACTTGTGTATATGACAAACTCAATTTGGTTTTATTTATGTTTCAGACTTGCACCTAGCAAACAACCACCTTGTATCTCCTGTTTGAATAGATATATGAGACTATAAAAGTTATAGCTTCATACGTTGCAACTATTAGTTTCCATGCATTACAATTATTTAAAAAAATGTATACTGTATTAAATATTTCTTTTAAAATATCTGTTATACAAAACTTATATCTTTGTATTGTACAAGTTGTGTAATGTTTTCGTAATATGAAAATCTTTTGTTACTTTAGCAAATATATTATATATTACACTAATTATAGTAGAAAAAAAATATTTACTTCAAGCTGATAAGTCTTCTTATTAATGATTTGATATTATCATCTATCAAAATTACAGGGTTAAACAAGGAAAAAACTTTTTGGTTTATTATATTTATTAAATAACAAAGAAAAGAAATATTAATTTACACAGCTTGTAAAATAATGAGAAAAGAATTCACATTCATTTACACCCTCATATTTAGTTTTTTGTGAAGGAAATACGTTTTATAAACGGATTCATTCAATATTTATTTTAATTTCAGCAACGTTTTTGTAACTTAAGGGCAACCAAAAGCTGCTGAAACATTGTTGTATTTAAAATAAATATTGAATTGACTCATTTATCAATTTATTCGAGAATATACAACATTGGCTAATTAAAGCTATTATGTTGTACATTCTAGCTCCATGTTCAGAGAGTCACAATAAGGTTTGATAAACGAGCTGATTAAAAGGCAAATTAATCAATCTGCCTACTTGCTGTAGAGATCTTCTTGTTGGAAGTCATTATAAAAAAATTACTTTTGAATTTAAGTTATATAATCTAGGAAACTTGTTATCTTTGGGAAAATGTTATCTCTGATGACTCTTGAAAACAGGAGTCTGTTTATTTGTTAAATTTATGATGCAAAACATAACATTATAGTTAAACTTCATTTCTTCTAATCCAGTAACGCTCGGGCTATTAGATTGAATCTAACTTTTTTAGTTGCTCTGAAGAAATTATTTTATCCTTTCGTTGTATGCAACTGAGTTTCTAAATATGCTTTCTCGAGGATGTTAGGCAGCTACTATCCGAGTTTCGAGTAGATAGCGTGATTGAGAGAGTAACCAAGGATGAGAGAAGTGGCAACAATCGCCCATGTTAGGGAGCACCAACATATACGAGCAATCATAGGAACAACCTAACGATGCGAGTAATTGTGTAACTGTTAATACTCAAAATTTTCTATCTGTAATTTTATATATAAATATGCCACATAGATTGTTTTTATAACAATGGAGAAGTTTAAAGCTTAATATAATCCATACAATTAAAATTTATAATCTAACACACAATAACAATTATGACAATTGTTAGATTTGTCTTTACAATGTGAGAACAATTGCAAGAGTTTCTATAGCACGAGCGATCCCGGGTTAAATACGCTCACTTGAAATTTTTCACATGACCCTTCCCCTATTTAAATATTGAGAAAATATATTTTTCTTAAAGATTATTGGTCTGGTAAATAATTTTTGCTCATCAATTATTACTACAGAAACTACAGCTTACTACCTACTAAATAGAATGTAAATTAAAAAAATAAAAGTGCTTTAAAATTTCAAATGCAAAAAAAAGTATTTCAACTATGAATTTGATTAAGGATTAATATGTAATGGTATTTTAAAGTTAAAACTAAATTTTGTTAAAAGAATAATATCCTAAGTAAATTCTTAGAGAATGTACAATTATTTTTTGATTATGTTAAATTATTACGAAAGATTGATAAATTTAAAAATTATTCTGAAAAAGAATTAAAATTATAATAATGTTTAAAACATACTGGGCAATAAAACACAATAAACAAATATAAATACAAAACATAAATTTGCAATTTTTTAAAATAAATTTATGAAAATGATAGATGTTTAGAACAAGCGTTGTGTTATAAAGTTAACACACCAAATGTAATTCTTTTATTTATGTATAATTCTTTGTTTTCCAAATAATGTTGCATGTTCTTTATAAATGTATAACAAAGCCAATTTTTGTTGCTATTAGTAGAATGCCATGTTTCAAAATACAAAAGTATTTATAATCATAGAAAGGTTAATTTAACCAACTAAACTATTTCACTATTAACTTAATAAAATTAACCTATTACAAAAAAAATATATATAATAGTACATTTAATTACACAAATTGTAAAATAAGAAAGCACAAAAAGTTAAACTCACTTTGTTAAAAAAAATGAAGCAATAATAAAATATAAATATTTATCGTATGAAATTAAGGTAGGGTTTTCTTGTTGATCAGTTCTCATTTTATGTAATGCATATTTTTAAAGTTTATATTTTTTCTAGATGTAACAAAATATTTGAATGAGAAAAAACTCATTATACCTTATACATGTTTTCTATATGTTGAAAAATAAAAAAATAAATTTATGAAAATACTTTTCCAAAATATTTTAAAACATTTCCTGATAATTTTTACCCAAACATTAGCGTTATAAAAATTTGGGTAACATACAATAACATACATGTGTATTAAATGCCTGATTAATAAAATTAAAATTTTGGGAAAATAGGTATTAATGTTAACTAAACTTTTGAAAAAGGGGAAAATATGACAAAAATAAAACTATTTGATATAATTACAAAAATTCCTAATGATAATGCATACAACATATGTTAATCAATAGCCACAGACTTATAATCATGGTTTGCTTTTTATATATCTATTTATAATTATTTTTTTATAGATATGTAAAAATAACAAAGTTTTGAATTTAACTATATTTTTCAATTTAATATAAATATATAAAAATAAATATAAAGTAAAGTATAAAATAATGGTATAAAAGTAAACAATAAATGCATTTTAAGCACAGATAACTCAACTAATCTAATCTTAAACTCTATACAATATTTTAATGGAGATTCAAAATTACTTAATCATTTGTACTTGAACTAACTTAATTATTTGTATTTTTATTAACACAGCGGTAAATACAGAAGGTATGCAAAATATTTGAATTAGTGATACAATCTATATATAAATGATAGTACCACGACAGTCGTAGATCCTAATAATACGATGTTCAACGCTATGACAAATTTTAAAATTCAACCATGTGACAAAGGTTTTTTAAAATTGGTTCATTTATGACTAGAAAACAAATTTTAAAAATTTGAATTGTTGCAGCATGGTGCATTGTGGAAGAAAAAAAATCTTTATTATGCAACCCACAAGACACAGAATCAGCTTGTGCCTCTCTTTTTGCAATTCCTTCAATTAGCTCACATTCTCCTGACATATACTGTATCTTGTACAAATTTTCAATCGTTAATAAAATACGTTTTTATTCATCCAATCAAGTTCAAATATATTTCTTTTAACCTATATTGGATGACAATTGATGTTAATACAGTGTTTTCAAATATTTATTCAATAACTAAATTATAAAAATTTGGGGGTCTGGGTCAGATTCGAACTTAGAATCTTCATGTTTGAAGTCTATCCTTTAGGCACTGTAGCTAGAAATGTACTTCTTAAAGATGTATATGAATTTTTATTTTGCCCCTACGTGGTTGTTGTCAAAACCTCCATTGCACAACCTTAAATTGTTACCACACAACATAAATAATGCTCTAGGATTAAAAATGAATAAGAAGAATAAAATAAACCAACAAACTGGACTAAATGTATCAAACCTTGATTCACAAATGGACAATGCAAAAAGAAACCGAAAAGAAATAACAACACAATGCAAGCGATGAAAAAAGAGAAATCGTATAAACCGTAACAAACAAAAATAACAGTCCCTTACCATACATAAAAAGGAAAATTGATAGAAAATTCACTTTCTATTTTACCATTGAATACTATTATTCTGATATATGTTTATACATATTTATAATAATTGTAATTATAAAATAAAAAGAAATAAAATTTTCTTTGTTGATTTAAATAGCAATTTACTTCAAAAATATAAAATTGTATATTACTTGTTTATTTGTAATGTAGTAGAATTTTAAAAAAATATGTTAGTTATTTATAAAATTTTACTAATGGCAAAAATTACAAAATACATGAATAATACTTGCAGAACTTTAATTATAATGAAAAATTCAATTAACACATTGATAGTGGATGGATGAAGTACAAAACTAAGCAGGGAGGAATGCTAAATGAGACCAAGGCAGATTCAGCCCAAAGGTAAGTCATCTATATTGTGTATATGTGTTTAAGGTCCATCTGTTATGAGCAGTGGTTCCAGGAAATACACTCTTATGATTTTTGTATGCCAATTCTCATAACTCCTATTTCAGTGGTTAATTTAGCTCATTTATTTACTAATTCAATAATTTTGTGTCATACAATTTTAAATATTGAGTCCTGAGTCCTAATGAAAAGTTAGAGCGAATCTTTTGTTTATCTTGCTCAGTTAGGGATATGATATCTAACCTTGCATCGCATGACCCAAGGTCTTTGCTTCTCTCTGCCTTGTATATAAGATGATTTTTCTTGCAGAAAGTATTCTTAAACAATTTTTTAAAGCATTTTAAAACCGAAATATAAGAAAAAGTTTAATATATCAAACAAATATGATGTTTACTTACGAATAATCATTTCTAGATCTTTTGACTCATTTGTTATAAAATGGAGAATTTACAAAGTTTCTGTTTGATTCTAAAGATTGATTCATATTAATAAGAAGAAAAAAAATTAGAACAAAAACTTGAGGTAACTTGACAATAGATGAAAATGAAGCTAGTGGTAGTAATATTTAAGGTATCTTAAAATGACCATTTAGTCATGTAGACAAAGTAATAGCTCTGCTTAATTAAACAAAAACATCCTCAGTCATGCAATTCTTTATATACACACGCACCAACTGTTGAAAGATAGATGTACTATGCCAGAAACCTCTGAGGGAATAAACATCCTCACCAACTACTACTTAGCAACCTCATCAACTATGAGTCGTAGCATGATTATTACTGGCCATAGATTACTAATAATTCATACTTTTGAATTTCAGTGACCGAATGATTGGTCAGAAAAGTAGTAGCATTTTTATTGCTTTTTTTGAAAAATACCAACCTAGGCACCACCAATCGGGCTACAAATGTCCTCAAATTTTGAATCTAAACAATTCTTGAAGCAACTCAATCACGCACACAAAATTTTAGAAAAATCTGTCCAGCTGTTTAAGGATTGTCACATATATATGGACAGAAGAAATACACACACACACACACACACACATATTTATATGAAATACAAAATATTTTTAAAGGTATTTTGATTTTTTCAAAAAATTCAATCCTGATAATAATTAAAAAGTAATAAAAATAATTATACAAAATTTAATTAATACAATATATAAAAAATTATATATATATATTCTTGATATTTTACGTTATCCATTGTTTTTCCGTTGCACTGACTTTATGAAGTTAATATATTACTATTGTACGTAATTTTATCCACCATTAAGTGCAATGATTTTACCTTGTGTGATGAGGCACCTTTCGGTCACTTGACCATTGTCGAATCACAGTGATTCAACAATGGTCAAGTGACCGAAAGGTGCCTCATCACACAAGGTAAAATCATTGCACTTAATGGTGGATAAAATTACTTACAATAGTAATATATTAACTTCATATATATATATATATATATATATATATATATATATATATATTTAGATATTAATTAAAACAACCTCTCACCACAAATTCAACAAATTTTATTTTAACCTTATGTACATTTCGACTACAAAGTAATCATCTTCAGAGGTATTTTTACAAATAACTGTTATTTGTAACAATACCTCTGAAGATGATTACTTTGTAGTCGAAATGTACATAAGGTTAAAATAAAATTTGTTGAATTTGTGGTGAGAGGTTGTTTTAATTATTATAAACATTTACGCCACAGTTGCTTTAAGTTGATATATATTTAGGTTAGTTTTGGTTGGTAAGATTATTTAGATTTTTTGGACTAGGAGACTGACAGACTTACCTTGGTAATAGTCCACTCTGTAGTCTTGAAATAAAAACACATAAAAGCATTTAACCAATGAAATATTTCAACTGCACAGTGGTCTTTGTCAATCAAAGAGAAAACACAAAATGAAATATGAGAGAATGAAATAAAATAAAGTAAAAGTTGTAATCTCAGATTGTGAAGAAATCAGATGTCACAGATGCATCCAAGATAAGTCTATCAGTCTCCTAGTCCAAAAAATCTATATATATAATTGCAAATCTATCATTATGAAGTCAACAAATAATTTAAACTCAATTTTAGTCAAAATTTAATTTTTGGCCAAGAAAATGACCTAAAATTTAAAAATTCTGTTTTTTATAAACTAAGACATATTTAAATTAGGATGATCATATTTCAAACTTTTAATGTGGTAAATATACCACTGCATAGTTTCAGAGCTGTTTGGAAACTTGTGATGATTAATTTTAAACTGTTTGAGACTATTATTGCCATTGTTGAAAAATGTTAACCGAGAATGAATTCCTTTAAGTTGTGATTAAAAAAATTTTTTTTAATTTTTACATTGACATTTTAATTGTTAAAAAATATTTGTAGCATTAAACGAATTAATAGTCATTGTGCTATTATTAATTGTAGGGCAAATGTCTTTTAATTTATTTTTATGGTCTACCAAATTAGCCTCAAAATAGGTTTTAAATGTGTATATAAAATATTTTAAACTAGGTAATAGTATATTAATACACATCAGGAAAAAGCAAAAAAATATATCTAGATCTTATATTTGAAGATAAAATAATAAACTCAATCATGAAAAGATGTGTACGTAGGCAAAGGTTCTCCCTTAGAGTAGTAGTAGGTAGATTTTAAGTGTTTCATAAATTTATACCTTCTAACAGATAATAGGAAAGAAAGATAAATGACAAAAGGAATAGAAAAAACAAGTGTAGTGCAACTAGATTAATTTTAACTAACAATTTTACCTGTTTTTGTATGAATTTTAAACACTGTTTTAATTAAATGCTCCAAATAAATAATCATATTCACTTGAATAAAAAAATATTTTAAATATAGTTAAAATAATAGCTTAATTAACTGATAAAAATCTTTTCACAATAAATCAAGTGAACTTCCAATCTGACTTTGTTTTTACTATTTGTTATTATCTAATCACTTATTTTAACAAAACAATTTCCTAAAGCAAATTGCAGTGTTAAGAAACAGAATATCAACATCCTACACATATCGATTTAAAATCAGCATTCTTATAATAATCCTCTAAACCTCAAACTAATAGGATTTAGGTTTACACCTTATTCTTCTTTATATTCACAAACTTTTTTAGATTCTTCACTGGTGATAATAGTCTATTTGACAGATCGTTGTAAAAAATGCAATACTGAAACCACTTAAATTTTTTTCTATAAAGTACACTTTATAAGCTTTTTTACACTTATAAGCTTTCTTAGGCCATGAAAATGCCTATTAGGCCTATTTCTTAGGCCAATCAATTAATGATTGACATTAACCTTATAAAAACAAACGATTTTGTTCGAACCCTGCCCTATTAAATTTCCATCATACTAAAAAAAAGATTGGTAATACCAGGAAAGTAAACACATGTCAAAGAAGATTGCACTTATAATAATCACACTTACATTAAAACAAAAATATGACAGGGCGTAATCTGAGACGCAGGCGGCGCAGCACACGCAATCCACGTTTTATGGTGCAGCACACGCAACACACGTTTTTTTTACCAGCACATGCTGAGACGTAGCACACGGCATACACATGCCATTTCTGCCTTGAAAATAGAAGATACCGATTCCAACTCATTTGAATTCGATATGGAAATTGAGGAATTGGTTCTGTGGCAGAGTGAATATAAGAAAAAAACGAAACATACACATGGCTATGTTGGCCCACAAAGAGTCTTTATTTGTTTTTTTGCAATAACCTTCATGATTCACATCGTATAGCACATGTAACTCGCACAGAGTTATTAGAAATTTTAAAAATATAAGAGCTAAGTACAATATGTAAACTACGGTTCAGTGTTTGTCTATTACTGACTATATCAACCTATATCGACCATATATGTTAAAACATGTGTGGCATTAGAGATTTTTAAAATATGAGAGTTAAGTACAATATGTTAACTACTGTTGAGTGTTTGTCCATTACTGAATAAGACAACTTAACTGTCAAAACATTTGTGGCATTAAAGATTTTAAAAATACAAGATTCAGGTACAATATGTGAGCTACTGTTGAGTGTTTGCCCATTACCAGGTGAATCAAATTGTCATTTAACGACATCTTGGATCCCTAGTTGCGTGTCGTGTGTCGTCAAATCTGTGTCAGTGCTACAAACTGTAACATGCCGGCCCATGCGTGTGCCAGATACAAACACGCTTGCGCCTCAGCTTACGCAGCGTCATTAGAAAATATGGCGGCACAGTTTTCTACCATGTGTTGCATTGCGTGCGCTGCGCCGCATGCGTCTCAGCTTACGCCCCGCCTATAACTCATAACATATTCAGCTCCACCTTTGTTAGGAGCTGCACAATTAAATCAAGTTTTATTGTGATTTAAGTTTCAGGGTTCTAAATTAAAGAATTCTAAAACCACCATTTCTAAAATCTATGTTTTTTTTCAAATACAACAACTGTCTAAGTCTCTCTATATCGTGAGTTGATTTAGAATAGAATAAATATAAATCCCTGAAAAGTAAAAGATTTTAATTAATACATAATTTTTTCAGTTCAGCTATTGTTAAATGATTTGAATTTTTTAATTTTTATGATTTTAAATGTTTTTTTCCTATTACTGAATTTCTTTGAAGTGCCTACTTTAGACATAATTACAAACACATTTTTCAGCAATGAATTAAAAATTGTTTAAAATCGTTAAAGTATCCTTTTCTTTAACAGAAGAAAGTAAATTATAAAACAGGGAAATTATTTATATGCAAGCACATTTCTTCATGATTGCTGTACGCCTTTCCAAATGATAATAGAAAATACTGATTGATACATTCATTTATAAGTTAGGTACATATATTTGACACATACAAATATTGCTATGATTTTGTTGCACAACTTACATCTAATACACCTGGGAAGAGTTTCAGCTAAAGCAGTCACTTAGTTAATACTTATTTCTGTATCACATACATAGAACTGTCATTTCTATTTTTAGGTTAGTTTATTTTAAAATTCCTTTTGTAATTAGAACTAAATATGCATAGATTTACATTTGATAAAAACTGACATTTAGTTCTAGTTGACAAAGTTAAATACTTGCAACTAAGAGTATGCTCCAAGTACGCCTACAGACTCATATGCTTTGTATAAATTTACATATTTCTGTTCACCATATTTTTAATACAGATTTGCAAAAGTCTTGAATATTCCTTTTAGCAAAAAAAAATATAGTAACTTGACAGAATAGATTTTATAAATAAACAAATGATCAATTAAAACATTATTATATAAACTGATCTGAAATAAATGTATGCTGAATTTGTTTATAAATACCTTCTCAAAAAAATATTGTTTTAGGTCAGTCTTGAGTTTTACATTACACAGGTAAATTGACAACAGGTGAAACATTTAAATATCTTGGCTACTTCTATTCCTCATTTAGGTGCTCCAAGCCATTACAACTTTTTTGAATGGCACAAATATTGCACAATTTGATTCACTGAAAAAAAACAAGAAAACATTTTTCATATGAAAAAATTTAAGAGAGTATTTTTCCTAAATTAGTTCTATCAAATAATCTAATGGTGTCTCTTTGTGTTTTACTCAATCACGTAAAAACCACTGGACCCATTGAGCTAAAATTTTACATGGACATTCTTATGTTCCCTGGTTAACACATAGGCCTATTTATATTTATAAGTTTCATCCAGTGGTGGACTTTCCATTAGGCACACTAGGCACGCGCCTATAGGGGCAGCCTCGAGGGGGCGGCAGGCGGCAGCCGTTTTTTTTTTGTACCGATAAGTTTTAGTGACAATAGTAATAGTACCTAGTTAAATTTGGTGAATGTCATAATGTAAATCTCAGTTAAATCAGTGGCGGATCCAGCAGGGGGCGACCTCCCTGAGAATAGAAAACTGCCTTTTATTTTATTGTTTTTTAATTTTATCGATGGAACCAAAATAAATTTTTAAATTTATTTTTATAAAAACAGTCTTTAAATAATATTATCTTGGAATTTTTTTTAATAAATTAAAAATATCACCAAAAATGTTTAAAAATTTATACTTGTGTAATGTCTGAGTGTGCATGTGAGACGTTACGTGTGTGTATGTATATATAATATGTGTATGTGTATTATACAGGCTTTGAGCTGCGCCCAACGGAAAATTAAAAAATTCCATAGTACATGCCATCGGATGTTTTAGGCATCTCCAAATAAGGAGATAACGAAAAACATCCCATGTACCGTTAAATGCGTATCTCGCTGCCTTGAATGCAAGGCATACTAGGGCCACTTACTGCCTCTCACTCGACCTCTCCCCCAAATTTTATTCAAAATATATTTCATTAAAATATAGTGCCCAATATATAGTATATTATTATTTAATATGTACTTTATGTTTATTAATATTGCATTAGGACAGTAAACTATGGTCGGCACGGTAATCGGTAATTAATTTAAACATAAAATGCATTATTGCATGAATACCAACATAATGTTAATCTCAAAGCGCATCATTATTAAAAGTTAATAATTTTTTTATCATGCGTTTCTTTGAACAGGCATGAAAACGGATTCGTATGGTGAAAAATTAAAAGTATTATATTACGTTGGGACGTTTCGAACAAATTCGCAAAGGGGCGGCGCCTAGAGACGGCACCATGGCAAAGTCCGCCACTAATTCCATCAGGGCACCGCCCCACGGACTTTGAAAAATCACTTAACGCTCAATTATATATATTCCATTATATGCTTGACTTGGCCTAATCAGCTAATAATCACCTGTAAACGTAACTTGTAAACACATTTAAACAGCTGATAGTTATTGTTTGATGTTATTCATCTTTGGAGGTTAGTTATACTTTACAAATGTTATGTTACAACCAGAAGCTTTCCCTTCCCTTGGTTTTTCAAGACAATCATCAGTAAATTTTTGCTAAATATATTTATTTGGATTTAATATACACTGTATATGTTCGGTGTCTGTATGTGTTATTCAATCACGTAAAAACTACTAGATCCATTGAGCTGAAATTTTACATGGACATTACTAGGGTCTCTAGTTAACACACATGCCTATTTTTATTTAGAAATTCAATCAAGACACCACCCCAATGGCTTTGAAAACTGCTTTAACATTCAATTATCTATACTCCATTATATACTTAGCTTAGTCAGCTGATAGTATATTTGTTTGTAATCACCTGTAAAAGTCACTTCTAAACACAATTAAACAGGTGATAGTAAATGTTTGTTGTTATTCATTTTTCAAGGTTATTCTTTACAAATGTCATGCTATAAGCAGAAGCATTTACACTTTCTCTTGGTTTTTCAAGACAATAATCTGTAAGTTTATAAATTATAGTTTGATATATTTATTGGGATTTAATTTCAGTAAATTAAATTCAACCCAAATACAAAAATTAATCAATACAAATATACAGAGTACGAAGGACGGGTACTCTGCTAGTTATAAATATAGCATAATCCAGGCTCCTTTTTCTGCTGGCAACCCACCTCACCTTATCGGAATATCTCCATGGTCCAATGGCCCAATAGAGTAAAAAACAATATTATAATCGTATACCTTCTTTATATATTATAAATTACATACGCATGCACGCACACACACACCCACATATACATGTATATTTATATATATTATTTGTTGTCACGTGACAATGATTTAAATGTTTGTGCATTTTATTTTTAATTGCTTTATAGAACTATGGGTAAAAGAATACGATTGAAATCAATGTGATTTGCTTCGATTTCTCTGATCTTTTCTGGTTTATTATTTTGTTTTCGATAGTTTTATGATCCAACTGAAGTCGTGACCCAACTGGAACCCTTCTGCAGCCCACCAGTTGGGAAGTGCTGCACTATACCATTCCTAAATACTTGGCAAACAACAGGCAACCGCCCTGACAAATACTACACCATATCCTAAAGAGCAGTGACTACATGACTAAATGGGCAGATTCAAGCTCAATAGATCTGGACTAGGAGCAGGAGTTTACTGCAAGATTTCTCAATGCAACAATTCAGTTTGAGTCTACACCAGCAACTTGAACAGCTAACGGCTTAGGAAATTAAGAACTGTTTTCAATGTGTGTTTTCTTTAATGAGTCACAGGCAACTATTGAAACCTTTGCTAGCAGCAACCCAACATTCTGAACCTTAACAATAGACTGCATTGGATCCTTGACTGGACGGAGACCCTTGCCACACTCAGCATTGACAGCTTGACTTTACACCTTCAGTGTATTCCAGGCCATATTGGTTCTCATGAGAATGAAACTACTAATGATCTAGTAAAAAAGGGAACTTTACTTCAGCAACTAGATGGGCCTACAACTCAAACCTCAGTAAACCATATCTTTGAAGCTTAAATTAAAAATCAGCTGTAGAAATCGAATAAAAGGTATACAAGGGGGAAAATGGGAAAGCATTTTTACTTAAGGTCCTATCCTAAAAAAGCTTTAAAGATCAGTCAATGGCAGAATTTCAGCAGTGAATCACTTATGAGTTTATAGAACCCTACGTGCCCCACGCTGGCCTGGTAAACAAATATATATGCCCACTTTGAGAACAGAAGCACACTTCTCGGGAACATAAATATGTACCAACAAAACTGTCTTGTCCAGCCTGTCACTGAATAGCTGAATTTCTAAGGATTAGCTTTTAATAAGTCAAATAAAATAATTATGAATTTTGATTACTACTTTTTTATATAACTAAATCAGAAATTATTATTTTAAAAATATAACAGTTTAAGACATTATATTTTATACATACACACACACAGTAGTCTCGATAACTCGAGGTAGATGGGTCAAAGACCACCTCGGATTACACGGAAATACGTTCCGGTACATTACAATAAATAGGTGTTTTAATGAACCCTAATACAGGACTATAATAAAAATGTACAAAATCAGTTTATAGAACTTTATATGGACATTTATTGAAACCCCAACTCATTTTCTTTACATTCCGAACTGATATAAACATTTATTGCAAGTCCGACTCATTTCCTTTGCAAACCATTTTCATATGAATATTTCTTAGACGCCTGACTCTTTTTCTTTGCACACCATATGGGTATAAACTTTTTTTGGAAGCCCGATTCATCATTTTCATTCTAATAGATAAAATAGGCTCAAACAGAAATAGGTTTGAATTTAACAAAACCTAGAATTATTGGGGCTTGGAACTTCTAGACTCTACTGTATATGTCTTATTTATACTTATACATACTTATTTCATACATATATGTAAACGTTTCCCCATATTTTTTGTATACAATATATAGCACTCTAACATTCTGTTTGTATGGGGTTGACCATTTTGGGAGATTTATTCCTTTGTCAGCTTGGACTATACTAACATCTTGGTTTTTTCAAAGATAGAGTGAGAGTGTGAAAAAAGTTAATTGTAATGAAAGCCTATTATTAGGTAAATTTTAACGTCAATGGGTGTAAGTATGTGTGTTAGGTGTAATTTGAAATGTCTGATTATTTTATATTATTCAGTTGTATGAAATCTGTTAGCTTAACTTACAGAAGAATTCTTATTGTGCAGAAGTATGTTATTCTTATTTGTGCAGAATTTGTAGCTATTTGATACATTTGTTTAGTTATAATTTATGGGCTTGAGGTGTTCAGTAAAGTGTTATGTAAGGGCTTGACTTGAGTGTTATGAATTGTGAGTGTTCTTATGAGTCCTTAGTATACTAAATTTAAACTACTTAATTAAGTGAATATGTAATTGCTTACTTGCTGACGCGTTTCAAAACGATCGTTCCTTTTACGAAGCTAGAGAGGGTTAGCTTCGTAAAAGGAACGATCGTTTTGAAACGCGTCAGCAAGTAGGCAATTACATATTCACTTAGTCAAGTAGTTTAAATTTAGTTTAATCAGTGAATTCAAGATGATTACATCAAGAAACTTCAGTCCTTAGTATGTTTGAAATTTGTTCTAATCATTTGGAATTAAATGGGGTTTATTATTAGAAAATAGATAAAAAATAAACAAAAATCTCTACCCACATATTTATGACAACCTGTGTCATGTCTCTGATGATGGTTCCTTGGTAACCGAAATGTACATCACATTAGAACAAAAACGTTTTAGGTTAAATGTTTTTGCGTATTATTTATTGTGAAGTTTGTTATTTATTTTATTTATTTATTAATATATTTTTTAGAGAATGTCAGTCTGAAACTTTTCTTGTTAATCACACCAATGTTTTTAATAAATTTTTTAGAAATAACTAAAAATAGCAAATTCGTGTTAAACAATAAAAAATAATTATATATAATGGATATTCATAAATAATTTTAACTAGGTTATAAATGATTATAATTTATAATTAAAATAAATAACCTCTCTCTCTAGCACACACACACACACACACACACACACAAATATTTACACTTTTAATTTTATAAAAAATACTTCACTATTTTTATAACTAAAAATTTTTCTTTAACCACTGGCCTACTGAAATTTCTCATCAGAATTAATTCAGATTATTGTTCAATGCTGTGAGATACAAATTGTGAATCAATAGTTCAATTTAAAAATAGTTATTAAGAAATATCATTAAATTACAATAGTATTCTAAGTGAAGCTATTAATTATAAAAAGAGTGAAGTGGATAATCCTCAAAATGAACAATAATATTTTACCAATCAAAGAGGTATCGCCCTTGAAATGTCCCATCAGAATTTCCATCAGCCTTGGGTAACTGAACACCAACATGAGTGTCTTGACGGCCAGGAAGTGGACCCACATAGCGTACTCTCCCCACAACAACTCTACCTTCAGGAGTGATCACTTTTACCCAATAATCCAGTTTTAGGTCCCGAGGTATCTTTGCCAAAAAAGGTTGTGCAGATTTTGGAGGCTCAAATTCTATGAAGAATAAAAATTATACAGAATATAACAGTTAAACAGGCTAAATATATTTTTATTGTTTTTTTCAAAGATAATGCAAAAGCTAACTTATGTTATTTTATCTAAGGCAAAATAAGGTTTAAGAGATACTGACAAAAATCATCTACCGCGATTGAAAATGTTTTGTCTCAGTAGGTTTTTAAAAATTCACTTAAATAATAAGTTTGATGTCTTTAAATAGCTTATCGATAAATGTTTTTAAAAGTAAATCAGAAGTAAAATAGAAACTCATTATAATGGACTAATTGAGATTTAGCGTTATCAGTTTTAATAAAAGTTTGTTATAAAAAATACCTTCTTGGTGACTAAAATGCAAATAAACCAGAAAAAAAATGTAAGGTATTAATGAAAAGAAATAAACTCATTTTAAACATTTACATTTTATTCACAGTGATTAAACCTCATATAGCACGTTCTCTGTTGCTACTGCAACAAAAAATTCCATGTCAGTGCTGAAAAATGTTTGTTCTCTTGAAAGTTTTCAAATTGACATTGGATGAATTTTGAGGTTGTTTAGAACAAAAGTCACAATTGAGGGAGCATGTGTTTACAAAACCATTGTCAACACTTAATAAGTTAGTATTATAAATATTACTTATATGTCTAAACAACTTTCACAATTCTTTTGAATCAATGGATGTATTTTACCAAACATATGTGATATTTTGGATAGCAAAATTCCACGAAAAAAGCAAAGTTTTTGTTCAACAAAACATTTATTAAAATTATTAGTAATATTTCCATACTATATTCATAGTTTTATTCCATCATTTTTAGAGAAAATCTCCCTTGACAGAAGGTATAAGCACTCCACTGGTGCAGGCATATTTACGTGGTTACCAGAATATATATAGGATTCATTTCCCAAACATAGTCCATTTATAAGCGAAGACCAGTTAAATAAATTTCGTTGTAATAATGTTCTATTGTATTGATTTTTTTGATATCTAGATATACAGATGCATATGGTATTGCTTGTATAATTTTCAGCTATCTATGTAAATTGACATTGACATTATTCCGATAAACTTCTGTTATCCATATATACTAAAACTGTCATTCAAAGTGTTAAGGTATCGTTGTGTTAATAAATTAAAGTTTTATCATGATTTTAAAACTAATAACAAATATTCAAAGAGTAAATATGTAATACTTATATTCCTTCTACAATCGAATACACTGAAACACAGAAATTATTTATTTTCTACAATTTTATACTTATATAAATGATAAAAAGAAGAAATTACTTATGTTAGGACAAAAGCTTTACCTCTCAGAGGATCAGGATCTGAATGCCTTCGAGAACGTCTCTTCTTTCCCATATAGTTGTAATCCATACCAGTTAACATAGAATCTATAGAGCGACGGAGAAATTCTTCCGATTCATCAATTAAAGAGTCTGTGGAATCTTCCCCACTTTCATTTTCTATTGGCAAACGTAAGTCTGGTAAAGACTGGCCTGGTCTTCGGGAACTTGATTCTGAAATAATTATTTACCTGAATTTTTTTTTAAATTGATGGTTTTAAAAATGTTTACAAAAAACACAAAGATATTCACACACAGACGATTTATAGATGCGCTTTTTATTGTTATATATCTATTTATTATTGTACAAGCATTACATCAACAAGAATATTATTAAACAGTATGCATGAAGCTTTTCGTCAATGTAATATATTTATATCAGATGCTTTTGTCACTATCGACATCTAAAACAATATAGTGGAATATATTTCAGCTATATGTAAAATGATTTAAAAAAGATAAAATAATGCTTAACTAAATCTTTAATAAACCAAACACTTAAGAAATGAAAAGAGAAAGCAGGTTATTAGGAATTCATAATTAATAAATTTTTTCAGCTAATGTGGGCTAATTTTAATTAAATAAATAAAACCCACTTACCCCAATACAAAAATCTCAATTTTACTAAAATTACTTTATCTACATTTCAACTACATGGTAATCATCTTCAGAAGTATACTATTGAGTATTCAAGTACTATGTAATTGAAACGTACATAATGTAATTTTAGTAAAATAAAGATTTTTGTATTGTGATTAGTGGGTTTTATTTATTTAGTTAGGAATTTATACTTGTAATATAAAAATTATTTATTATTTCATACCTTTGAAAGTAACTCGATTTCGATTTTTTGCTGAAGGAGTTGACTTCAAAGCTTTGCTAGAGTATGCAGTGTGTAGTCTCTGATCTGAAAACCTTCCTTTGGTTCCTGATGTATATAAACCCACTATATCCGATTGCGTTGTAGCATGAGTATAAGAAGGTGAGAAGGGAACGCTTCTAGAACGACGACAATGAGTGGGTGATGTTGGCGTAGACCAATTTGGTCTTTGAACATATGAATTTGTCCAATAAGTATCCAAGGATGAAACAGACGGTTTCATTGAATGCCTTCTTCTTTCAGTCAAATCAGTAGCTAATGGGGAAGGTATTGACATTAATGACCCTTGGTAATATTCCCAACTTTGCTGACGGTGATTACAATCGCACGGAGACCAAGGAGTACGACCTAAATAACTGGGTGACATTACACTATCGGCATTTTTCATGTAAGTAAATGCGCGAGGGTAGTTCTTACAAAGTACAGATGCATTTATTGTTTCATTGTACAGATGATCTGCACTTCTGGAAAGTTCTGGTACCATACTTGTAAAATTTATATCAGAGAGTAATATTCTTCTTGCTTCTTGGGTTTTTTCTGATAACTTTAATGACTGCTTCCTTGGTGGGGTTTGTTGAACTGGAAGAGCAAATTTAGAAGGTAATGTAGTGAAGTTTTGATTTATTTTATTATGAGCGAGGTAACTTTCAGATCTCCAATGTGCTGGCAGCGCAGAAATATCAGTCTGAGCTTCGGATTCTTGTTTCTTTGAATTTCTCTCAGCAAGAATTGGTCTCATATTTCGAGGACTTCGAATAGTATTATGAGAGAATTTGACTATTAACGGTCTCGGACTAATTGGAGCCGGATCCAGTAGCTGACTTTTACTTCCCGTTAGAGCATCTCGATGGATTATTGGTTTGTAAGGGATAGTGTTGGGCAGTGTGTTGCGTCTTGATATTTGTGATGGATTTTCATTTTCATCCACAACTCCACACTTTGATATGTCCGTCTCAACCAATACAGACTGAGTCCAAATATGTTTAAGAGTTGTGTTTGGTACATAATCATCTGTTTCTTTTTCTTGTGAAGGTTTTGGCTGCCAAGTGTCTGTCTCAGCTATTGATACTAAGTCTTCTTGCAATCCACTTAATTCTTTAGTATCATCTGTCGTAAAAATTAATTCTATATCATCCAATTCTTCTGAATCTTCAGATTCCCCCTTACTGACTTTTGGCGTTCCTGCTCCATGGTGACTTGTTGAACTTGATATTGATTGATCACCGTCTTCAAAAACAGATTTTTCCGTGTCATCACCATTTTCCAAAGATATCTGTTCCACCAAACCATTTGTTTCTCCAACAATAGGTTCTTTCTCAGGCACATCTGTATTACCATCGTTTTCAACCTTTGACGGATCCATGTACTTGTTTTTCTCTAAATTAGAGACAGAAGACGATAATGTTATAGGATAAATTAAACTTACATTATCAGAAGACAAAACTCTCTGTCGCAACACATGATTTTCTAATGATAGTTTCTCAATAGTTTGTTTATAAACTGAAGTATCAACTTTTTCTTGAATTTGTTGTCTTAGTGAATGTAATTCAGCTCTTGACTGCTCTAATGCAGCTCTTAAGGCAACAACAGTTTGATGTAATGCTCTTACAGTGTCTAAACTATGTCTGTCTGTGTAAACCTCTTCCAAAACTTGCCCTTGATTCCTAATGTCCATTTATTCCATACGCTTGTCATTTCTGCTTTGATTAAATATTTTGATCTATATGAATATATTTGCACTTAATATAATGCAATGAAGTTAAGATTTTCTTAGATCCAATTCTGTGTTTTCAGGTGCCATCTCAAAAGACCTGAAGATAAAAAATATAACAGAAAAATTAATTTAAAAAATATTAGAGTAAAATTAGAGTTAATTAGTTTTTCTTACTCTTTTTTGCTAATATTTTAGCTCAATCACAAAAACAACAAAAACCAATACACCTTTAATTGAACAAATCAAACTTAGATATATTATGTCTCAGTTTTTAAATATTTTCTACATTGTGCTTGTACCAACACATTAAATACTAAATTGAAATATAAAACAAAGCTTTGTTAATTATGAATGTAAAAAATAAACAAGGATGGTGTACTTAAATAATAAGTAGTTAATTTCTCAATTATAATTAATTCCTATTAAACTTTTTTATACCTTCATTGGACCAACATTTCAAATTTAATGTTTGTATTAACAAACATAGGATTTTAAAAGAAGGTCAACTACAACAGACATAATTAAACCAATTAATTTAAATCCCTTGTATTAGCTCACACTCTCTTTATAATAAATACCTTGTTATTGTCTAAATTTTCAATTTTTAATAAAATACATTTTTATTCATTCAATCAAGTTCAAATACATTTTTTAACCTACAGTAGATGACAATTCATGTTAATACAGTTTTTCAAATATTTATTCATATTTAAATGTAAAAAAACAATGTCATGGTCAAATTCAAACTGAGGAACTACATGTTCGAAATCCAGCACTTTAGCACTAAGCCATACCCATTAACAGAAATCAGCAGATACTTAAAGATGTATATGAAATTATAAAAGAAAGGTACCTTGTAATAGTGAATAATTACAAGAGATTGATAGAATGAGAAGCTATAGACCACCACAGCTTCATGAATTATAAACGAAAAAAAAGAAATGGAAAATTGCAAGGAAATTTGCTTTCTATTTTGCTACTTAATATTGTAATTCTGTCATACATATATACATATTTATATTAAATCTAATTATAAAATAAATAGTAACTAAAATAAAATATGTCTTTGTCAACCACAGTAGAAGTTGATTTTTCTTTTAATCTATATTACTTGTTTATGTTGAAAACGAGACAATTTTTAAACATATTCTTACTACAAAGTATCTATTAAAAGATTATTTTTGTCATAATATTTAATGATATTAATTACATTTTAGGGAAATTGAAGTTCATTACTTTATGTGTTTAATACATTTTCCTTTAAAGTCATGAACAGAAATTACAATGAACATATAAAAACTACTAGCTTTATAAATTTTATTTGTAAGACACTGTAAAAATCATATGAATAACGTATTAAAGAAAACAAAATATTTGTAACTAAGTTAAGCTAAAATCAATGATGTTTATTCTCATAAACAAATTTAATTTTTCAAAAATCATTGCTTATTTTTAAAAAAAATTATAATTATAATTAATCATTTTAAAAAATTCATGAAAAAGCAATTTCTTTGCAACTAAGGCTAATGTTTAAATTTAAAAAATAATCATTATTATAATGAATTTCTATGCAGTTTAATAATAGTTTTCAAACAGTTGAGAAAGTACAGTAATATTCTTATAGAAGTATCAATAAATTTTTAAAAATTCATATAAATGGTTAATGAATCATTATTTAGATTAGAACAATCTGGTGTTCAAATTTGATTTTGCCTCATTTATGTCAAACAACAAAAAAATGTTTTGTGAGATAAATTAAGGGTAATTATTTATTTACATTCTACACGCAATTATTATTCTGATTCATTAAGTCTTTAGGGATATGGAAAAATCTTAAAAACTTAGTAACAATGAGCCAAAAATTTAAAATATTGACAAAATAACTACACCTCACTATAAACCAAAATTTTTATAAATTATGTGTTTTGTAAAAGAGAGCATTATGTTATACTACATTACAATATAGATACAAAATATCTAGTCAGGATAGAGTCGGTTTAAAAAAACAACAGAATAAAATCTGTTAAAATGCCACATTGTCAAGTGTGTGGCCATCCGTTTTGGTATACATTTTTGAACGCCACAAGGCACAAGAAGGATGTGTTCCACTTTTAATGCAAAAACGTTTTGTCTATATTATGGATCCCTTCTACATTAGTTTATGACTATCCAAACTATTCAGCATGGTCAAATTAATCAGGAAAAATTAATTTCACCGATTGGCGCAGTAGTCCTGATCTTAATAATTACCAAAATTATTTTTGTACAAAATATAATTTATAGATTGGGTACAATTCTCAAATCATTTCAACATCTTACTTAAAAATTAAAATTAGGAAAAATAACTTTTTATATGCTTTACAAAATCCTTCTCCCTTAATGATTTTGTAATGTTCTAATTACACACACACACACACCTACACATTAAATACAAGCTTTTTCTATTGAAAAGTCTGTTTTCTTGTATTGGTGTTATGAAGTGAAAGTGATATATATATATATATATATATATATATATATATATATATATATATATATATATATATAAACATACCTGTGTATATATTAGCTAAATTGTATTTTTTCAAAATTTAAATAAATAAAACCTCTTCACCCCAAATAAATCTTTTTATTTAATTTCTTACATACAATGTAATTGTAAAGTAATCATCTTCAAAGGAAATTATTACAAAATGATGGAAAAAATGTATTAATTTTTTTTTGTATGATTGCTTTGCAATTGAAATATACCTAAGGATTTAAAACAAAACGTTTATTTGTGGTAAAGTGGTTTTATTCACTTTAATTAAAAATTATGCCACTGTTGGTAAGTTGTATTTTTAAAATAATTACATTAAATAATTTATAACTTACTCACATAACAAATGAATTTCATCCAAGCTATGAAAATATTAAAATGAATTTTTTTAAATCTAATTTCTTTTCATTTAAAAATTATTTTTTATGTAAAAATGTTCGAATTACCACCATTGTTCAAACTAATTTCAATTAACTTTATTCACAAAAATAATTTTTCTTAAACATTTTAAGCATTTTGCTTCTTCAGATCCCTATTTCTTATCAACAAACTTGCAGACGACTGCATCGACCCAGCCTTAAACACTGCCTTTAGAATTTGGAAAACGATTGCTATAAAAAGAATTAGAATTGTTTATAAGTACAGTCGATAGAAAAAGTTCATTTTTTACTACTCTAATGCTAGTTGTTATTTCCATAGTAAAAAACACAAGTAACTTGAATTTCTTTCTTAATTAATTATTTTAGGAGACACGTCGGTGTTAAAATTAAAATAACGTAAAATTTCATTAACGTTTTGATTACTAAAAGATAAATTAATTTTTTCACAAAATGTTGATGTTTTATTAGCCATTTAAGATAATTTATGTAATTAAATGTGACATCGATTTAAAGAATTTTCTATATTACAATAACTTTCTTGTTTTTGTGTATGTAATACTATAAGTGTCTAATTTCTCTGAGTTCATAAAGTCTATTTCATCTTTCGTATCTTAATAGTCTCAGTAACTTTTATCACAATAAAGTTTTGATCTATGAAAACATAGTTATGTTGAAGGAAGTACGAAACAGAAGCAAAGTTAACCTAACTTTACGGAATTGTTATATACATTTGGTGAAATGTAGTTTTTATTAGTGATTTCACATTTCAATATTAATTTTTATTTGTTGGTACCATATTCATGTGAGCTACTAGTTTTTAACTATAACATATTTACAAGTGTTTTTAGTTATTAATTTTCATTTTATCAACTTTTGTTGTTTTTTTGTTAAATTGTGTTCTGAAATATTTTCAATTACTTTGATTTATTCTGACATTTTGTGCACACACTTTAGGTAATAGTATTAATCAGTTGCAGTACTTCATTTCTAAACAAAATTTTTAAAATAGTAATATTTAACTGCAGGAATATAATTGGGTAAAAATATAGTCTTAATGTTGTTGGTTTATTTAATTTTTTTGTTTTTATATTACTCGTTTTAATGAGTAGAACACGAATATCAACTTTTTTTCCGTGGGAAATGCGGAAAGTTACTTTTTTTCACATTTTAAATGTTAAATAGATTTGGTTGTAATTTTCTGCATCGGCAATAAGTCAAATATTTACCAAAATTGCAACCAAATCTATCCTGACTGGATACTTCGTAGGTATACTTTAATATAGGTAGATAATAATGTTGAATAAAATTATTACCAAATCTATCCTGATTGGATACTTTGTAGGTATATTTTAATATAGGTATATAGTAATGTATAAAGTTACAAACCTAGACGTAATGCAGTGTGCTGTAGCTACTGCGCGCCCAGTTCATGCTATAGGCCTACATGCCTTTACAACCTAACATTTAAAATGTGAAAAAAGTAGCTCCGTATTTTCCGCAGAAAAAAAGTTGATATTCGTGTTATACACATTAAGATGAGTAATTTAAAAACAAACACAAATTTTTAAAACCAACATCATTAAGACTACATTTTTACCTATAGGCCTAATTGATAGTAAAATTTGGGTGTTTATTTCCCGTTCACACGGAATCGCTTTTACCAAAAAATATTATACCGGATGATGCAGAAAGTCATCAGAAATACAAAAAAAATTATGAAAACTCCCTCGAAACATTAAAAATTTTAATAAATAGAAATCCTCTCCTCCCCTGCACACGTAAAACGTTATTAATTCAACATTTTGACTTTAGTTTTTGGACGTAATAACTTGCAAAATGCCTCCGAAGTGTAATTCAATTCACCCCCTTGGCACCCAAAAAATTATAAATAAAAAAAACATTTGAACATAGCACTATTAGCACCAAACACCATGTTTCATTCAGTACACAAAACTTATAGAATTATAAAACTTGCACACCTACAGAACCTATTCAATGCACAAAACAGAAAATATTGTATTGAACATTTATTTACATATCTTTTATTTCTAACTTTAGCCTAAAAACGATAGAACTTACTGTCGTTTTAATTTTTGGAGCTTGAGCTAAAGTTTTTATAATTTTTTTTGTATTCCTGATGGTTTTCTGCATAGCCTGGTATGAATGTTTTGCTTAAATCGATTACATGGGAACAGGATATAAATACCAAAATTTGTAATTCAGGTTTTTTTATACAAGGTTTTTTTTCAGTCATGCAAGGTTTAAGGTTATAAACCCAAAGCAATATACATGACAACTGAATTTTATTAATAAGTGATTGTTTTGACTCCCTTGTATAAATTGTCAGATAAACACATTTAATGTTCAGGGGGACTAAAAAGTCTAAACAAACTGAGTGTATACAAAAGATTCTAACTCAAGAAATCATTTACAAAAATAATGTGATTTTAAATGTCACATACCATAAATAGTGTTTCAACTTTGAAAAAAGTGAACTAATATCATACTAGCTTTAAAAAACCTATGTAACAATTTAAAATCACACATGAGAAAATCACACGTTGAAGGGTTAATGTAAACCTATAACAAATTTCATAGATTTATTAATGTTATCGATTTAGATTCTCTCTTTTAAATAGTTACTGATTTGCTTATTTACAAATGGTTATGTTATTTCTTTTTAGTGAAAAGTTTTTTATTTAAAAATTATTTTGCTTATTATAGTGTATATTTTGTTTGTTATGAAGGACAAATATTGTTATTAAAGTTAACATTACTTTTTATAGTTGTTCAATAATTTATAAGGCAATTTTCGACAAAATAACTATGATAATTCACACACTTCTATCACTGCTATTATTTACACACTTAAAATTTACAAAAATGTTTAAACATTGTTTTAATTAGATCTACTAATGAAAACTAAGTTTACTAATTAATTGTCTATTTTTACTTAACACACACTGTCACTGTCCTTCATTCTGGCATTACTCTTTTTAGCACATTATAAACACTACTCTTTACCTTCACAAAACCTTTGTATATCGACTTGCTGTGTTTAGCAATTTTAGTAATTTCTATCGCTTTTGTTTCCAGGAGGTTCCAGGTTTTATGAGTCAGTGGCATGTTTTAGTGTCCGCTAAGGCCGTGAAAGAGCTTATACTTGTCAAGCCGTGTGCCTTAAATCACGGGTGGGATCTTGACGTAACAGTAACATAATTTGAATTTTGTTCTTATTTCATAGTTTCTTAAGCATAGAATCAATTTCATTAAAATGATAGTACAAGGAAAAATGTTTTTGACACTAGCCAAAAGTTTCAATCAATGTTTATATAATCAAGTAAGAACAAAAAAACTAATTCATTGGGTAAGTATTTTTACATTAAAATATGAATTTGTAGGTTTTATCAACATTTCATAATATGAGTGAAAATTTTCAAATCATATTTGATTTTCTCAATATCATAGCCAATTAGATCTGAAATTGCTAAAGCTAATGGCCTTATACAGTATATTTGTTGCTGTAGCAGAAATGAATATTCTAATTATTTCAATGACTTCAATATTGCTGAAGTGAAATTATTACTTTTAATACTAAAATCTACTTCCACCACCATATTTGTAGAAATATAGTAATACACTACAATTTAATACTTTTTCTATTAATGAGTTTATATATTTTTGTTTGTTGGTCAATTTATATGGTGCTCAATGTTAAATCATTTGTTTACAGTGTATTTTGTTGTAACATATACAGTACAGTCTCGCTAATCCGGTCTCCGATGATCCGGACGTCCGGCTAATCCGGACGGCCCAAAATTTTTGTTTAGTTATAGTATTTTACAGTGCACAATCAGTCTGCCGTCCACAAAAATATTTATTTTTATACGTCTATATTTGTTATTTTTCAAAGGGGTTTTCCTACTCTAATAGACAAATAATATAATTTATTCATTAAAATATTAATTTACCATATTATTTGTTTCTTTTGTCTATTAAAGTAGGAAAAACGTCTTTGAAAAATTATATTCACATTAGATCTCCCAACGCTACAACGCACGTGACATTAGAGACATCTAGCGATAAACGAAAGATAAAGGACCGCTGACTAAACGGATAGACAGTCTTTCCGTCTGGCGTCAGGTCAGTTGTGTTGGACGGATGACACCTTTACTGCTTCTCGCAAGATTTCTGCTCGGTTGTCATTTAATTGTAGTGCGATATTGAACTGTTTTTTTTATTTACTTCTCGTTCAATGTTCAGTGAAAATGGCGACTAAACGTAAGTCAGTGACAGTGACAATAGAAATAAAAACTCCAAGCTTTATTTCGTATTGATGGAGGTGAATCGCCTACTAAAATTGCAAAAGAGTTAGGCGTGGGAAAACAAACTGTTTCCGATTGGAGAAAAAGCGACAGGAAATTGAAGATTTTTTTGCAAAAATGGTTAGTAAAGACAGTTTAGGCGGCAGAAGCACTTTAAAAAAACCAAAAAATGAAACCTTAGATGATGCTTTGTATGTTTGGTTTTGCCAACAACGGGAACAGGGTGTTCCATTATCGAGTGTAAATTTGCAAACGATCGCGCTGAAACTGAATGAAAAGTTAAAAGGAGGCCCTAAGTTTACTGCCAGTGTGGGTTGGCGGTCACGGATGGAAGGAACGACACGGCATCCGTCAACTCGGAATAAGTGGTGAAATTTTGTCAAGGGGACAGTGATGCCAGTGAAAAATTCAAAGACAAATTTGGCAAGTTTCTCAGAGATGAAAACTTACAACCTTGTCAGGTGTTCAACGCTGACAAAAGCGAATTAAATTATAAAATGTTCCCAAAAAAAACTTTAGCTTCCAAATTAGATTCAGTAGCAAAAGGCCATAAAGTTAAGAAAGAACGTATGACTTTGCTGCCCTGCAGTAATGCTTCTGGCGATCTAAAATTTCCACTTGGTGATAGAGAAATCCGCAAAGCCTAGGGTTTTTAAAAATGTAAATTTAAGTGTTCTACAGGCCCAATACAAGTTCCAAAAATCAGCGTGGATGAACAGTCAAATTTTTAAGGACTAAAGTTCTTTGAAAACTTTGTTCCAACAACAGAAAAGTTTTTAAAAAAGAAAAAACTCCCTCGAAAAGCGATTCATTTATAATGCCCCATGCCACCCAAATGAATAATTGTGTCATGGTGACATTTTTGTTAAATTTCTTCCTCTTAACGTCACGGCTCTCATTCAGCCGATGGACCAAAGCGTGATAGAGGCGATAAAACGGCGATATAGGAAAAAGTTAATTTTATCGCTTTTGTAACAACAAGAAGCAGGTCCAGCTACACAATTTATTGAAATTCTTAAAAAAGTGACTATAAAGGATGTCATTTGTATGGCTGCAGAATCGTGGGAGGAAATTCAACCGTCTACACTCCAAAAGAGCTGCAAAAAATTGTGGCCTGAAATGCCACAGGAAAGTGAAAAACCGACAGTCAACCCACTAATGACGACGCGGAATTTGTTCAGATTTTTCAACAATTGGAGGGTTGGGCCGAGTTGATTATCAGTGATAATGACATTGGTTATCAAGTGCTCAATCGTCACGGTGTGCACTGCAAACGCAGAAAATGACAGCTCGCAAGAGGAAGACTACACAGACGAACCTGTCAGCCCAATTCGTGATGGGGTGGCTGTAATGCTGGAGGGGTTGATGACCTACTTTGAGAAACAAACTGATACTCAACTGCGGAGCTACTGACCTTGAAACGCCTACGAGATCGTACTGTGAAACGACGTCATTCATCGTTAAAACAAAAGAATATTACGGACTTTTTTCACTAAGTTTTTTAAAGTTTATTTTTGTTTCAGTTTCATTTTTGTTTGAGTTTTTTGTGCGTTTATACAGTATAGTGTAAATAACTTTATGTGAATACATTTATTCAACAAGAAAGATGCTTTGATATTTATTCATGTCATACCTTTTCTGTTACAATTACAGGATTTTTTGCTAAATAAGCTATGAAATACTGTACTGTATAACTATATTTAGGCCTGAATTTCACTAACACTACTATTTCAATATGTTTCCCCGCCTAAAACACATATTGTATGCATTTGTTTGGCTTTTTCCGTCTAATCCGGACTTTCGTTGATCCGGACAGGGTCCGGTCCCATCAAGTCCGGATTAGTGAGACTGTACTGTACAAAAATTAAAACTACATCATGAGTGGATCTGCATTTGGTGAAGTATACCTTACTGAAAAATTTGTAATGTTTACATTAACAGATTCACTGAATCGATGATAACTTGTATAAAGATTACAAGTCCTCTATAATACAGAAAACATGAAAGTTAGCAGAGTTATCAAATGGTTCAGGCTTTTTAAGATTGGCAACATGTAATACAAATTATTTGTTTGCCTTTTCTTCTTCATCTGCTGTATTTTGATTACTAATATTTCTGTATAGCCATTACAAATATAGTTTACCTAAACCTCTTTAGGTTTAGTACAAACCTTGCTAACTCTTGTATGAACTTTTTTCTTCACTGTCAGGTGTTAGTTTTTGTACTCCTGATATAGGCCTTGTTACCTCTGTTTTACCTTAACCCTAGAAAGCTAATCTATCGTAAAAATTACGATCACGTTTTGTTATTGTTTGGCTACTCGCCTTCTTCTGCGTTAATAGACTTGCCCAACCAGTTCCGTGCCTTACTGTGGTATGCTTACGCATTAGTCATCATTTTGTACTGCTGTGGCTTGTCATTTCAGCTCAGCTACAAATCATTCGTAAAAATTACGATAGTGTAGCTTTGATGTTCGGATTTTTCACATACAGTTCTATGCATGATGGATTGTTTTTGATTGAATAGTGATAGTATTTTGTTTTTCTGAGTATTTTTAGTTTTAATGTGCGACAATTCTACAAAATACATGGTTGATGCTATACCATACACAGGAAAAACGATGTCCACCGAAGGTTTACCTCAAGCCGAATTTTTTGTGAAGAAGTTGTCAAATTGTAATTTAACTATGGACTAATTGTATTATAACTATGGACAATTGGTTCACATCTGTTCCATTAGCAACCTCACTCTTAGAAGACCCATACAAACTCACTATAATAGGCACACTAAGAAGAGATAAGATAAGTGAGAAATCCCTCCCGAAATGAAAAATCCTAAGGGCAGAGCCATAGGGACAAGTATATTTTGTTTTGACGGGTCAAAAACTATGGTTTCTTACAAAGTAAAAAACTCAAAAGTGGTTTTACTATTATCAACCTGCCATGAGAAACCAGTCATTGATCAAGACTCCAAAAAACCTCAAATAATTGAAACCTACAATGCCACAAAAGGAGCAGTTGACATGTTAGATCAAATGTGCCACCTGATATCTTGTAGTCGTAAGACTAAATGGTGGCCTTTGTGTGTATTTTATGGCATCCTGAACATTATATTAGTGAATGCCTATGTCATTTATGTTACAAATCTGGTGAAAAGGGGACAAAAACCTCTTTCTAGAAGAAAATTTACTATAGAAATTCACCACAGCCTTATTGAGCCCTAGCTTCAAGAGCGGCTCCAATACCCAACTTTGGCCCGGAAACTCAAGGAATCTATTGCCCATATCTTGCAAGTTCCAGTGCCAAATAGAGCCCAAGACCTTCCTCAAAACACACCAAGAACCATTTGTGGGATTTGCCCATCGATGAAGAGAAGAATGACCACAGTCTACTGCTGCCGCTGCAACAAACCAATCTGTGCAGAGCATCGCGGAAAGTGTTGCATTAACTGCGTACACGACTTGTAAATATTCAAATTTCACACAAACATGTTTGTATTGATATAACTAACCCAATTGTGTTCATTAACATTTTTATTATTTATTTTTTTCCCAATTGGTAAATTTTACGATAGTTTAGCTTTAACGTAATTTGTTGATAGATTAGCTTTCTAGGGTTAATAGTGTTTATCACTGGCTTCATGATCAAGGTCATATTAAGTTGATTTGGAACATTGCTGCAAACCTAACATTGTTGGTAGTAGTGGGAGATCAACAATCTGCAACATAAATGGGCGGTCTGATCTGCATGAGTTAACATGGGTAGTGTATTTGTTGCTATACGTCAGAAACATGTCAAGCAGCTGTGTAGGAATTTCTGTCCCTGTTGTAGAATTGTGTGTGAGAGCAGTTCCCATTTGAATTAATATCATTTTAGATTTTTCTAGATGAGTGTGCCTGAGTATGTGTGTATACAGGTGCTTGGCTTAAACTAACACATCCTTAAGTTTTAAAACCTGTATATTTACATAACTAATTTTTCAAATTCATAGTATCAGAAATAACTGAAATAGAAGACAGTCTTAAATTAAATTTTCTGAACCTCACTGTCACTAAACTCAACAACAAACACAATCACAATGCCGTACACAACACATCCAATCACTCAATGCAACACAAACACACTAAGAACTCAATACAATAAAATACACTGTCAAACTGCTATGAACACTTATTGACAATATACTAAAAAAAATTAAACATCAACAACACCTTCAAACACCCAAAACTTGCGAGCCAAAAAATTATTTTTCTGAACTCTTGAATTTTGTAGTCCATTATGTTCGGTGAATCTTAATTAATCACTTAAATAATAGTTAATGACTATCTGATCTTTAAATTTTGTAAATTTATTAAAACACTGAGACAGAACGTTTTCGTTCGCTATGTGGGGATCTTCATCTGTGTCTTCTGCTTGAAGATGGCGGGTCAAGCGGTGACGGTTTTAAAGGCAGGTTTTCGATAGTATCAAAGAGTATGTGTGATTTGTATTGTGTTTGTTCCTTTCATATGTTTGTACTTTGTGTTGCGTGTGTAAATTTCATATTGTTCTAGTGTGTTGAGATGTAGTCCTTTTTTGTTGATGTGTAGGATTTCAACCCAACCCTAGGATTTCATACCATAACCTAGAAATTCTACACATGAACAAAAAAGGACCACATCTCAACACACTAGAACAATATGAAATTTACAGACATATAAAAACACATAGTACAAAACATAATAAACGAACAAACACAATATAAATCACATATAATCTTTGATACTATCGAAAACCTGCCTTTAAAACCGTTACCGCTTGACCCGACATCTCCAATCAGATGATACTGATGAAGATCGCCACATAGCTATCGAAAACGTTCTGTCTCAGTAAGTTTTAACAAATTTACAAAGTTTAAAGTTTGGATAGTCATTAACTATTGTTTAAGTGATTAAAATATATTTATTACTTACCACAACAAACAGAAACACAAAATTACTTCCATCTTCAAAAACGCAATTACCAAATGTCATATAGAACAAAGAACACTCTTAAAAATACTTACAACCCACATTCAACTTTCAACAACAAACAGACAAAAACAATTTATCCACCATATACAAAATAACCTTGTACCAACGGGCCCACCTTCTTTATTGGTAAACCGGTAGATCATATAACATAAGATACAAAATACACATCAATGACACAAAAAACATTCATCAGAAATCCAGCTATGCAACACATATACACAACACCTAATACACATACACAAACATCCAGAATAATTTAAACATTCTCAACATCCTAAACCATAGTAAATAACTAACCACTACAAAAAGATTCGATACATTCAAACATTATAACACAAAAACAACATACAGTAGAACTTCAATTATCCAAACTTCGACTATCTGAATCGCTTTCAGATTGTTAGAAAAAGAAATTAAGACAGAAACTATTGTAGGCACAGCGCAAATATTATTTGGCTGCTGAGTCACCGTCTCAGTACAGTTCTCTATACACTAGTTGACCATCATCTGGCATCGGCCCGGCCCAACTGTGACTACCGTTTTGATTAGTCATTGAGATTTATTCCTTCGCAACCCCCTGTTTGTTTTGTTTGCTAATGCATTCCATCGTTCACCATGGCTTCTGAAAGAAAACAAGTGGTTGTATCGTTAGCGGATAAGCTGACTATAAGTCAATCAAATAAAGAAGTTACAGCTAAACAGATAACCGAGATACATTGTCAAACAATAATGATTTCAGATATTAAATGGAGTAAACCTACACTTTTAAACTTCTTGTCAGTGCTTGAAAATGTAGATAAAATCTCGTCAAGAAAATAAATGAATGCATCAAAAAACAAAGAATTAGATGACGCCTACAAGTGGTTTTTGCAACAACAATCAATGGGAAACCCAATTAATGGTTCGATTCTTTTTGAAAAACCTAAGGTTATAGCCCAGAAACTTATAAAACTATAAAGTAATATAGTTTTTCTCCCATTTGCAACATACATAGAGTAATTAATTGAAGTTGGCCCTTTTTTCGACAAAAATCCCACTATCCGAATTGATCGGTTTCAGATGATTGGTGTTCTACTGTATTTTAAATGATCATACACTCTTTGAATCTAACACCGTTTTCCAACACATAGTACACAACGCCCCCATCTCATACCCTTCCACATGTCTTCAACCTTAAGTGAATGCCACCAGTAGCAAGTTAAGCTTTGTCAATGAAGGGCAGTTTTGAAACACATCATCATTTAAGTTAATAGTTTTCATTAATTTCTTTAAATAATTATTGATAATAAAATAAGATAAGTAAATTGTTGTTTGAAAATATTACCAGTTTTCTCCAGATAAATCACTTTCTTCATTTAAACCAAAATAACCTTTTTGTAACATTGTCAGTGTTTCTAAAACTTTGTTAAGTATCACCAGATTGGCAAGGTTCATCCATTTTATGTTACTATCACAACAATGTCCAATGTCCTGCACATATATATCGGCATGACTAGTGTTACGCATATTCAAGGTAGGGCAGTTATTGATGAGTGCAAGTATGTATTTATTTGTAGCCAGGATGTAATTGATGGGCTGCATTGCCTATCCAGTTGTACACTGTTGTTTTGTGTTGACTAAGTTATTGACATTTGAAAATTACAGCTGTATTATGTTAATCAAGTACCAAACAATGTAACGTTAATAGATCATTACTGTATCAGGAAAGAGATACATAAATAAGTTGTATTTTGCTACTCATAATAGTTCTATAATAAACCTCCCAGTTTTATTTTTAGTAACGCAGCAATGCTTTTTTCCCATATCTGGAAACTACTTTAGAACTGGTATTTTCATAAATATAATTATGTTATGTGTATAAAACTAAGGTTTATTTGTCAATAATGGAATTTAAGATGGTATACATTTAGTTGGTATATTGGTTCATATCTAGTTCTTCAAAATCTTCTTATAAATTTTTGTTTTGCTGTATTAAAAATTGGTTTATTTGTGTTAAATGCTATCTTTTTTAGTTTTTTAGAATAATTGGGCTATCATATTTGATGTCTTTGTATATGATTGTGGTGATTTTATTTTTACAAATATTGTATTTGTTAATGTATTGTGTCCCATAAGTTATAGATGAGTGTATATCTGTATTCTGTTCTTTGTGCGAGGTATTTAATCATGATGAGTTCTTTGTTGGTGTTTGGTGGTCTTTGTTAGTTACTTTATGCCTTAGATCTAAAAGCAGTGTTTCTATATTAAAGTTGATGGTCTCATGAGTAATGTATAAGTGTGTCTGAACCAACATAGTTGGTTTTTTGTAGAAATTGTTGAAAATTTAAGTTATATGATAGAGAGAGATTTAGGTGATTTTTTTTTATTTATAAATGTGTGATAGATTGACAAAAACTGCATCTGTATAATGAAATCATGGCATTGCTTACATATCTGTATCAATCAATAATTTTGTTGGGATGTGCGTTATTTAAGAGAATCTTTGTTTACGATATGTGGTTGGAATGCAGATGCTTCTGATTGGGCTCGCCATCTGGTTTTAAATACAATTTGATGTTTAAGGTGATAAAAACTGCAGGGTACTCATCAAGATTTTTTTTTTCATTTAAGTAAATAAATATTGAGTTCATTTTATAATTTGTAAAAAAAGTTTTTTCTATTGTAAAAAAAGTTCTTAAAAGGGTATTATATTGTCATTAAAAAAAAATTTACAAGTAATAAACATTTAATTATTTAATACATTTTCAAAGTAATTTTTAATTTATTAGTAAACCATTATTTTATGTTTTAGAAAAAATTGGAGAAACAAAATAAACCAATAGATAAAGCTTTAGAAAACTTTGATGATTTTTACAAAAACGTTTTTGGAAAGAAATGGCATTCAATACGCTTGGCACTACTATCACCTCAGAAATACTGTGCTCTAGTGAATAACTACAGTGACACAGATAGAATAATTTCTGAATTGGAAGTAAGTACTGTTATTACTTACTTTAACAATAAATAGTGTTGAAATATATTTATAAAAATTTTCAAAAACTTTTGATATATATGTTCACAGCTACTTTAAATGTTTGTTTAAATTTGTTAAAATTATACTCCATATTTTGTATTTTATAATGTCCTATTTTATAAGTAATGCAAGTTATTTTTTGGCATATTTGAATTAAATAGGTATAGTTTATATTTGTTGATTCCATCTTCACGTGAGCTACTAGTTTACATTAAAACACTTGTAAATATTTTACAAACTTGATTATAGTAGCACTTACTTATATTTCTTGAGGGCGGCCGTTTCGGGAGATGTGTCCCATTGTCAACTCTGACCGTAACTGATCTCAAGGTTTTCGTGGGTTAGGAAAGGGGATGGGATATTATGGAGGGAGTATGGTGTACTTTTTGAGCATTAGGAGTTATGCAACTCGCACACACTTTTTGACATAAATCCTAATGCTCACAAATTATACCCACACCCCCAACATAATATCCCATCCCCTTTCCTAACCCACGAAAACTTCGAGATCAGTTACGGTCAGAGTTGACAATGGGACACATCTCTCGAAACGGGCGTCCTCAACAAATATAAGTAAGTGCTACTATAGGCAAGTTTGTAAAATATTTACAAGTGTTTTGAAAATAGTTTAATTTTTATATGAGATGAGTTCAAATGAAATTTGGACTTTTATTTTTAATGAGAACATAATATTTTGTTTAAAAAATAATTTAATTTTGTCTTCATGGTTTAAATGATTAATGATCCAGAAGCTCTTTTGGGCAAAGTAAGTTTATAGCCTTCCACTACGAAGACTGTGGCTTTGTATCAGGGTTGTACCATCCATCACCGTAGCTAATTCCCAATGATAATTTTGTGAAAAAAACTTTTCATTCACTTCCAAGTGGTTCAACAAATCTCAGCTAGCAGAGACGAAAACTGATTTTTACAATAAACTCTTGAATCACCAAACCGCGAATGAATATTCCAAATCTTTGGCTAAAATCCGTTGTACTGTTCCCTACTAACTACCAGATTGTTCTGCAAGTTCATCAATAGTATAATAGTATTGCCCTCATACACAAGTGAGCAAATTTTTTCCATGATTTCTAAAGTTTTGATGTTAGAAGCCAATTCCGACATTCTATGCCTTCGTTCGGCATGTTGCTGCGTCTGAATCACAAATAGGTATTTGAACATTAGAGTACTTTTCTAGAAGTGTTTATAAAAGCTGCAGACACTGTATCAACCACTTTCAACTCATTTCAAGCAAACAGGAAACAAAATATCAATGCTACAAAATGTTTTAGAATATCAGCTATTTCAAAACATTTGTCACACTAAAATTGTTACAGCTGCTTCCTATAGCCTTCGTTACTGAACATCCTGCTGGTGGAGACGCCCAAATAATAAGAGCAATGCATTTAGCCTATTCCATCCAGTTACTTTTTATCCTCTATCACATAATATAGTTTAAGAATTTTTATTTAAATTTGTTTTAAAATTTGCAGAATGAAGGTGCTTTAAATTTAAGGAATTTGTTTGATTTACAAAGAAAAAAATTGATGGAGAAAAGTCAATCTAGTAGTAAAAAAAAGCAAAAGAAGAATATTTATAAATTTGATAAAAAATTAGAAGGATTAGCTAACAGAAAACTTGAAGAAGAAATTGAGTCTTTATATCCAGAATCTTGTGCATATGAGTATAATAATTTGCCTACAGAGGAAAGGTGCGTATTTGAAGGTTTAATATTTTATATTTGTAAAATTAACACCCCTAAAAAATGTTGTTTCATTTTATGTGAATAATTGATTCTTGTGAACAAAGTTTATGAAAAATCTTTTAAAGTTTTGGAATTGAAAAACAGAAACACAGAGAAATTTATTGACAAATCAAGTGAAAAACTTTCACTAAACACTTATAAATATTTACAAACTTGCCTATAGTAGCACTTACTTATATTTGTTGAGGACGCCCGTTTCGGGAGATTTGTCCCATTATCAACTCGGATGTAACTGATCTCAAGGTTTTTGTAGATATTAGGGTAGGGTTGGGATATTATGGTGGTGTGGGTGTATTTTGTGAGTATTAGGAGTTATGATGTCAACAAGTGTGTGTGAGTTGTAATGTAATTGTGTATTGCGTATGTGTGTAGTTTGAAGTGTCTGTATATTTCGTATTGTTCGGTTGTGTAGCGTTGGTTATTTCTGTGTTGTTTATGAAGAATTTGTAGGTTAGATGTTATGTCTATGTAGTCATGTTTTGTGGAGTTTGGTATGATCGGCGAAGTTTGATTGGTAGTTATTGTTTGTTAATGCTTTTATATGTACTTGGTAACGTGTGTAGAAGGACTTCCCTGTCTGGCCTATGTAAGAACTGGGGCACAAACTGCAAGTTAGTTTGTAAACTCCAGTGGCGTTGTAAATGTCGTTGATTTTTTTGTTGGGTTTAAATTGTTTATTGAGAGTGTTGTGTGTGGAGTAGGCTCTTTTGTAGTTGTATTTTCGTAGCGTGTTGGTTAGATTGTGGGTTTTGGATGATCTGTATGGTATTGATAAGTATTTTATGGGATTGTCATGTCGTGTGTTTGTATTTGGGTTATTAGGTTTATTTTTTAGGCGGTTGTATAATTTGTCAATCATTGTTGTGTTGTATCCGTTAGTTTGTGCTATATGTTTTATGGTGTTTAACTTCTCCTTTTATGGTAAATATTGACAATAACAATCTCAACAAAAAAGTACACAACTTCATTCAAAATAACAACATCACTACACTAAAAGAAGACCCAACAACAAAATACAACGCTCAAATCGAAGAAGCAATCAACAAAACAAAACTTATAATCCCACACTACACCAAAATACACCTAAAACAAATAAAACCAATAGCCTCTAAATTAAACGGCCTGCCCAAACTTCACAAAACAGACATTCCACTATGTCCACTAATCAACTACACAGTAAATAGTAAATACCTTCTCATCTTCTAACCGAATTCCTCGACAAAACTATCCGAAACCACATAAAATTTAATAGTCATTGTAGCATAAAAAATAGCTCAAATCTAATAGACAAAATAAAAAACGTAAATATCCCCCACAATTCCACTTTAGTCTCTTTTAATATATCAAATCTATATACCAACATCCCCATTCCAGAAAATATCACAAAATACATTTTGTTTAGAGGTTGACAGTTGATGTTAATACAGTATTTTTTGCAATATTTATTCAATGATTAGATTATAAAAATTTGGGGTTTAGGTCAGATTTGAACTGATTATCTAAAGTCTAGCGCTTTTTGGCATGGAGCTTTCCATAGCTAGAAATTTTTTTCTCAAATATCTATATGAAAAACCTCCATTGTATAACCTTAAATTTTTGCCATAGTTACCACAAAATATTATAAATAATGCTCAAGGATTCAAAATTGTATAAAAATTGATAAAATGTAATAAGTGATTAAAAATTAATGAAAAGAATAAAATATACAAACGAACTGGAAAAACGGTATCAAACCTTGCTTCACAAATGGACAATGCAAAAGGAAAGTGAAAAGAAAACTACAACAGTATGCAAGCTACGAAAAAAGCGTATAAATAATAACAAATAAAAATAATAGTCCAACACCATACATGGAAAGGAAAATGGAAAATTGCTAGAACATTTGCTTTTTATTTTGCCACTTAATATTGTTATTCTGACATATGTTTAAACATAATTATATTAATTCTAATTATAAAATAAATATAAACTAAAATGAAAAATTTTCTTTGTTGATTTAAGTAGGAATTGACATACAAAAAATATATTACTTGTTTTAATTTAATGTTTTATTTTGTTTCATTATTATTATTTTCATTATATAAAATTAAAATTGCATTAAATTTATCTTTACAGTACTAAAGAAGTTGTGCAGGGTAGGAAAAAAGAGCAATCTCTGGAAGCCAGCATGTTATCAGCTGATATTGATTGGTCACGGCAGATAAATCCCGACCTTGGTATTGGTGCCAGTGCACTCTATGAATTTATTCCTGCTACTAAATTAAAAGGGAAAGAAGACTGGATCCCTGAAGCTAAGCACTATTCATACTATAATGAGTCATCTGATTTTCCTGTTGAAATTGAAAAAGAAAGAATACTAAATTTTCCTAAGCATTTGCACGCCTATATTTTTGAGAACTGTAATATTAGTAAATTTACTCCTCCAAGAAGTGGTACGACTGGTGTGACAGGTAAATTGAAAGCATGTATATACATTCATAAACATTCTCATTTTATGAAAAAATTTGAACCTAGCTTGTGAGTAAAAGTATAGGTATAAAATTGAGTACAGTTTCCTGCCTTTCCTAACGTTACAATATTTTTCTCTGTTTGGGTTTTTCAATATTCAAAGGGTTTTGGAGTTACTCCATTTTCAAAACTTTAATCTTACTCTTTATTATTATTTTATGTTGTTGTTGCCCCTATCTCTTCCAGACTTTGCTTCCTATTGGTGCACTCCTACCTTGTTTCTTGCATCCAACTATTTAATGTCTTGTATTGTCCATGACTAACAGTATTGAACAATGCACTGATCAAGAGTGAAATGCATCTACTGAAAAATATCAATAAATAGTGTTTTTGCCAAGTGAGATAAAAAAAAAAAATTATTTTAAAAAACCTCAAGATGTGCAACACAAATTCTGCAAGTATTAAAGTAATTTTTTAAAAGATTATGGAGAGCTTGGTTAAAATTTAGTAAGATGTAAGGCAAGGTTGTCTATGGTATAACTTGTAAAATTTTATTGTCTTTTGAAAAACGTAAAAGTATTGTCAACTTTTGCTTCATATGTTATTTTAAAATCAATTGTTATGCACTCCAAAGAACACACACACACATATTATTGCACTCACAGGGAAGGTCAGCCGTTTTTGTGCTTTAGTAGTAGTTATCTTATAGTTTAAGCCACATGGTAGACCTATTATATTCCAAAACATTTTTATCTAGAAAGTGAATTTTTCATTATGTTTTTTCAAGAGTTCTACATATATTGTGCGTCCTAAAAAAAATGTATAGTATAAGTTTAAAAACATTTTTGATATCTTTTTTTACTATACATGCCGGTGTCCCTCAACACTTATGAAATTTATATATTTTTGTAGCTTTAACCTAAAAATTTACAAACCTGCAAATTTAATATTTGTTTGCTATCATTAAAATATTTTCAGTATTACCAAACATTTTTCAGTAATGAATAGCTGTTACGTTTCCATTAAGTTCTTCCACCCTAAATGCATGTAAAAGTTCTCATTATGGTTTTGTATTTGAGGAAGACTCTAATTACTTTATCTGTAAGACCTGCTGGACAATTTGTAATAAGAACAAAATAAAAATTCTAAGTGGTGTAAATTAACCATGATCAAAATGGTTAATTTCTATTTTAGAAGCAACATTGGTAGTAATATCCTAAGAATTAAATCACAAGATTTTATAAATAAATGTGTCAGAATTTATAATTCAAAATTTATTGTAGTTGGTCGCCATTATCAGTTGTTTTGAAATAGTCACCCCTCACATTCAGTAAGGTTTCCACAAACATATGTCTATTAACCCTTTGATTAGCAACATATGCATTCCCTGATATAGGCTCTAGGAGCAATATGTTTTTGAAAGATTTTTGAATTTTACCTTTTTATCTAATTTTTCAACTATTGTATTATTTTTAATAATTGTTATGAAAATATTTAATATTTATGAAAGGATTAATTTTGTTAACATTAGTAGCAGTCCACATTTTTAGTTTTGAATGGTCAGACACGGTAGTAAATTTGTACATAGTCGTAATATTCTTTGGTTTCTATAACAATTTTGATGATCAAATCTCTATCAAAAAATATTTTAGAAATGTCTAATTCTTTAGTTTCCGATAGGAAAACAAATTTGTTAGAATTGCCTAATTTATTTGTATCAAAATTATGCAGCAATCTGTAAACACATGAGACAAACTATAGACTTTACATACAAAACTATGGTGACTATGAACTCTGTGTAGCATTTATTGACCAGGTAATATCAAATATTGGACCTAGAGTGCAATACAATACATAGAAAATAAAATTGTAAACATAGGGCAATATGTTTATGTTTTACGTTTGTGTCTGGTACGTCAATGGTAATCAAAGGATTAAAGTAGTAAATTTTTACTAAAATAATGGTCCGAGATAAAAAACAACTTAAGTTTTAACTTTTGTAATGAAAACCTATCCTATTTTTTAGACTACTACCTTATGGATGGAAGTTCTTTATTTCCTGTCCTTGCACTTGATTTATCTGTTGGTGATACTGTCTTGGATATGTGTGGAGCTCCTGGAGGAAAGAGTATTGCTTGTCTTCAAACATTATATCCAGGTATATACTATACAATATCAAGAGCACAGTGGTACAATATATTACAAAGAAAATATTGGAAATAACCCCAATACCACAAAAATAACAAATAATACAATCTACTTAAGATTAAACTCTTGTGTACATTTCAGTGACTATTTCATCACTAGAAGAAAGTCTTATTACAAAACTACAATCTTAAGTACCTTGTATTATTTGTTATTTTTCATTATTTTTGAGGTATTGGGGTTGTTTCTAATATTTTTGTTGCAGGTATGTATTCTAGATGGTTGTTTTGTTTAAAAATTATAAGGCTTGTAGTCTTTATGAAATATGGAATATATAACTTCACTATATCCAAGATGTAAGGTTAGACAGTGCCAAAACAGCTATTTTCTTAATTTTTAAATTCCTTTTATTAGCTCACACTCTCCTCATATATACCTTATATAAATTTTCAATCGTTAATCAAATACTATTCATCCATTCACTTTCAAATATATTTTTTTTTTAACCTGTAGTTGATAATTGACAGTTTTTTCAAATATTTATTCAAAAATTATATTAGAAAAATTTGAGGGTCTAGATCAGATTAGAACTGAGTATAATCATGTTCAAAGACTAGCACCTTGGCACTTAGCCAACTTTCCCTTTAGCTAGAAATTTACTTCTCAAAGATGTATACAAATTTTTTCTTGACCCCCATCTACTGTAGTTGTCGAAACCTCCACTCTACAACCTTAAATTGTTGCAATGGTTACAATACAATATCATAAATAATGCTCTAGGATTAAAATTGAATGAAAAAAATTAACAAACTGGATTAACAGTATCGAATCTTGCTTTACAAATGGACAATGAGAAAGGAAAGCGAAAAAAAAACTATAACACAATGCAAGCGACAAAAAAAAAGAAAGTGTATAAATAGTAACAAAGAAAAATAATAGTCCAACACAATATGTATGAAGGGAAATGGAAAATTCCAAGGTAATTTGCTTTCTATTTTACTACCTAATATTGTTATTTTGACATATGTATATACATATTTATACTAGCTGTAATTATAAAATAAGAAGAAACTAAAATAAAATTTTTCTTTGTTGACTAAAGTAGGAATTGACTTTTTTAAAAAGTTATATATTACTTGTTTGTTCTTGGTAAGACAGTTCACCAATTGTCAATACGAAATCATTAAAATTCGATTATTTTAGTTGGATTTGTTTTCTATGGTTGTTTGAATACCTTTAATTGATTGCTTGTAAGTCATCATTATCTTAATGTCAGGGAAATACGTTTTTTTTTAAATTTAAATCATTGGAGAGGTTTTTGAGAGTAGTGTTTTTTTAGATTTTACCCTTTGATTAGCAACATATGCATGCCCTGATAAATCCCCTAATAACAACATATTTTTTAAAGACTTTTGGATGTTTTTCTAATTTTTCTCTAATTGTTTAAATTATTATATTTTTTTAATATTTGTTATAAAAATATTTATTATTAAAGAATTTATAAATTTTCTTAACATTAGTAGCAGTCCACATATTTAGTTTTGAATGGTCAGAGATGGTAATATTTTCACACACAAAGTCGTAATATTCTTTGGTTTCTGTAACAATTTTGTTGACCAAATCTCTATCAAAAATATTTTGAAAAGGTTTTGTTTTTCATGCTACGATGGGAAAACGATTGTTAGAAATCGTTGTATCAACCCTGATTTATTTGTATCAAAATCATGCAGGGTTCTGTAAACACGTGAGACAAACTATAGACTTTGCACACAAAATAATGGTGAACATGCACTCTGTTGTGCATTTATTGTCCACTTAATAAAAACTATTGAATCTAGAGTGCAGTACAATACACAGAAAACAAAATTGTAAATGGATGGCAATGCTAATCTGATAGAAATGATAGAACGTTCATATACGGGAATGCTCCCACTGGACGTAGCACAATCTCACTTATTGGTACGTGAATGCTAATCAGATAGTTTAAAGTAGACTTTTATCATGGTAATTGCAGTAGAAAAAGATGCACCTATACTCAAGGGAAAAACTAACATAAATCCAGAGTACCAATTATTGCCCAAACCTCAATGAATCTTTTACTTATTTAAGTCCTCAATGATTATACCTTGTATTGCTTATTTTTCTAAACCATTTACTCATCACTAAGAGTAATTATCAAGATTTTCCTGGTCATTATATCTGATACTTTTACTGTAGTTATTTTCAAAACAAATAATAAATTCCCTGCATCTATTACATCATTAGTCATGCTTTTTCGTATATTATGAAAAATTTCTTATTCTTGTCTTCCAAGACTTCCTTGCAAAAGCAACCTGAAATCAATTTTGGACATTAAAACTGATATTGATAGCTTATAGGTAGTTTTATATTCTCTAATGATTCGTTTTTGATAATTTGATCTGCCGTTGCATTTTATTTTGTAGTGAATTGAAATCGATATTGTTCTCATATTTTTCTAATGTTTTAAAAAAATATTGAACTTTATAAATATTTTCATATTTGTAAGATATCATAACCATCTAAATAAGTATTACATGTAGCGGGTAGCCACTTCTTTATTCTAGACAAAAGCATCCAAGGACACCTAGGTTACTTCAGGAAAGCAACCCTGCTCAGAGGATGCCACAATTTTTCCTGTTTTCAGTAGTTTCCATAGTAATATCTAAATTCTGTCTACACTTATCCTTCTTTCAAGGAGGTGCAATGGGTAGACATCTCTTTATTATTACGACAAGAGTTATGATATACAGCAGAGTGTCAATAATCCGAACGTTGAAAATCCGAAACGTCAAAAATCTGAACCCCCCCCCTTATAAATACTTTGTTACACGGGCGCGGGGGGGTCGCCGCTTTTTTAGTTAATATTGTTAAACATCCAGGTATATTTGAGTGAAAATCGAAGACATCTTCCCTTTACCTACCACATAAACCGATTCAGTTGATTTTGAGACGATAGACATCCGACAAAGACAGTTTAGAGTGGTTTTGGATGAGAATCCCCGCCTATGCATATAAAGGTGTAATTTTTTCATGGTAAAACATTATTCTTTGACTTAGTGATGTATATATCTTGTAATATAAATTATTAGTTTTATTTGTCAACATGGACATGATTTTGAAGGGCAATGTAATAATTTAGAAATACTTTATTAAAGTAGAGAGTATTTTATATAGAACTCCACATTGAAACCTAAATTGACGAGGAATTCCTCGCCTACTCGTGTGATCACATTACAGAAGGTAAAGGTCTGTTAGTATAGAAACATACATTTGTAAATATGTAGTGAATTGTTTTTGTAAATTAAGTGTATTCTTCTGGCTTTGAAGATACAAGTAAATTAAAGTACAATTGTTATGTACATATGTAAGTATATAAAATGTTTATTTTCATGTATCTTAATGTTTTTAGTGTAACTAGGAATTTCTAGGTTATATTAAAAAATCCGAACAAATGGGAAATCCGAATGCCGCCCAGTCCCAATTAGTTTGAATTTTCGATGCTCTACTGTATACCATAAGTTATTTCTAATTCAGATATGTAATTTTCCACTCGTGATACACATCTCCCCTATTTCCTATACCACAAAGTTTTATGTCCCTACCTTCATCTCACTTAAATTCACACTGCTTAATAATCCTACTGGTTACAATAAATAAATAAATATAAAAGTTAAAGAGGCTTTGCTTCTAAAATGTTGTTTATATTTCACGTTTTAAAAATGTTATCCTAATAATAAAAAAGTTGTGACAATTTCATTACTATTTTTGTTGCAGATCTGGTAGTTTGCAATGATTCCTCGCTATCCAGGATGAAGCGGATACAAAAGGTTATGAAAGAATTCTTTTTTGATTGGGAAAAAAGAGTCAAGATAACACAAATGGATGCAATGGAAATTGAAGACACAGATACATACAATAAGGTTAATGTAGTAACAGATAATTTCTTTCCCTTAACAGGTTGATCTTGATCAGGCCACATTGGCTATGAATGAAATTTGTTGTAGTTTTAACATAAATGTATTCTTTTTTTTAAATACTATGTAATAGAAATTTATATAGATATCTACATATATTTGTGAAACATTGCTAGTACCATTTTCACTTCTCTTGTGTGATTTGGCTTTATTTTATTGTGAAGTCACCAAAAGTCACTTTTGCTACTCTGCCCTCTTGCTTCATTTTAATTACAGTTAAAACACTTGTTTTGCACAATTGAATAATGTGCATTAATCCATAGCTTAAACTACTTCAGTTGTTCATAGAAGCAGATTTGTAAGTTGTTATCATGAAAAAAAAAACATTTGTTATTGATGTTTCACTGTAGAGAAAATTCTTGGAAAGCAACTATAAGGTGTAGCAATATGTTTACAAATTATTTTTCAATGAACTCAAAGGTTAATGGGAACCAAAGACCGACATTCCTTTGGCTTTTAACAAAATTTTAAAAATATTAAATTTAGTGTTTAAAACAGGTTTACTTTTTTAAATCTGTAGTTCTAAAATTAAGTTATGATTTTACCTGTTCTTCATTTGGACTTGTATAACTGGTTTTTTTTTAACAATCGTCTCTTAAATGAGTATTGTTTTTCAGATTTTAGTGGATGTGCCTTGCACTGTAGACAGACATTCAGTTACGACAATTGAGAATAACATTTTCAAAGTTGCAAGGTTAAAGGAAAGGATTCAGCTTCCTGAACTCCAAGCAAACCTTTTATTGTGAGTATAAGATATTTTTTTACAAAATATATATTTAAAACGGCGAATTGAATTACCTTCATCACCTGTATGAATGGGCACTTCTATCACTTAAGCAAACTGTCCTTAAATTAATAAGTTAGTCCTGAATTTTTTTTTTTAAATCCAAAATGTCTTTGGTAAAAGATAATTTAAACATAATTCAAAGTATAGTTTTTCAGTAATATTTAGCTTATTGCAAATTTAATAATAATTTTTTTGTACACCACAAATGTGGACAGTAATGTTAAAGCTGCTTTACCTGGTTTTCAAGGAAGGTACTGTGGCCAACACTATGCCTTAACCTTTTGTTATCTTAGTTTTGATAGTACGAGGTCTGTTCAAAAAATACGTGGACTGTTTGAATTTTGCGGCTCTAGTTAGTTTCAGGAGAATCCGCTTGGTGTCGCTAGGTTCATATAAATCAGCTAATTAAAACACGGTATTTCAGTCGCAGATATCTTCATTTGTTGATGAGTTACACGCAGTTTAGTAAAGAGTGTTTTTTTCGTTTGTCGGATTGTAAAATGGACAGCCTGAAGGAGCAACGAATTGCTGTGAAATTTTCTGTAAAACTAGGGAAATCTGCAACAGAAACATTTGCCATGCTTAACACAGCCTACGGCGATGTTGCCATGAAGCTTACTGCATGTTTCAAGTGGCATAAACGTTTCAAGGGTGGCTGACAGTCGATTGATGATGATGAGCATCCTGGACGTCCTTCAATGTCAACTGACGACCCACACGTTGTCAAAACCAACACACTGGTTCGCGAAAATCGACGTCTGACCATAAGGGAGCTTTCCGAAGAGTGTAGGATATCAGTTGGATCTTGTTACGAGATTTTGACCGAAAAATTGAAGATGCACCGTGTCGCTGCGAAATTTGTGCCATGCCTGATGACCAACGACCAAAAAGCCAATCGCGTCCGGGTTTGTCGGGAACTGCTTGATCGTTCAAATGAAGATGAGAACATTGTCAAGAATTATAACCGGTGATGAATCATGGGTGTATGGTTACGACATTGAAACGAAGGTCCAATCATCCCAATGAGTGAGTCAAACGTCCCCAAGATCCAAAAAAGCTCGCCAAATTCGGTCGAATGTGAAGGTGATGCTGACAGTTTCTTTTGATGCTAAGGGTGTTGTTCACTACGAGTACCTCCCTGAAGGCTCTACAGTCAACCAAATTACCTGCATTGAAGTACTGAAATGTCTGAGGGACGCCGTCTGACGCAAAAGGCCAGAACAGTGGAGAAGTGATGACTGGATTTTCCATCACGAAAACGCTCCATCTCACTCAGCACTCAGAACTTGTGAGTTTTTGGCCAAACACTCGATCACTGTTCTTCCCCCCCCCCCCCTACTCACCTGACCTTGCTCTTTGCGACCTTTTCTTATTCCCAAAACTCAAAAAACCCCTCAAAGGAAAAAGATTTGAAACGATTTCGGAGATTAAGGCAAATGCGACGAAGGAGCTGAACGCCATCACAAAAGAAGCGTACCAGGACTGTTTTAACAAATGGAAACACCGTTGGGATAAGTGTGTGCGTTGGGAAGGAGAGTACTTTGAAGGAGACCCAGACGTGTAACTTCCAAATAAAGTACATTTTTTTATGACCTCAGTCCGCTTATTTTTTGAACAGACCTAGTAAGTACTTATTTTTACAGCCCTGGAGAGTAGACATGGGGTCTGGTTAATTCTTTGCATAGATACCCTTTGGCCGGGGGAGTAGACAGAAATTCTGTGGCACTGCTAGTAATTGTATTCAGAAGCTCTAGGTTAATACTAAATTATTCGACTTATAGCACGTAGCTAACTTGTATTAAAATATCAAGTTTTGCAGTAACTTAGACAAAAAAAAATTTTTTACAAGTACTGTATGGAATATTCTAAATTGAAGAATTACAGTGTTATTTATTTATTCTAATCTATTTATTAGTGTTATTTATGGTTGTAAATATTACATACAGTGTTAAGATCAAAGTATTATTTATATTTTATTTTCACCATCTTTTTTTATTTTGTCAACTTGTAAAGATTTTTTATCTCTTACTATTTCTATTATATTTTTACTTAATATTTAGAACATTACTTGAAAGTGTACACATTATTCTTTAAAAATAATATCTGAACTGAGACGGCCAAGCCCTGTCTTCCAATTTGAAGAAAGATACAAATTTCATCAAGTTTTTTTTATAATATAATTTTAATAAATTAAGCCCAAAACTAAGCAATGTTAAAATATGTAAGAAACAGAGGGTAACTCGAGGTATAATCTGCCCGAGCAAAAGTCAGAGATAAGCGAAACGTGCAGCCTAAATCTCATTGTAAAGAGTTTGTACAAGCTAAATTATACAATAATGAAAAATAAATCATAAGTAATTAATACGAGAAATAATAATAATAAATAAATTGGTAGAAGTAATTCAAAATAATTATAGGAATTAATATAAATATAATCACAACATACAAATGATAAGCAAATAATAAAATAAAATAAACACTAAGCCACATAAATAGAGACCTTGTAACATGATAGACAAGTTTTTGTTACAAATCAGCATATTGCATAAATATTTGTTATATTTTAAAAAATAAATTGTTTGTTTCTAAAAATGTTATAAGATAACGCTAGGAAGAAGACCATGATAAACTGTGAACCAATGAAAGGCTCTTTTTATTAATGCTTAAGGGTGTAGGATTCAGTAACCCAGCGTGAGAAACTGCTTCTGATATATCTTTCTCCAGCTATGGTAGAGCAAAGGCCGTCATGGGGCAATCATTAAGATTTATTTTTGTGTTAGAGGCTTGATTAAAACTTTTGTATACTAGGTTTCAAAATTGAATAACAATGGGAAAATGTTTTGGTAAATTTTAATAAGTAGCATTATTTTGTTTCTTTTATATTTTTGAAAATTCAGTTATGTCAAAAGAATAAAGGTGCGTAACGTATTTAATGTGCTAACATAGCCAAGTAAGTTCAAGCGATTGCCTAGGCATGTTTTAAATTTAATTTCTTGATATTTTACAATAGAATCAAATCAGTAAATACACAAAACTAGTGTGCATTTGTGCGTTGCTCTTATAATTTGTAAAAAGTATGAACCGTTTGTATTTTAATTAATGCCGTTAGACTTTTTTAAAGTAAAGATTAAAAGTGTAATATTTTAAAGTATTTTTAATATTAAATTTGTTTTTTGAAAATACAAACAATTACTTTAATGTACCCACCTAGGTACACCTGTGTGTGTGTGTGTGTGTATTATAAAAGAAAATGTATGTTCAAATATAGCTGTTCAAATATAACTAGCAAAAAAAAGTAACAAACAGGTAAATTAATGAGGTACAAGCCCACAAACGCGTGCAGTTTCTAAAAGAAAACTTTTTTCGGGGAATAACGTAATTTTAAGAATCAGGCACATGGGAAAGCACATAGATTTTTGTTTGACCAACACAACAGATGGAAGATTCAGAAAATGGACATAATAACTATATTTATAAAATACAAGCCATAATACAATAAAATCACGCCTAGAGATAAAAACAATGAATTATACGTTCTTTGTGAAGATAACATTGGGCTGTTTTACTGCTGAAATTAAAATAATTGGGAAGGCATCAATTTCTATTACAAAACATGTAAATTATTAGTAAACATTTTAGGGTATTAAAGTTCAACTAAACAAGTAATAAGTGAGTTTTACATTACCTACCTTTCTTCAGCACAATTGGATAGTGAGTCTGCTTAAGTCAGATTGTAAGATACAATTGGTAAGGAAAACAATTGAACTAATGAGTCTTTTTAAAGTATAAAGAATAAGTAATAATTAAAGGTATTGTTTTAAAATAAATTAAAGCTCATATATTCTTACATAACCGTGGGGTTACTACCTTAGGACCAGTAGATAAATGAATAGATAAAAGTCTTAATAAATAACAATATATAAACAAATAATGGATGTTGTAACTAAGAAGTATCAGAAGAAAATTGGAAAAATAGAAATAACAAAAAAAGATTGAATTATAGTATTGACAATGTAAATTGAAGCATAAGATAAAAAATGTTAACAGAACAAAAATATTCAACATAAATAAAATAAAAAAGAGAAAAAATTAAATAACTACACAAAAATAATATTTATTCAAATGTCATTTTTATTAAAATTAAAGTTTAAGAAATAAAAACAAAGTTCTATGCATGACAGACAATCATTGTAAGTAAACAACTTTTTAAAATTACATAAATACAAGTGGGGAGAAAACGTAAAGTGTCGCAACAGGTAAAGCAGACAACAGGGCACTCGGATTTTAGATTTCAAAGTGTAATGGTCAAGAGTAAAATCATGCGTGGCTAGTGGAATAATACCAAATCCAAGATGGAGAACCAAATCGGGATTCAATTTATCTAATAATCCCTTGTTGTTGCAGTATAATCATGATAGAAAAATGTCAAGCTTTTTATTATTACCAGTCATAATATAAAGTTAAACTTGAAAAGTGCTAACAGAAGAGTCAGCCTATGAATCTTCATAAAAGGAGGAACAGATCTAGGAAGCTGGACATTCTAAATTAAACTCTTGAATTTTGTAGTTAATTACGTTCGGTGAAACTTAATTAACAACTTTACATTAGTTAATAACTATCCGTACTTTAATTTTCTGTAAATTTGTAAATACTTACTGAGACATAATGTTTTTAATCGTTCATGGAAACACTGATTAAGATTCCCACGAGCAATTAAAAATGATTTGTCTCAGTAAGTTTTTACAAATTTACAAAAAATTAAAGTTCAGATAGTCATAAACTAATGTAAAGTTATTAATTCAAAATTAAATCAGTTATGGGCAAATATCGTACAATCATGTAAATAAATTAATTATAAAACATTTGAATATACTAATATAAATAAATTGATGTAATTTAATTTTTACTGAAATGATGACTTCACTTCCCCTTTTTAAAAGGCTTAAAATTTTATAAGAGTATATTATTTCATATACGATATTAATTAAATAATGTTCATAAATAAATATATACATATTGAGATTTATATATATATCTTTCTTGACTGAAGAAGATCATGTTGATCGAAATATTTCAAATAAAAGTGTATTAAGTGTTTTATATGTGCTTATTTCCAAGAGATTGCAGTTTTGGACTATTGCCTTTAGGTAAGTCTGTCAGTCTCCTATCAAGTCCAAAAATTCCTATATATATATATATATATATATATATATATATATATATATATATATGAAGTTAATATATTACTATTGTAAGTAATAATGTGATGAGGCGCCTTTCGGTCACTTGACCATTGTCGAATCACTGATTACTTTTTCTCAATTTTTCTGGTGTGGATGTTCGGTCCGTAGTGTTGGTATTTGTTGACGTCATATACATTCCTCTTGAGTCTCGTGTATAATGTTTTTGAATAGTATGTCTTCTGTATATGTTGTTTGTAGATTCATTAAATTGTTGTGTATGTTTTTATAAATGTGGTATTTTTCTAGTGAGTTTAGTTCTATTGGGTTATTATTTATTTCAAGTATGGTTAGGTTATTTTCGTAATTTGTTATTTCATGTTTATGTGTTATTAGGTGTGCTGCAACATTTGATACTTTTGAATTTTTGTTTTTGAATGCTCTATAATGTTCTTCAAATATTATTTTAAATGTTCTGGTTGTTTTTTCCTATGTAAAAAGCGTTACAGTTGTTGCAACAAAAATAATTGCACTTAATGGTGGATAAAATTACTTACAATAGTAATATATTAACTTCATAAAGTCAGTGCAACGGAAAAACAATGGATAACATAAAATATCAAGAATATATATATATATATATATATATATATATATATATATATATATATATATATATAGATTTTTTGGACTAGGAGACTGACAGACTTACCTTGGTAAGAGTCCACTCTGTAGTCTTGAAATAGAAACACATAAAAGCACTTAAACAATAATATATATATATATATATATATATATATATATATATATATATATATATATATATATATATATATATATATACACCTTTCCGAAAAGGGACACATCTCCCGAAACGGCCGTCCTCAACAAGCCAAGTAAGTGCTACTATAGGCAAGTTAAAACATTTTTTAAAAAGTGTAAGTGATAACTAGTAGCTCACGCGAAGATGGAATCAACAAATATTAAAGTCTAGTAATGCACAGTCAGGCAAAAGTAATTTGTATAGAAATCGATGTTTTCAACCATAGAATGAGACATTATCATGTTACCGAAATTTCAGATATATTAGATAAAAGTAAAAAAAGGTTGTAAATCTTGAGTTATTCAAAAGGTTATTGTTTGGAAACAATTTTTCTAATAATATTGTCAAAACTTTTTATAAGAAAATTCCTTTGCAACAAGGAGAATAATAAACCAAAGGAGCTTTTAATTTTGTGTGATCATTACATGGTGCAAATGTCATAGGCAATTGCTAATAATATTTAACTTTAATAGATATATGTCTATTTAATAGCTTTTACAATAGTTTAAAATTACGAGAAACGTAATAACATTTTTATTAGAATAAATTATTAAAGGAAGTTTATTTAGAGGGTCAGTATCATGTAATTTATGAATGTGTTCTGTTGTTATACTTTTCATTCACTCATCACATAAGTCATATAATTTCTACAGTTATATTTTTGGCCCTCTATATAACATTCTTTAAATCTGTAAAATACTTAAAATTTCTGTGAAAATTATTTTTTGAGTAATTATGCCAATCTTTGGTAATCTGAGATACAAGGAAGCAGTCTGTGTAAGGATCCTTCCCCACTATATAGTTTTAAATTTGAATTTAGATCAAGGTTATAATCAGTTAACCACAAGTGGTTCATCACCTAAGCATTTTTCTAGATATTTTTAATTTATCTGATGTATTCATGAGTAATTAAAATACTGTATTGTAAAATCATATTGATAAAGAAAATATCATTACACTCTTGAAATAAACATTGAAAACTAACAAGATTTTAATTGTATTACGAGATCGTTCAGTTGATTTCATAATCATTCTTTAAAAATAATATAATTTAAAACATTTCTTGTCATTAAAACGTATTTATTTGTTTTAATTCTCTTGGTAGACACACTGATGTAATTTTTAAATGCTTACTGTTTTTAGTTCAGCTTTAAGGTTAGTAAAAGTTGGAGGTACTGTAGTTTATTCAACATGTTCCTTGTCGCCAATTCAAAATGATGGCGTTGTACATATGGCTTTGAAGAAAATCTGGGAAGAGACTTCAATAAAATTAGTGGTGAAGTAAGTTATAAACTATAAATTTTAATTAAAATGTTTTAGATTAAAATTATTAATATGATTATAAAACTAGGTAGAAACTTCAATATGTTCATGTTTAATCTTCGTTTTGCTTTACTTATGGTTTTTATTTGTATCTTCTTTTTTAGAAAATTTTTCCTTTTTTAATTTTTATTGGAAACCTTGAAGTTTTTTGTCAGTAACCTAAAACCAGTTCTGCCATTTATAATTTGTTTGCTATTTCCATCTCTTCTATAATATGAAAAAGATATAAAGCATATGTTCAAAACATGAGTTCATGATTGCTGTTTTCCTTTAACTCTTTGTCTTTTATAATTTTCTTACAATAAATATCCTAGATTAGTTGGTGTAAATTTAATTTTTTTAACGTTTCATCACATTAATCATTTTTGATACAATTAAGAGATTCCTAAAATTTTCGATTCTGATTCTAAAATTTTTCATCCAATTCTCGGTATTCTCGAATAATGAATTTAGTTAACGTCTTGGTCTTAATGTAAAGCCTTTTAAAAGTTCCGTTTCAATGTAATAAGCTACACAAAAACATTCAACCTTGATTTATAAATAAGAATGTATGAAAGCATGACAAACAAATTGAATAAAAGATATTATTTATTTAAAATTACAAATGTGAAATTTATTTACATTATTCTATATATATACAAATATTCTTTGAGCTTAGCTTGTGAGGTTATGTTAAAAACAAATAAAAACATACACAAAACTCACAAATTAATCATTTATTTACTGATGATGATGACTTGATCATTGAAACACGTATGAGTAAATAAATTTTTGTTTTTATTCTATATATGTTGAAAAAAATACCTGAGCCTATTTTCATTAGCTGTAAAAAAAATAAAACGAATCTAAAGCATAAAAAATGAAAAATTGATACAAATAGGCTCATTTTAATATACAGTAGTTTTAAAGTCTGGTAGGTAATGTAAGTTTCTGTTAAAAAATACAAGCATCTAAACATGGAGTAGGTCAAACAGTATTGTCACATATAATACCCAAAGTTGATAAAAGTCTCTTTTATAAAAATAAATATAAAGATGACAAAACTAACACTTGACTGGTATTGACTTATTCCAAACTTGAGGAATATCTTTGTGCCAAGCATTTGGAAATATGTTAAAAATACATACATATATATATATATATATATATATATATGGGCTTCAAAATTCTTCAAGCTTCCGTCCACACCAAAAATCTTTTCACCGATCCACCACAAATTTGGTACAAGCAACCTCCCAACTTGAAAAACATCCTAGTACATCCTAAACTACCAGACCCTGATGCAGAGAAACCACACAAACTTCCTCATGGCTCCTTCCCATGTAATAGACCTAGATGCAAGACGTGTCCAATACACCCCTCAGCAAATAGTTTCAACAGCCAAACAACAAAAATGGTCTTCAAAATACAGGGTCATCATAATTGTACATCGAAAAATGTCATATACCAGCTACAATGTAAACTTTGCTCAGCACAGTACATAGGCCTGACCACGGATGGTCTGAATATCAGAATGAATGGCCACAGACATGATGTTAAAATTATGAATATGGATAGACCAACAGCTCAACATGCTGCGAGTCACAACATCACAACTTTTGATGACTGCTATACCACAAAAATAATTAAATCACTCCCCCCTGATTGCAATCCCTCAGAACTGAGAAGGTGGGAACTATCATACCAGTGGTATACCAAGTCCAGAGAATCCCCTAACCTCAACATCAGATAAATCCATTCATTTTTTTTTTTTTTTTTTTTTTTTCTCCAAATAGCCTTATCTCTTTCCCCCTGACAGACTTATATAAACTATAATCACTCATATGTTCATGGAAACAATATATATATCTTTAATCTGTGCATCTGTGACATCTGATTTCTACTCTACACAATCTGTGATTACAATTATTTTATTTCATTCTCTCATATTTCTTTTTGTGTTTTCTCTTCGATTGATAAAGACCACTGTGTGGTCGAAATATATCATTGTTTAAGTGCCTTTATGTGTTACTATTTCAAGACTACAGAGTGGACTCTTACCAAGGTAAGTCTGTCAGTCTCCTAGTCCAAAAAATCTATATATATATATATATATATATACATGTTGAAAGAAACTGTTACTAACTGTTTTAAACGGTCAGGGAGAAGAGTTCCTTAACGATTTAATCTAAAAGTTGGTACCACAACCTGTCAAATGTTTAAAAGGTAATTATGTTGAAAAGTAAACAAAATTCATATTTTAGTTTGATACAATTTATGTTCTTAAATCAAGTTTCTCTTACTCCGCTATAAAATGGTTCTTACTTTTAAAAATTACCTTTTTATTAAGTATTTCTCATATCTTGTGATATATAATTACCTTTATTACCATTCTATTTTCTATTTCAGAGATTTGAGTGAAGCTTTACTTCCTATGAAAGAATTTTTTTCGTTTGGAGACAATTTTGGGTTCAGATATGGTCATATTATACTGCCATATTTGCCTGCCAACTTTGGACCTCTATATTTTTGTAAAATAGTCAGAACATCATAGTCTGATTATTGTATTTTACAAAATAAATTTGTAAATAGCCTGTAAAGAAAGGTAATTATTCTAAGTTACCATATTCCTAGTACTCCTGAACCAGTACAGTAGATTTCAGATTATGTTACCTGCTCCGCAATAATCTAACACTTGAAAAAAAATTACTCTATAATTTAACTAAAATTTGTAGTATACACTAAACAAGAGCTCGCCTACTACTCTACTCTCATCCTTTTTGATCCGGGATTGTAATTACCTTAGTTTGATTTCAGTTGGCATGTCTTGTTCACCTAGTCAACTGAAATTAACATTGTTTCATTCTTGAATTTTGTACTCCATTTCGTTCGGTGAATCTTATTAATCACTTGAACAATAGTGTATGACTATCCGAACTTTAAATTTAGTAAATTTGTGAAAACTTACTGAGACAGACGTTTTCGATCGCTATGTGGCGATCTTCATCAGTGTCTTCTCTCAGATCGAAAACGTATGTCTCAGTAAGTTTTAACAAAATTACTAAATTTAAAGTTCGGATAGTCATAAACTATTGTTTAAGTGATTAATTGTTTCATTGTTAGAGTATGCTATAACCACATGTGTATGTACTGAAACGTGTCAAGAAGAGGTTGAAAATACTACCAGTAAGAAAAAAAGTGTCTTATGATAAAAGTTAAGAGAGAAATCATAGAAAAAAATGAATGAGGTGTAGTGCCATATAACTTGCTGATGGTGGTTTGTTGAGTTTTCTGTAGTAAAACCCTGATGTAACGTCGTTAATACTGCGGTGGTCGTGCATAAATAAGTAACATGAGTGATTGAGCGGATTACTTTTGTAATCCACTTTGAAATATAAATATTTTTTAAAAATATCTTATAAGCATTTTAAAGTCTTTAAGGTTTTATATAAGAAACAAATGTGGTGAAAAACATTTTTTATTGTAATATAAACGTAATATATAACTAAACTAAGTTAGGTCATGGGTTAGGTCAACCTAACACACTTTCATTGTCACTTTTGGTTTCGGCAAGCCAATGTAGTATTTGATATTTTTCAAAGCTCTGGCTTTGACATTGTTTACAGATAAATGTGTTACTAATTTAAATATTGTTTTCACACAAAAAATAACAAAATATCTACTTCAAATACAAAATATTAAAACTACTTCATGTATAGGAAACATATCATAAGTGGTTGTGCGGATTACTATTGTAATCCAGGTGAATTAACAATATTCAAAAAAATTAACGTGCCAACTTACAGCTCTGCTACTTGACTAGTAAAAGTGGGGATGTGTGTGTGGAAGGTAGACAGCATCTCAAGGTCATAAGTCCTACCTACCTAAAATAGCACACAAAAACGTACCCTTGGATAACAATAACAATCCGCGTGACCACTGCAGTGTTAACCACATTCAACCAAAATAGAAATTTTTTATCTAAGCAAAATATCCTTCGCATGAGCGTACAATAACATTTAACAGGACCTCTAAGTATATCTAGATTCGTGGTTGATCCTTCAGTTAGCTTTAATAATATAAATTCCTACCAATCACGCTAAAGATAAAGTCCGCATGGACTGGCAAAATGTCATCCGGGAGTGAGCAAAAACAAGAGGGAGAACTCGTATAAAACCCAATGTTTAGGCTTTAAGTGTATTGCTAGACAGTTGTCAGAATATTATTATTAGAGTATTGTCAGAATGTGCGAAATTTGTGTTTAGTTAGTTTTACTAGTATAAAATTATATCAAATTGTGACTTCAATCCTTTAATCCTTACAATGCTGTCTAGTCATTGAAATACCGCAAAAATTTCTAACACAAATGTAATGTGTGTCATTCAGTAGCTTGACATACTACTGAGGTATTTGAATGTTTAAAATCACAAAAATTTTTAACAACCAATAATTTTCTGAATATTAAAGAAGAAACAAACAGCTATAGATATATTCTAAAATGAGGCTCAAATGTATTAACCAATGGTGGTTTATGAACTAGGTCAACTAGTCAAGACAATATATTAGTAGCAGGTATAAAGACTAGCCTAGCTAGTCAAGAATGTCGTCATTGTTTGATTGATTTGTTTGCATCAAGAGAGTCTATTTTCTAGTCATCTGTGCTTTCTACGGGATATTTATCGACCTCAAAACTTACAGCATAAATAAAGAAAAATATTTATGGACCATTGATCTTCTGTCACATATCTAAACACAATAGACCACTTCAGCAGTTGTTATGTCAATTGGAGTGAGAAGCTCAGTATAGCTTCTACTCAATGTCAAACAGTACAGAAATTAGTGTATTCTTGTATACATACAAAATGAACAATAATAGTGGGAGGCTAGAATCTAAGTAAACTTCAAACATTTAATTTGTTTTTACTATCTATGATTACAAATAATAATCAATTAACAAATAATAAACTAACTAAGGTACAAAATAAGGAATTAAAAAATTGCACCCAAATAAAAAATATATTTAGTGTTTCTAAGTGAAAATATTTTTGTATTGAAATACAACTCAATCGGCGCGAAGAATTAATTCGCACCCGCTAGTGTCTGCGGCGTCCATGTATTAGATCAGTAATGGGTTAAAAAAAACAGCAGCCAAGTGGGTTGAATGATGTGAAAAAGATGTTTTTCTGTGGATAAACGAGTAAAACCTTGCAGATTAAACTGTGACCACAATTTAATCTGCAAGAGGACAAAGGCTCTTTACAGAATGCCAAGACTTTGTAAGTAAGCTTCCATGTACATAATGATAAAACAGAAGTTTTAGGGAAAGCAGAGATAAATTTAATATCATATGAAGAGATGTGGATTCCAGTGTTATAAGTCATAGAAACGATGATGATAAGAGATCTGAGGCATTTACTGCCAAGTTTGAGAGTTCAAATGTTATCTACCACTTTTGTTTAACTGCAATAAAACAGAGCTTATTGGAAATAGATGCCAAAAATAACTCACTTTATAGAAGAGGATACAATGCCCAATGACAAACCCATAAAGAACCATCTTATCATCATATTGTGTTAATACAAGTGAGTGTCTAAAAGGAATATGGTGGATTGTTTATCATTCCAAGAACCCACAAGCTCTCAATAACTGTAAAATGCAGAAGGTTTGTAAAAGTCGACTGTAAAAGTTGAGATCAGTTTTCAGTCCTGAAGTGAAGAAATGTCTTTTAAAAAGTTTATCACTTAAGTCTTTATAGTCTTGAATTTCTTTCAACCTTTCTAGGCAACTTTAAAGGACTTTAATTAAGGTTAAGATCTTCATTCCAACACCTCTCCAATATTGTATCCTATGGATCAACAGGTTGTTTCAAACTTTAAGAAAGTGTAAACCTAAACACAGGTTCAACAGTGCTTCTAAATGACCGAAGGAGCGTAACTTAACCTATAATGGCTTTAGATACGTCTTCAACATTGTAAACAATCTGAAGATCATTAAAAAAGCATGGGATGAATCACTAAGAAAATCACTAAGGATCTTTCAAGAACGTTTTAAAAACAACTTGGTTTGATAGTGTCCCTCAGGAAATGAAAAACCATTTGTGGATGAAATTTTGTGAGGCCAAAATTGAAGAGGTGATGAAGGAACGCATTTATCTAACCACTAACAAGCTGATGAATCAGCATTGTAAGCAATAGAGGTTTTGGGAGTTGATCTCAACTGGGAAAAAATCGAAGGAATTCTCAATTCAAATGAAATTCAGTTCATATACAAATCTGAGTAATGGTGTAAGATTTTGCAGAAAGACGCCATACAAATAAAGGGGCCTTTATTAATGTCAGTAATAGGCCTAAATCTGTTTAACCAGCGAGCTGCTGATAAAACCCCAATGATGTACCCAGAATGCTACTAATTGTTTTGCCTGAAATTTACCTTTATACATGTGTCCTATATTGCTCATTTTGTCGTTTACAGAAGAGAAAATCTATTTATACAACTTTTTTTATAGTTGTATAAATAGTATACAGGATACAACTGTAGTATATAAATAGTGTTTGTATAGTTGTTTTACAGGGTCTAATGCTCTTGCCATAACACAATCATAAGGCACAGGAAAATAATTACATTGCACATGAAAGAGTTACACAAAATTTTGAAGTTCTATATATAATAAAAATTAAAAAATTGTACTTATAAACATATTTGCGAGTTATTAATTTTAGCACTAGACACTGGCTCATTGAACTTTATATCTCCGCTCTAGGCATGGACGGAGTTAAACTCCACATGGTTATTGCTCCCCTAACTTGTCGGACCCGGTTTATTATTTATTATCAAAAGCTTACAATGAACTTGTTAAAATACTACAAAAATAATAATAGTGCTGACAAGAAATATGCTCGGCAGTATCAGTTGTTATTTTGATCGCACGCAGTTATTTTCTAAATATGACTAAGCTTAAAGAAAAATGTGAACCTTATTTTAATCTTTACAAGTCATGATGTTCAAAATGTAATATTAGGAATTGTTTTAGTTGAAGCTTAGTATTCATCATTATGTTTCTCATAGAAACAAAATGAGCTTATTTTTACAGGTAGACTTTACAAAATTAAAAAAAAATTTGAAAATTTTGCAAAACTACAAATCTAAAAGCCTCCAAATTCCATTCTGTGAAAAACATATCGTTGAACACCATACTCTAACTTACCTATTAAAAAAGTGGTTTAAAATATCTACCATATAATATAAGTTTTTTGATGCTGGCTCAATGTTGACAAGGTTTTAAATTATACTATTTTGGGGAGGGTTGTACCCCCAGACCCTATTTGTTACCCACCAGGGGAATCTTGTGCCCCCCCCTCCAGAACAAAACCTTTAACTCCAGCCATGGCTCTAGGCCAAATGGGACACAGCTGAACTTATTTAATATAATATATTTTATCCTTTTTGTTTATAAATAAAAACAAAATGTTATATGTGTATATTAAGTATCAATGTGTCTACAGTGCGTCATTTTAATTCTATTAGTTCTCTTTCAGAAGTATTAAACTCAGTTGCTTTAACCCACTTTTAACAAATTCAGTTCTAATTAATAGCCTCAACTTTCATGCATTTTAAGTTTAGTAAAATTGAAAACACTACTTGTTTTTATATCTAGTTATTACTATCATTTAGAAAATGTTGATTGTTTTAAATGATAAGGAGGCATTTCACTATATCTGGTTGATTTGGTTACTCTAATGTGAATAAAGTTTCAAAATTATTTCTACATAAGAATATGAGATGAATATAAGCTTTAGCCAGCCAAACAGCATTGGCTCAGGTGAAGTGGCATTAGGCTGCAATGTATACATCACCGGCTATTTATTACTACATTACAGCAAGGGCGTATATAAGGGGGGAGCTCAAGGCCACTCTAGAATTTAAAAAAAAGAAAATGGTAAACTTAATAACTTACTTTGTTTATTTAAACTATCATTCTAATGAAATCCAAAATATATACCTAAAAGCTGTATTTTTAAGACATACAGATACATTTTGTCAGGGAAGAGATATGGGACTCCCCAGTTGTTGCACAGCCCTTGAAATTTTTGTCTATATACGCCACTGTATTGCAGATGTACCTAGACAGCCTTGGACAGACATACCTTCTATTAAAGTTACAGCTAGATAATGAACTTAGGCCATATATCACTGAGAATTATTACTTATCCCAACAGTGGAATATTGGTAAAATAAAATTCAAATTAAAAAAAAGGCACATGGGGTTATAAAGAGGACTTTACCCATTACATCCAATTGTAAGAAGGAAGCTAGAATTAAGATATGGTAAAATAAGGTAAGTTCTATGGTTTTCTACCATTCACAGAATTGTCATTTAAGTACATAGAATTTTAGGACTAATGGAGGCTCTCAAACACACAAAATTTCTGAAACTCGTCAGGAAGAGTTAATATGATAATACTAGGAATGGCAGAAAACCGTAGAACTGAAGATATTATTGTACAAGATATAAACCTAGATAATTAGAGTAATTCAATTACCTTAATAAATTATTACCCTATTGCAGGGAGTAATAGAGTTTATGATGATGCATTGTTCATCCTGGTAAAAATAATTTCATTAGTTTAATATTTAAATTAGCAGCATTTATAAGCTAAGTTACAACTAATATTTAATTTTGTAAGGTTAGGTGTGGTATATCTGAACCTGAGATTATTTTAGTTTAGATAACTGTCTGACTTAATTGACAGTAATCCAGTCTGTTTTCAAGTCTCTTATCTAGTAAAAAATCTGCTTAGTTTTATAAATTATAAAACCACTTATTTATTTTATATTTTACTTTACATTTTTTAAACACTTATCTACCAAGAGAAACATTCATATTAACAATCCAAAACTCTTAAGATCTTACTTACTTACTTACTAGCCAACGCCCACTCTTGGCTGCTGTGCCATTTGGTGGCGCGCTGACCAGTAGAGGCGAGAGATCTCTTCTTCCTTCGTGTCGTTCAGGGGTCCATGGTCCAGAGCTGTACATGACTGGAGGTGCTCAGCTGTCATGTCCTCCCCGCTGTCACATAGGGTGCACCTGGGAGACGAGAAGACGTGTATCTTGTTTAGGTGTGCAGCTAGGTAATCGTGTCCAGTTGTGAGTCTAAAAAGTGCAACCCCGTCCCGTCGGGGTAACATGTTGTTAATTGGCCCGTTTTCGACAAGAGTAGCCCAACGTTTATTAAAAGATGCTTCTCGTAAGTAGGCCTGAGTGCTCCTCTTTATTGCAGCATTTATTTGTATTTTTATGGAGGGGAGCGAAGTTGCTACGCTCGGCTGTGGGAGCGTTGTTCCTTTTTTTGCCAATGAGTCAGCTAATTCATTTCCTCTTATATCCACGTGGCTGGGGATCCATTGTAATTCAATTTTCCATCCCCTATTCATTAGTTTTGACAAATTTTGACGGCAGGCTAGAGTGGATCTGCAATCGGTCTTCTTGTTATTTGTTACGGCCATTATTGCAGCCATTGAATCTACAAGAAAGACTGCTTGTGCCGGTGTCTTTATTTTCTTCATTTCGTTTGATGCCGCTAGTATGGCGGTTATTTCACCGTCAAAGTTACTTTGGTTGTTGCCAACTGCTAGCGATCCTTCGAAAAGATTACAGTAATAACCAGCTCCAGTCTGTCCTTTGTCTGGGAGGCACGATCCATCGGTATATACATGTAGCCACTGTGTCTCTGGATAGACTGTGTTGATGGTTCTGAGGGCTGCAGCCTTTAGTTCTAGTGGGTTACAATCTTTCTTTGGGTTGTTGTGGTCAAGAAGATTTAGGATTCCCTTGGGCAGTGAATTGAACACTTCATGTTTCCTGATATCTGTTGTATGAGTGCCAATGTTGATGTTGTATTTCTTAATCAACTCTTTATATGTGGTTATCGGAGTTTTTTGTGTTTTTAGCCTCGTTGTGGCTTCTTTAAAGTTTGCCCATCGGTGGCTGTACGTCCTTTTGTTTCTCTCCCAAAACCCGAGGCTGAGTTTTTCTCTTCTAAACTGCATTGGCTCTGTTTCCAACTGTGCCTCCATTGCTGCTATCGGGGTCGATTTTGGTGCACCAGTGATGACTCGGAGGACTGCATTTTGGGTTCTATCCAAGATTTGGGATGTGGTGTTTGACGCTGTGATTGTTGCTTCAGCTCCGTACTCGAGTATGGGGCGTATATATGTTTTGTACGCTGTGTTCAGTACATCCTGATTTGCTCCCCATGTTGTGGCAGTTAGGCGTTTCAGCAGTCTTGCTCTTTTAATGGCTCTGTTGGCGCTTTCTTTGATGTGTGGTTTCCAGGTCATTTTGGAATCTATTGAAACTCCCAGGTACTTGCAGATATTGCTCTCCATGAGTTCGCTATTCCCGTATCGCAGAGAGATTTCAGGTCGCCTTGTTGAAAGTGTAAAAAGTTGGTAAATTGATTTATTCGCATTCACACACATCGCGTTAGTCTCCGTCCAAAGCAGCAGGTTAGTCAGTGCCTTGTTTATTGCTTCTTCTAGTGATTTGATGTTGCTACCACTAGCCCAGAGAATTAGATCATCTGCATAGAGTAGGCCTTGTACTCCAGGCACTGCTCGAACTGCCGTGAGTACGTCATTGATCATCAAATTAAAGAGTATACAACTGATTACGGCTCCTTGTGCTAATCCCTGTCTTTGGATACGATATTTGGACATTCCTCCTGTATATCTTACTCTAATAAGTCGTTGCGACAGAAAGGATTTGATCCACTTAAATAAATTGTCCCTAACTTCACTTTGGGCTAGCTTGTGTATGAGCATTTCTCTCCAAACGGTGTCGTAGGCATTTTTTAGGTCTATTAGTACAGACAAGGTGGACATTTTCCTTTGGAAGCCGTCTTTGACACACTGTGAGAAGTATACTACTTGATCCATCGTACTTCGTCTCGGTCTGAATCCTGCTTGGTCATCATCGATGGTGTTGTGTAAATCGAAGAATTGGCTCAGTCGGCGGGCAACCATTCTTTCCATTACTTTACTACATGCACTCGTTAGAGCAACTGGTCTGTAGCTTCCTGCTTCACTGATAGGTTTGCCTTTCTTATGGATTGGCACTATTTCACCTTTTCGCCATTGATGAGGTACATGGCTAGCCCAGGATAGGTTCACTATCTCCAAGAAGAGCAATTTTGCCTTTTGGCCCAAGTTAATAAGGAATTCCGAGAAAATGTGATCCACACCTGGAGCTTTCCCTGTTTTTGTTTCCTGGAGTGCTTGTTCCAACTCGGCCAACGTGAAATCCTCTGAGCATATTCTGCTGTCTTCTCTAGTTGGGCATGAGCTTTTGGGGTGCTTTAACAGCTTTTTGTATGCACTTTTAGGCTGGTTTACACGACTGATGTTCGCATAGTGCTTACACAGTAGGTTAGCGATATCTCTTGGTTCAGTATAGCATCTTGTTCCCTTCGTGAAAGGTTCTTGCTCTGCAGGCGGTGAGTCACTATTGAGTCGCGATATAAATTTGTGTGCTTTTGCCCCATCCCTCCGAAAGTCAAGGGTGCCTAGAAATTTTCGAAAGGATTCTCTTTTAGACTGTTTTATTTCTTTTTGAAGTTGTGCTTGTGCCCTGCGTAAGGCCGAACAGTCGAGGATATCATTTGTTCTTTCTGCTTCCCTTCTTGCTGCATTCCTTATATTTTTCAGCTCATCCAGTTTGTCACTCCAGAAGGGCCGGTAGGCTTTGACCTGACCCCTTGGTATGCAGGACGTGCTGCATTCTAGGATTGTTTTATTAAAGCTCTCGACAGCCTTCTCCAGCGAACTCCAGTCAATGCTTTCTGCTATGATGTCGTCCGTAAGTGCGCTATACGCCGTCCAGTTCGCCTTCACAAAATTCCATCGGGGAGCTCTAGATGGAGGTTTGAGCGTTTTGAATAGGCTTGTATGTATCAGTATCGCTCGGTGTCCGCACCCTGCTGCGTCATCCAGAAGCCTAACTTTAGTTTTTGGGGGGTGATGTTGATCGCCTGCACGTGGTGCCCCCTGCCTGAAATAACTGAACGATCAACACGAGGCTCGCCTTCAGCACGCTGACCATAAAATGAGAGGCCTTCTTAAGATCTACAATGTACATCAACAGGCGCGTATTCAAGGGGGGGCGATCGCCCCCCCAACCTTCAAGAACTTTGGGTTAAAAATCGACAATATATTATTAAATTAGGACTTTTTTCGATAATTAAGTTATTATATATTCTCAAATATAAAATCGTAACTGTAATAAATATAATAATAATTTTGTAACATTGTAATGCTCTTTGAATAATTAAAAAAATATAATCACTTATCAAATGCTAGTCTATGTTTATAAATACGCTCGAATTTTAACTTAATTTTAATTAAGTTAATTCGTCTTTTACTGCAAATAAGAAATAAAATTTTAATTTGAAAATGTGACGCATTCTCTCGGCCTACCCTATTAAACGTCTAAAAGTTTTAACAACAGATAGCGCTAGTGAAGCTTAGTCTCGAACATATGGTTTTCAATACAAAATTTTGCAAGCGTAATATTCGCAGTTGACTCCGGAATTGTTCGTGTTGGAAGAATAACTACTTATATTAATTAATAAACAATTTTTATAATAATAGCTTATTATAAAATTAAAATTATTCAATATTTTCAAATTTTAAGCACTTTTGTTACATGTATTTACATACACGCACGAGCGCACACACACACATATTTTATACATATATAAAATGCATCGATCGCCCCCCCTAAAGCAAGTCGCTGGAAAGCACCCGATCAAACACAATGTACATTGAATAATATTTATGTGTATTGCCCAAAATTAAAGAAAAATAGTCCTATACTGTACTTGAAATGATAAAATGAGAATGAATGTAATTTACAATTAAAGGATGCCTTATCTTTAAGGATAAAAAGAAAATTTTAAATATGTTTCCAGTTATACTCTAGTGACATTATTCACTTGCACTTCAATAACAGTCACTGTAGTTAACTACCGCAACATCATACGGCTCGAAATTGCTTGTATATCACGAGCTACACATTTAAAACTTGGCGGGGTGAAGGTCACTACCATTGACATGCAGTGAAAAATGTACTAGCTTTGTTTACATCTTTCGTCCTTGATAAAAACGCCAGATGGGTGACGGGTCGGATTATAAGGAGTTAACTATAAGTTTACTATTTAGAAGTGTATCTTCTATGAGCATATTCACAGTGTCTACTGTATATCCTCAGAACCACAGAAAAGGGAGTTTTGAAGGCTAAACGCCTATGAAACTTCATTCTCTCATAAGGAAATTCTAATATAATTTCAATATATAATACGAGTTGACAATATACTGAGGTCTGTTAGTAAATATGTGTGAACAATGTCTATAAAAGACACCAATGTTTATAATGGGAACATACTGCATGTTTGAGAGATAAAACTTATGAAGAGGGTGCAGTTGTACTAGCCATGGCTTATATCCATGAGAAAATTGCCATAATATAGGAAGAAGTTTTTAACAAACTTTCAAAGAAGTCTCGAGGACTCGACATTTGGTCATAGAATTGTAGTTTGTGAAAATGAAAATTCAGATTTGCTTTCAAGTCTTTGTCTTTAATCTAATTTCTTAAGTAAATACTACCCTGTATGTATATCCTGCTTAAATTTAATGTTCATTGAATACTTTTTTAAAGTAAGAACAGATTACAGCATTTAATTTTTAAAATGTTGACGACAGTATAAATTAGTTCTCAGGATCTTCTCAGAAGGAATTTCTGACTGTGTTACTAAATAGCATATTATCATTTTTGTTAGATGAAGAAATCTATTGTTGGGTTACATAAATAATAATAAAGTTGCTTGTTGTTGAATTCACTGATTAAATTATAAGTATAGTGCAACTAAGTGGATAGTTTAGAATTAATTTACTTACTGACGCATTTCGAAACAATCGTTTCATTTACAAAGCTAACTGTCTACTAGCGGCTATCATTACAAAGAAAAAGGTATGGGCTTATAAATCTTCAGTTTTAGATACTGAAATAGTATCAGTGGAAAACAACCGATTTTTTATTAGTATTACTATTTATGGAGATAAATGCCCCTTATTTAATCCCTACTTTATTTTAATTGCAAGCATTCTTCCTTACACAAACTTATTATCCCTGCACACCTCATTACGACCCTGATGATGAGTATTTACTGCTGGGATTAGATGTAACACGTGTAAGCTATAATTATTCTGATATCTCTGTCCAGTTGAGCTTTACCTTCTTACCTTAATCCAGTCTTTGATTCTTCCACCCCTCAATCTGATTGTCTTTGTGTAACCTCTTTGTCTTGATGGAAAAGAATCTTTTAAAGATCATATACTATACAAATCACAATCTAAATCTCCAAATGAGGACATGAATAATTTTTCCTTTGCAACAAAAGGAGGAAGTTGTTACAGGAAGACCTGTATAGTGATATTATAACTAAAAACACTTCTACATATATTACAACACTTGCCTATAGTAGCACTTAGTTTTATGATTTTTGAGGGCGGCAGTTTCGGGAGATGTGTCATTGTTAACTCAGACCGTAACTGACTTCAAATTGACAGTATAACACCCTATACTCTCTAAACTACACCTAGAGCCCTACCCTAATATCCCACCCCAACCGTAACCTATAATAAACATGATATCAGTTACCGTCTGAGTTGACAATGACACATCTTCCGAAACATTGTTCAAAAACCATAAAAGTAATCGGTACCCTATTATAGGTAAGTGTAACATGTACAAGTATTTTTAGTTAAAAACTAGTAGCTCACATGAAGATGGAATCAACTAATATATACAGTATTATAACATTGATAGTGATATATATTATAAAATATGGTTTTTTACTTGAATTGTTGGCCCAGCATTGCCAAAATTAGAGACCATCAGATTGATCTCCCTAAAGAATCTAAGGTTATGTAATCATGCACTTATCCATTATCCATTAGTAGGATTATGTTTCATTAACCTGCTAATCCGACGCTAATTAGATTTATTTCTTGTGGGTTGAAATTAGGTTTGATCCAGTTAACTATTTTTAATTTGTCAGAAAATTTTTTTAACTTTGCTTAAAATGATTTTGAGACTAACTGTGCAGTCGTTTTATGAAAAATTTAATTTTTCATTTATTGTTTAAGATTATATATATATATAACTTTAGCAATGAGAGTAATTTGTTATGATGTAAGCACTCTAAATAAGTTATCTAAGTAATAAGTTAAATATGTCTATCTTTAATTTCATGTTAGTTGAAATTAGGTTAGGTTCAGTCATTAGGCTTAAACACAGATTTATAAGTTGAATAATAACAACATTACAAATTTGTTACCTCATTTTTTTAAGGATCATGATTTTTCAGAATAAAATTTGGGCTATTGCATGGCATTTCTGATTTTTATGTTCGAGTTCAACCTAAAAGTGTTTGGCCTAATTGTGTAATACCGTACTAGCATACTTGTGTTTAGCATGCAAACAGGCCTAACACTAATGATTTCGTAGATAGGAATGTAACGTTCAAGGAGATACTGTTTACAAAAGGCAGCATTATGGATAAGGACAGCAAGTCCACTTCCGGCAACTTTCCTAAACAATATGTATGGTAATAGGTTTTTTTTAAACTATCGATGAATTCAGATAATAGATTGTGGGCTGCAAACTACATTTAATTATTATTCATTTACAAAGTTAATGAAACTGTTAAGGCGATGGTTATGTTATTACATTTAAGGAAGTGTGTGCTTTTATTTCCGCTTTTCTGTGATTTCTTATAATTTAAAATCATTAATAACAAACAATGGTAAAGAAGAAATAAAAGCTAAAAGTAATGGAAACTAGCAATAACAATTATTAATAAAATCTTTTGCGGATTATATAGGCTTACTGTATAGTTTTTCTATAACAACGGCAGACAGTTTTCCTGGAAGGACATTAGGAAAGAAACTAAGTAAATTCTCTGTATAGATATGCCTACTAATTGTGGCTCTAATAGCATACAGAGATGCTATCTCTCTACGTTTAATGAAAGTAGTAGTCCTGCTGTAATATTGTCTTCGGTAAATTAGTTTAGATACAAAAATTAATTAGACATTAAGAATTTTCCCTGAAACGTTATTGCCTGCTTTATTTTCACTAGTCTGCCTTATAGGTCTATTAAATTCAAAATTATTTGTTGATTCCATTTTCACGTGAGCTACTAGTTTTAACTAAAAACACTTGTAAATATTAATCACCTAAATAATAGTTAATGACTATCCCAACTTTAAATTTAGTAAATTTATTAAAACTTACTGAGACAGAACGTTTTCGATCGCTATGTGCCGATTTTCATCAGTGTCTTCTGCTTGGAGATGTCGGGTCAAGCGGTGACGGTTTTAAAAGTAGGTTTTCGATAGTATCAAATAGTATGTGTAATTTGTATTGTGTTTGTTCGTTTAATATGTTTGTACTTTGTGTTTTTGTGTGTCTGTAAATTTCATATTGTTCTAGTGTATTAAGATGTGGTCCTTTTTTGTTGATGTGTAGGATTTCTAGGTTATGGTAAATGATGGTACTTGTAAATATGCTACACATGTCTATAGTAGTACTTTTATATTTGTTGAGGACGGCTGTTTCGGGAGATGTGTTCCATTGTCAACTCAGATCGTAATTCTTAACAATAAGTTACTATAGGCAAGTGCAACATATTTACAAGTCTTTTTATTTCGAAATTATTTATTAAAGTTCTCTACTACTCTTGGCGTTTTCGAAGTGATTAGTAGCATATCTAGTTAGAACAAAATGATGAGACTGTAAAACTGGTTTAAAAACTTTACCTGTATATAGATCCAGCTCAGAAAGTTTCTTTATGAACCTATATATATATATATATATATATATATATATATGCACTAATGCGAAATAATTCGCAAAACATGGTAATAATAATCTATACAGCTAATTGCAGAAAATAATGGCAGATTAAACGATTTCAGATTTTATTTTCAATCCACATACCACTTAGGTTACTGATGGTTTGGGCAGTGACCACTTGCGAAAAGTCAAACCGGTCCTTGGATCACTCACAGACCTTACACGGCCCATTGTAGCATATTACCAGAGGGTTGTCTGTCGGCGCGACCTCACACAACCCCTTACAAAAAGCCGACCCGATATTTACGTCGCCCTTCACCATTGTCTTCGCGTTGTGAATGTGAATGTAAAGGCTAAATCGGCCTTTCACTTTTCTTGTGCGTTTAATAAACGACTTTATTGAGAAATCAGGGCAACTTTTATAAGAGGGCCTTGGCGTCGAACCTTCAGACTGCGAATTTAGTAGCCGCAATTCTGGCCGATTTGCATTTCGACTGAGTTCAAACACACCGGCTTTTAATAAACTCGAAAAAAGGTTTACGATTTAATTTGTACTGATATTAAAATATGGTGATAGAAAACCGAAGAAGCGTTGAATTAGGGAAACATCCATTAGTTTCTCTGTCTATAATGATATGTAAAATGGCCACTTACGTTTCTTGAGAATATTTAATATTTCTTTAGAAAAGTTTAAAATACTTCTGAGTTTCCCCTCGTCTCTACGGAAATTAAACACTGGAAAAGTGAATTAAAATATGTATAAGTTCCATACCATATAAAATCTCACAAACCTGCGGTTCCCTACCAGGGGTACGCGACAAACCTTTTAGGGGTACGCAAAAAAATGAGTAGGGGCGGACGCTGGTAAATATTTAAACTCGTGTGAAGAATTCAAAACGCTTAAGCCTAATTCGAACAGTTCGAAATCACAATCACTATGAAAATAAAATCGTATTTAATTGAACGGTTTCCTGCAACAGTTTAGTTGAAAATTTGGTTTTCTTTATTTTGTCATAGAATTAGGCTAAAATCTTAGCTTGACCCATATTAGCAAATACTTCTAAGTGTTTTACTATATGTCTGGGATGTCTTATTTTAAGCGGGGGCTCTCAATCGTTTTTAAAGACTGTACCCGTTAATGAAAAATTAAAACTTTGCGTAACCCCTTGTTATGGGGGCGTGAGTGGTTAAATTAAAGAATTTTTACATCAAAAACACAAATTATTGGGAAATATATAAGAAACGCGTTACAAAATATTAATGAGAAGGACGAGCTAGCTTCTTTTTACACAGTTCCTCAATGTTCGGCTCAAGTTTTGTTAAGTACAACCTTAAATCGTCCTCAACAATAGGCTTGTTTCTGTGCTTGCCTTTTAGATATGTTAAGCTCGAACACCCTCTTTCATACAGGTATGTAGTAGAAACCCCAATAAGAATCTTTACAGCAGTGTTTGAAAGTTCTTGGTACTCCTTTCCAACACCGATCCAAAAATCTAACAACGTAGCACTGAAATATTTTTTTAAAAGTCGGATCACATGATAGTTCAATCAGTTGTTCCTTCTGGAACGTTGTCAGGTCACTCAAAGTTGCAATAGCATCAAACGTAAAGGCGCCTACGAAATAGTGAGACAAACCTATTGCACCTGTTGGTTCCAAATAACTCGACCACACGAGTATTCAATTAGATTCCATTATTAAATTATAACCTATGAAACAGAAAGAAATTGAATTGTTATTTTTTCCCTAACCTGCCCCGCGTACCCTCTGAAAATGTTCACGTCCCCCCAAGGGGTACGCTTAACACTGTTTAAAAACCCCTGTTTTAAAAGAAGAACACTAAAAGCGTTATTTCGGCTACAGAAGAGATGAGAACGAGAAGGGGAGCTTGCAACTAAACGCTTCCGAAAACATTATTAGTGCTGTCAAGATAAGAGACATACAAATGCATGTAGACTATACATTATGGATGCTTAATAAAGGTTTCCAGGAAATCTACGTCTAGAAAAGTTTAACGTTTTTGGATAGGCATTAAGGGAAAAGGTTTAGGTTTGAATTAAAACCAAATGGCATTGGAAGATTTCTGGCGTTTAGGTTTGAAACTAGTAAACTTTTGTCTAAATAAAAATCTGTAAATAAAATATGAGCAGCTGTGGGACTAGCCGACACAAGTGAAAAATTGTATGAAAATGTGTATTCATTAAGTTTATATAATGTTAAAAAATTAATGAAAATAATTAATTCAATGAACTTGGTTCTAAAAATATTGTTCAGAGCCTAAATATGTTTTTGGAATAGCCATGCATCATAAGTTAACATTATATTGAATTAAATGTAAAAAGAATAATTAAAATATAGGGCCTAAATGAAAATAATTTTATTAACTGATAACATTGATATTGTATAATAACGTTTCAACTTAATAATCTACAATAGGCTACAAAAAGTAACATAACCTAAGAGTAACCTAAACAGCTTTTTTACGAAGTCATATGTTGGGAAAATTCTTTAATTAAATGTGTGTGTCTGTATGTAGCCAAACTGTATGCGAAGCGAGATTTTTTCATTCCAAAACATTTCAGACGCGCTTAATGTATTTTTCACTACAAAAAAAATTTTTAAATATGTCCAATTAATCGCAATTCTTGGGATATTTAAAGCATACGAAATAGATTTAAATTTTCTTCAAAAATGTTCCTACATTTTTTAAATTTGTCCAAAATTGGTGGACATTTGATCAAACAAATTGATATTCAGAGGCGTATGCTACCTAAAATCATATAGGCCTACTTAAAATTAAATTTAAAAAGGATTTAAAAAAGTAGTTTAAATAATTTTGCCCAGCCTATCCTGAATGTACGTAAAAATCAAATATTTTGTAAACGTTTTGCTTTTGAAGATCTAAATAAAATATATCATATTTGTAGATTTAACACATCTTAAATTTACAACACACTATAGTGCCAATCTATAAAAAAATGAGTTGGCCATTTTTGTTCTTCACATAGTTAACCTAACTACAAAGGAATTGTGCCTGTGCTGGCATCTAGCCAAACGTTATCGCGTCATCTTGTGTGTGCTTTTGGTAACTATTTGTTTTCATAGTTCAAGGTACGATGTTTTGTGATTTCTCAAGTTTTAAAGTTTTGTTTGGTGAAATATTTGTATTTAATAGTTTATAAAATCTGTGGTGTATAAATTGGATTTTATTCTTCTGTATTAACAGGTAATGCAAGAATTTACATTATTCCATATTAGTTATAAATATGTTTCTTAAAATGTTTGTTGTTAACCTAACTTTATTAAATTTCTTTTGGTAAACTATAAAATCATCATATTTATGTTTAAATAAGTCTTTATAAATGGATTGTTGTTATGAATATATTGCCTGTTACAATTCCCTAACTTAAATTTCTTCTAGTTGTACATAAAACATAAAAACAACATGGATTATTGCTATAGGCCTGCTAATTAGGTACTTAAAACATAATTATAATTAATTTTTGTAGTGAATCTACACTAAATTAATTTAATTTTCCATCTAGATATTAATAAGTAGAGGTAATTTAGTTTAAATTTAAATTTAAGAATTTAAACTATAGAATCAAGAGTTAATCTAGTAAACTACCAATATTTGATTAGCTTCATATGGTTAGGCTACGTTTTGTTTGTGAAATTGTTTGTGTCTCTAAAAGATATTTACCTAAAATTCTTATAGTTTTAAGAGATTACAACGGATTGGAAATGTTTAAGCTAAATCTAATTTCAGAAGAGAGCTAAATCTAAATTTCTCGTTTTATTTATTTGAAGCACTTAGTAACCTACAATAAAATGTTTAGCTTTTAACTATTGTCAGATTTTATTTTCGTATTAGGGCCTGAATGCACATTTTTTTAAAAAAATTTATCAAACGAAAAGTGTTCAAATATTTTGTATGGGACTTTCGGTTATCCCAATAAAACTCAGATGAGGTGTATAAATTTAATCTATACTATTATATAAAAATCTAATGGTGTGTGTGTGTGTGTGTGTGTGAGTGTGTGTGTGTGTGTGTGTGTGTGTGTGTGTGTGTGTGTGATTTACTTAGTCACCTAAAAAAACTACTGGACCCCTTGAGCTGAAATTTTACATGGACATTCTTAGGGTCCCTGGTTAACACATAGGCATATTTTTATTTAGAAATTCCATCAGGGCACTGCCCTTGAAATTTCCCTTAACCCTCATTTATCTGTACTTCATTATATACTTAGCTTAATCAGCTGATAGCAGATGTATCTGTAATCAACTGTAGAGGTCACTTTTAAACACATTTAAACTTGCAGTTATGGTGTACATCTTGAGGTTTTTGAGTAAATTAGACTTTTTTTGTATTAGCATGGCAAAAAAACACTACTTACTGATTTATTCAGCAGACACGTTTCGCGCTAGGTCAGTGTATTATTCAATCCTGTGAATTACTGACAAGACTCAGTCTTGTTTTTTTGCCAAGTTAAAACAAAAACGTGTACATTTAAACTGGTGATAATAAATGTTTGTTGTTATTCATCTTTCAAGGTTAGTTAATACTTTACAAATGTCATATTACGAGCAGAAGATTTTCCTTCTCTTATTTTTTAAAAACAATAATCGGTATAGTTTATAGATTATAGTTTGATATATTTATACACACACACACACACACACATATATATATATATATATATATATATATATATATATATATATATATATATCGCAATATGTATTCTTGTGTATTAATAAAGAACTAAGTCAAAATACAAATACAAGAATTATAATTGAATTCACAATTTAATTGTAAATTCAATTATAATTCTTGTATTTGTATTTTGACTTAGTTCTTTATATATATATATATATATATATATATATATATATATATATATAAATGTTTACACACACATATATAATATATATATTTATTGGGATTTAATTTCAGTAAATTAAATTAAACCCTAATACAAATTAAATCAATGTAAATATACGCCAGCCCCGTACGAACTATTGGTACTCTGTTAGTTATTAATAAATAAAGCCTTATTTTAGGTATGAATGAGAAATAAATGATCGATTGTTCTACGTTAATCGCTATACTTTAATACACTAAAAACACATAAATTCATAAGAAACATTTCGTCCATCGATTTTACGATCAAACTGATAAATCTTATAACTGAAAATAACATAACAAAAAGTAGATTCAATAAAATATCTTATTGAAAAGTACCAACGCTATTTTTGGTATTTCTTGATAATTTGTTTCTCATTAAAAAAAATACGAATAACATCATCAAAACAATCATTTTATGTCAAATTGTTGTATACACACTACATATAGCAAGTACTGGTAGTATTAAAAATAGTTTAAAAACTATCATGAACAAAATATATTTAACGTTTTTAAAAAAAGCTTTGTTATATAAAAATTATTCCACTTGATTCAATGAAAAATTTAACCGCTTTATATTTGGGTACAACTTTAGGGCCAATAATTAACAAACTGCTTGACTTGTGGAGTAACAGTTAAATGATGCCTGACCTGTGCCAAGGCGACATTGCCTACACAGTTTTTTATTTTGAATATCTAATAGTGCGGACTGGGATTTATTTCAATACCCTAATATTTTATATATTCTCCTCCCATCCCTGTATATGTCCTTTTTGTGATAAACGCTCAAAAGATTCACTTAGGGCCTGATAGGGTTCCTATAAAAATGTCAGAACTTTTACTAGTCACTGATTGACCCAAATTTAATACTGTTGACTGCCTGTTGCTCTTTTTCAATACCTTCTGTTAACTCACACTCTCCTGATATATATCTTGTACATATTTTCAATCGTTAATAAAATACGTTTTTATTCATCTAATTCAGTTCAATAGATTTTTTTAAACCTAGGGTGGATGGCAATTAATGTTAGTATAGGTTTTATTTCAAATATTTATTGAATAATTAAATTATAAAAACTTTGGGGGGGGGTTAGGTCGGATTTTTCCAATGGACTCCTCAAAACTCGCTCATTCTTCATGACAGACATCCTCTAACGAGCTGCGCCTGTCTCAGATGCAAATGTGGTTAGTTTCGCTACCGCGCGTGAAGGAAACGGTGTTGATTGCCAATGTACCAGGCTGAGAAGCTCTATCCATGGAGAGTCAGGAGATAGTGAAATGAAACAATACGGTAGGTGTCGCGCTGAGATCAGGATGAAAAAACTTGGGGGTGGGGGTTAGGTCGGATTTTTCCAATGGACTCCTCAAAACTCGCTCATTCTTCATGACAGACATCCTCTAACGAGCTGCGCCTGTCTCAGATGCGGATGTGGTTAGTATCCCTACCGCGCGTGAAGGAAACTGTGTTGATTGCCAATGTACCAGGCTGAGAAGCTCTATCCATGGAGAGTCAGGAGATAGTGAAATGAAACAATACGGTAGGTGTCGCGCTGAGATCAGGATGAAAAAACTTGGCAGAAAAAACCCTGCTAGAAAAAAGCCCGCGATAGATCATGCAGGAACCCTTGTGGGTAGGATATCCTTAATATTCTTATCCTAAGCGATAAGAAGGGGTATTACCTTAAAAACACCTTAGTTTGTGAGACTATGGCACCTCTTCTTTCGCTGTCTACTCGAAAAGTGAAATAGCATACAAAGAAAACTTAGTACTTTCATTGTGGCTTAGCTGCATTTTACATGCTGAAAACCTATTTGAAATAAGCCTGTATTGTATCAAAATTCATAATAATTTCAAACTCTCAAAAAGTACTCCAAGTATTAAGAAGTAAAACTCAATACTATGAGAACAGGGGCAATATAACAATAAAACTATTGAACAATAATACCAACACCACAAAAATTAATCAAACGTAACTAAAACAAAATGTTAACAAGATTAAACCCTTATGTACATTTCGATTACTATGTTATCATCATAGGGTCCTACTACAAAATAAAAATAGAATACAGATAGCTTATTACAATAAGATTACAAACTAGACCAACACTTTTAATTAAAATAAATAAAACCACTATAATATATAGTATATATAATACATAGTCTATATAATATAGAGATTTCATTTATCTAAGTTAAACATTACGCCACAGTTGTTTCATACAGTTCTAGACTAGCACCCTTTAATGATGCCATACTTATCGAAATGTACCTAAGGGTTTAATCTCGGTAACATTTAATCATAGTTGGTAACATCTTGTTATCATAGTTATGTTTGATTAATTTTTGTGGTGTTGGTATTATTGTCGATAGTTTAATTGTAATATTGTCACCGTTTTTTCTTGAAGTAACTTTTGAGAGTTGGAAATTATTATGAATGTTGATATAATACAGGCTAATTTAAAATATGTTGATAGATTTAAAAAAAAAAAAGGCTTTAATAGTTTTGACAGTTTAACCTTTTACTGTTTAATGTTATAAGACAACGATAAAATGACAGTTATTAACCTTATTTAATAAAAGCATTAATTTACTCCGCGCACGCTCATTATGCTCTTAGCAGTCATCGATTAATAACAAGGTAACTATTTCCATTTAATGAAGACATGTAGATTACAAAGTGCACAAAGTAGTTTGCCTCGATTATATTTCTTTGAAACGGTTACAAACACATTACTAGTGTCATAATATTGAAATGTATTAATTATGACAGCCTCAAAACGGCCACTACAAGTTCAGTCGTTAGTCATGAAACACGTTTTGTCTACTGCAATTACTTTTTAAAATTTATCGCTATGAGTTTAATAATTTTTTCCAATTATGTGACAAGGTTAGAACTAGTTATTTATAAAATATTTTAAAACAAATACTAATAAAGTATTGCTAGAAAATTTATGGAATCAGTATCTAATAAAGAAGCACGTAAGCGTTTATGATTCGTGTATGTAGGTCTTTTACTGTACAATCTACACACACACACACACATACGCGCGCGCGCGTATGTATTTTTCTATCCTATATATAGGTAGATAGATAGATAGATAGACAGATAGAAAGATACACACACACACACACACACATATATATATATATATATATATATATATATTTAAAACAACATAGGTTATTCAAATACAAGAATATTTATTAATTTATATTCAAAGCTTTTCGTTGGTAAACAGTACCAACATCATCAGGAATGAAAATTGCAATCAAATGTTCAATTTTCATTCCTGATGATGTTAGTACTGTTTACCAACGAAAAGATTTGAATATAAATTAATAAATATTCTTGTATTTGAATAACCTATGTTGTTTTAATATATATACTAATGGTAAAATAAAGTAAATTATTTGTTTAACTATCAATACCGCAGCCAGAAGCTCCTTTTTAAGGGGTGGAAAGACATTCATGAACCACTGGAAGCTAATTCACTCATAAGGGAAAATTTTTAAAATTAAGTAACATTTTGCACAACTAGACACGTTGTACCTTAAAATTAAACATATGTTGAGGAAATAAGTGAAATGGAAATAATGTTTTTCTAAATTTAAACGCATTTCAAATTTTAAAAAGTACTCATTGAACAATAAATTTAAGTACGTGTATAAAATTATGTTAATTTAGGCTTTACGTTTGAGTCTTGGAAGAAATAACAAGGCCTTCAAAGTAAATTTAAAATGATTACTTCTATAAACTACAATGAGAAAGAGATATACTGAGTCTATGAGACTCTTAATCTTGCAGTTTTGTTGTACGTCTTGAGATTTCCATGACTTTGTTTTTATTTTTCATTGATATCACTGGGCAAAGTAATCTGGCCTTATTTTTCAGCAGACAACGCGTTTCGCACTAGATCAGTGCATTGTTCAAGAGTCTTGTCCATGACTAACAGCACTGAACAATGCACAGATCTAGAGTGAAATATCAGTAAGTAGATGCAAAGTAATATAAAAAAAATATTTTAAACGCCCGCAAGATATAGGCAACAACATAAAAACTGCAAATATTGAAACAAAAATCAAATTTAGATTATGGAGCGCTTGGTTAAAATTTATTAAGATGTAAGACGAGGTTGTCTATCGTAAACTTGTAAAATTTTATTGTCTTCTGACATGGTAAAAGTAATATCAACTTTTGCTTCATGTGTTACTTTAAAATAAATTTTTAGATACACACATACAACAACTATTCTTTGAGTCTTGTCCTAACCTATATACTTTCGCTTTTCCGAACATAATTTCGGGAATACATCGCCATTCATTATTCGTATTACAGGATTACAATTAGGTTCGAAACATTTGCAATCCCTGAGTAACAGTCGACTGTTTACGTGTTTACACTTAAGTGTTAACTTAAGTATTACGAAACGGAATTAATATTAGTACAAACAGAATTAGTCCCCGATGGTGTACGGTAAAGCCGCTAGAAGGAAATATCCTGGCTTAGTTTATTTGCTTGATCTTCAACATATGGTGTGTCATTTACTAGCAAGTAAACTTTAAGCATATGCGTTGCATAGTTGATAAAGTCACGGATCCTACCAAGGTTACATCTGAATAGTCTAATCTGAGAAGTTTGTTTTCCGATGTTGTCTATGGTATTAAGACAAATAGCTGTTCACAGATATTTAGTCACGCACGGATAGTGTTTTGTCAGAAATGTATCAAGCATTAAGCTCATAATCGTATATTTATACATAATTTGTGATTTAAATCTTACAGTAGTTGTTTGTTATTCTTTTAAAAGTAACTAGCTACATGGTATTTGTAACCATAGGTTTAATGCTGTACTGCATTATACGTCGGGCAGTGATAACATTTTGGGGAGTGATAAATCAAAAACGGGCGGTAATAAAAATAAAATCATTTATCCAAATGAACAGTAATTTATATAATTTTAACAGGGATAATTATTATCATTTTTGAACGTAATATTTGTTCAACATTTCTAAGTTATGTATATTATAATGCACATGTTTTAATATCTAAAAGATTTGACCTGTTAATTTTATGAAGCGCTGCTGCATATATATATATATATAGCAGTATTGTAATTCCTGAGGATGTTGGTAATGTCAACCAACGAAAAGCTTTGAGTGTATTATTCAATAAATTATTCCTGTAATTAGTGTATATTATTTAATCTTAAAAAAAAATACATATATATATATATATATATATATATATATATATGTGTGTGTGTGTGTGTGTGTGCGTGCGTGTGTGTGTGCTTGCACGCGCGCGAGCGTGTGTGTTTGTGTGAACGCGCGCGCGTGTGTGTGTTAGTGTGTGTGTGTGTGTGTGTGTGTGTGTGCGAGAGTGGTGTGTGTGTGTGTGTGTGTGTGTGTGTGTGTGTGTGCGTGAGTGGTGTGTGTGTGTGTGTGTGTATGTGCGTGAGTGTAGTGTGTGTGTGTGTGTGTCCGCGCGCGTGCGTGTGTGAAGCAACAGGTACGTGCCATATTGCTGTGCTTATTGTTATAATAAATAGGTATATATAATTTTGACTCACCCACACTTTGCGTGTACAATATACTTCAAGGTTTTTAGAAAGATTTTTTACATTTGTATTAAAAAAATATTTTCCTTCAATATCAAAAGAAAATTAAAATGGAATTTTAGTAGAAGGAAAAAAATCCGAGGTGGTATCTTTGCAGAGGGTTTGGGGCGTTATAAAATTTTCTCGCAATATACTCTGGAATGCTGAGTAAACTATCTATTTCAGATGGTTTTAGTCGTCGTATTTCACTGATTACATTAATGAACAATTGTTTTTTAACTTGGCGTACTGACGCGTTTTTATTCGTTTCATTTGCTAAATCTACTCGCTCTGTAATGTAAGGACGGTTTAGTAAAGCACAGTAAGTTGCTCAATCTATTTCTCTTAGCTATAGCATAATTGTTTATGAATTTATTTCTGTCCCGAGCCATTTTGATCCAACGTTAGTGGGGTGTCATATTGAAGCCGGACAGGGCGATGCCAAGCCGTGCGATAATATTGTTAACAATATTATTTTTCGTTTCTTGTAGCAAAGAATTCAGATATTGTAGTAAAGAAAAATGAAAACATTTGAGGGATAGCTTTCGGAGTGAATTAAAAACTCGGAGATTCTTGTGTAGATTTATGAGTTGTTTCCTAGTCTCGTGAGCTTTATTGTTATTGAGTCCAGTATCGCGTTCTTTCTCTCACGCATTCATCTTGAAGTGAGGAACTATCTAATAACATCATCATCAAAGTTGATAAGGTTGTTATTACAACACGTTACACCTGAGACTGACAGGAAGGTAGCACTTCTCACTACAAGGCTAGAAAACATACTGCGGGCGAATCGGCTTCAGTGCGAACACATAGCAGATCTTGCCAAGCTTATCAACACATTACATCGTCCCGTCTGGCCCGGCTCGGGTTTGGTGTGTACGTCACCTTATCCTTCCATGCTAATTTTAGAAAGTTCCAAATGTTATCTTTTCTCTCTCTTTTCCTCACCCTCCTTCTCTTCTTTCTTTCTCTCTCTCTCTCTCTCTCTCTCTCTCTCTCTAATCATCATCATTTATCTCTCTCTCTCTCTTCCTCACCCACCGTCTCTTTCTCTTCTTCATCCTTCATCTTTCTCACTTCCTCCTTATTCAGCTCTTTCTCTCTTCTTCATCATTCTTCTCTTTCTCTCATCTTCACCATTTATCTCTCTCTCTCTCTCTAATCATCATCATTCATCTCTCTCTTTCTTCTTCACCATTTATATCTCTCTTCCTCATCCTTCAGCTCTTTCTCTCTTCTTCATCATTTTTCTCTTTCTCTCATCTTCACCATTTATCTCACTTCCTCATCCGTCAACTCTCCCTCTATCTCTCCTCTCCATTTCCAGCCCATCTCAACCTCATAGGTTTCACAACACTACTACAATGTGGAGAGGGTGAATTGAGTTCTGGTGTTTCGATATGCTTTCACTGTAGCTTTATTCATAGGTTTTAAAATTCATTAACGACCATTAGCTGATCCAGAGTTTTATACTGGGGGGGGGCATAACAATTGTATAATAAACCTATCTCTACCACTGCATACAAGGAGTGGCATGACGGTTGTATATCACAACAAAATGTAATGTAGTGAATTGTAGAGTTAAAAGAGCTACACTGTCATGAAACAATCATCTTCAATTTCACAAGTAACTAAAAACTTTTAAATATACACTTATGTTGAAATAATGCGATTGTATATATTGTAAATTTTGACTGCCTGGGGGAGAAAACGTGCCCTTCAGGATCCGCCAGTGGCAGCGACAGAAATATATTCTTTTTTTTGTTTTCAAGGGAACAGTTTTGTCAGGTAATCGTCGGTTTCCCCTTCCGGAAAAATCAAATGCCAGTCTGTTTGTTTAGAAATCAAGAGCTATGATAATTTCAACAATTAACTCACATCCTACATTGATAAAAAGGGGAAAACCTGCATTAATGTGTTTTTATTTATTCAAATATCAACAGAAGTCTGTAAGAAATCAGTTGGGACCGCAGTTTTGCTGGACTTTACTTCAGATTTGATTTACTCGTACATAAGAAGTACCATACATAAACCTGATCAATTTGTGTTCTGTTTGCCATGCCAACACAACCGGCTTCGGATCTTATCTCAAATCTAAAATAAAACTATTTTAATAAATTTTTGGCCAGGGTAATCAACCCGGATGTAGAATGGCCTTGAGAAGCAAATGCAAGTGAACCCAAAACTTGCTTTAAATCAATCAATGGCCCGCCCTCGCAGAGCGACCACGCCTAACTTCGTCTGACCTTGAGACGGAAAATCCCGGGAAACGGTCAGCTGTTGCATTCTTACCGGGTGGCTGGAAGTCACACTTAAATGAGTTTATTTATTGAGGTCGGTATAATTATAATAGAAAATTAATTTTTGCATAACGTATCCTATACTGACATGAAACTAAATTACCTTTAACAACTTTAAAATAATTCTGTCAATACTCTATGTTTAATATTTATATTAATGGTCGGCCGTGGTTTTTAGAACAGTTGACTACAAAATGTTAAATGTTGCATCTTTCTCATACATAAAATTAATTTATTTTGTGTTTTAGAGAGCTATAAATATGTAAACAATGCTTTGTTTTTAAGTTTTCTTTACGGGAGAAAGGAAAGATTTTTCTTATAAAATGTCGTGTTGGATCTTTTTCAGATAAAAAATTAATTTATTTTGTCTTATAAATGTGTGAACAATTGTGTCGTTTTTAAGTTTTCTTCACGGGGAAAAGAGAGAAAGTTTTCTTATAAAATGTCATATTTTCCGTCTTTTTCGTATAAAAAATTAATTTATTTTGTGTTTTAGGGAGTTATAAATATGTAAGCAATGCTTTGTTTTTAAGTTTTCTTCACGGGAGAAAAGAGAGATTTTTCTTATAAAATGTCCTGTTGGATCTTTTTCATATAAAAATTTAATTTATTTTGTGTTTTAGAGAATTATAAATGAGTAAATAGATGCCTTGTTTTCAACTTTTCTTAAAAAAAGGGGATAGATTTGTCTTATTTTGCATTTATACATAGGTTTTCGTGTAAATTTATTAATATATATATATATTATTTACCTAATTCGTTTGGTAAAGAATTTATAAAAGTAGTTTTTTTTCTAAAAGGAACAACTCATAGAAAAATATGTTTGTAAATATGTTATTAGAGATTGTACTGTGTCATTTAAAATGTTAAAATTTGAAAAAAAAAGTTCTTTTCCTCGCTTTAAATCTGGCAGTTGAAAATCTCTTGGTGCACACTCAATTTTCCCTTTTGCACAATGTTTTCTAAAATCCTATATAAACTTTGTTGAATCCCATACAAGTCATATGGTTTTGGGTCCAAGTGTTCAAGTATTATATATAATCTTGTTCAGAAACAACTACAGAGTACATTTCTATAAAGTTGAAATATTATTTTCTGGAGCTCTTTGTATTTCTTACCTTAGAAATAAAAAAAGTATAGGTAAATTTATGTTTCAAGTAAATCCTTGGAATATCGATAATTTTGGTTTAAAGATATGAAAAGTGTTTTTATATCCTAAAAGTGTTTAAATAAGAAGTGTTTTATTTGAAAGATAAAGATTGTTTTATATATTTTAAATCTAAAATGTAAAAAGTGTTCACATTAAGATATAAAAAGTGTACTATATTATCTTACTTACAACTTACAATTTTACTCTATAACTAAATACCTTTATTAAAATACAGCTACAAAGTTTCCGGTTAGAGTAGATTTACTTTGAAGAAACACAACATTGAGTACGCTAACATAGTCCAACCTTGTTGACACGTGAAGTGGTCTCAATTTTGTGCATCGGAGCATGGAACCTGGAGTTTCACGCTGTTTCACTTCTCGTATGAATTGTTTAGCTTATGGAATAATAAACTTCATTTTGTTGTTTTTTATACACAAACTTTATCCCAACCGGATGATTTAGAGCTAACATAAAATGTAATGTAGTAAAATTTATCATAACTAGGGATGGGCCGATTCCTAAAATTTTCGATTCCGATTCCGATTCCGATTCTAAAAATTTCCTTTCGATTCTCGATTCTTTAGTCGATTCTCGATTCTCGATTCTTTCAAGTTATATTAGCTTACACGCTAAGTTCTCTAATCATTAATTTAGTTAACATCTTGGTCATATGGCGAAACCTTTTAAAAGTTCTGTTTTAATGTAATAGGCTACACAAAACCTTCAACAATGAGAGTGATATCTGTCTATAATATAATTTATTAAGGTTAAGTTTCGGAGGAATAATACAGTGTATCTGTTATCCGTCTATTCACTCAACTGTCATGGCCACGGTTTCGACGGTGACGGTTAATCGAGTTTTTACTGTACTTTTTTGTGTTTTGTTCTGACATTGAGCGATGTCAAACGACCAGAAATGGTTACGATCTTGATTGCTGTTGCTTCATAAATAATAATATTTTCGTTTACTTTAATCATTTAATTCATTCAAATCAACTAATACATAAATAAGGCTAGTTGGTAATTAATTATTTTTCCACACAAATATAATAAATTTTGGTAATAAATTTTGTTTGGTAATAAATTACTCCACACGCATATTTTAATAGTTAACAAAATAGGAATCGGAATCGACACTTTTATGATGAAGAATCGAGTATCGACGATTCCTCGATACCACCTAGAATCGACGATTCCTGGAATCGAGAATCGGAATCGGCCCATCCCTAATCATAACAAAAACCTTGATTTTATAAGTTTCTTGTGTGTTGTAAAGTGAAGCTAAGTGTGTTTATTAAACATATTTTTAAAAAGGCTAATTTAAAAAAAAAGATTAATTTTTATTATTTTTTCTGTGTTATTAACATCTTTAGTTAGTCTATAATTTGTTTGTAATGTCGATGACGTCCGGATGGTTATCATTTCGTTTAATTTATTATAAAAAATGTTGGTATAATTAGAATTTTATTATTATTATTATTATTATTATTATTATTATTATTATTATTATCACGTTTCTTCACAAAATATTACTCCTAAATTCCCTTACGTCAATTATCATATCCTCTTTCCACATTCTCAAATCCCCGTATCCCAATTCTAAAATCCCCTCACCCCCATTCTCAAACCTCTTTCTGCCCATTCTAAAATCCCCTCTCCCCATTCTTAAATCTCCTTCCTGTTCTAAAACATCTATTATCCCCATTATAAAATCCCTTTCTTCTTATTCTTAAACCCCTTATCCCCATTCCTTAAATACCTTTCCCCTATTCTACAATCCTCTCTCCCCACTCTTAAATCTCCTTCTTCCTGTTCTAAAATTCCATTCTCTTCATTATAAAATCCCTTTTCCCTTATTTTCAAACCCCTTCTTCCCATTCTAAAATCCCCTTCTCCCCACTATAAGTCTCCTTAACCCATTCTCAAATCTTTTTCTGTCCATTCTACAATCCCCTCTCCCCATTCTTAAATCTCATTCTTCCTGTTCTAAAATTCCATTCTCCCCATTATAAAATCCCCTTCTTCCTATTCTCAAAACCCTTCTCCCCATTCCAAAACCCTCCTCATTCCATTCTCAAATCCCTCTCTACCAATCCTCAGAACCCTTTTTCACCATTCTCAAATCCTCTTCTCCCCGATAGCAAATAGGTCTACGTTATGTACTCGTCCTAGCACACGTGATACCACGATCCCCCCTATATTATCAACCAGGAGTTTTTCGGTATCCAGGTATATCCAGCTTTATTACCTACACCAGAACAGTTAACGATATCCCTTCGCCAATTCAACAATGAGTTCTTCTACTTCACGCTTTGGCGCGCTAGTATAGTAGCCAGACACCATTCCTCCGGTGGTACGGTTCAGTTCAGGAAGCCTTGCGTCGTGTAATATCAAGGTCGCTGATCCTGGGCTCGCCTCCAAACTGTGACACGGATAATATTTCTATTTCGAGCACGCTCGCTCAAGTCACGCACAATCAAGGCTGGTGGTTTTAAAGTTTAATCAACAATTAGCACTGGATTCGCAAACTTTGTAATACTCTAAACACCAATGTAAATGTAGTCTATCATTTTTAATATAATTATATAAAATATTAATTCAGATTTATTTTTAATATTTTTGTAAAGTATTTAAAGGAATAAATGAGCTAGAATAAAAAATCTTTGAAAAGAAGATTGTTAAATTTTTTCAAGTGGCATATGTATCGTAGTTTAAAACAAAATTAACACTTTGCAAGCGCATTGGTTTTGTGAAGATAAAAATTATATTTGCAGTTGTTCTTGCTTCTTAGTCTACGACATTCCTAGGTACTACTGATAATCGAGTGGGCAGCGCTCTTTACTTCCTTGGCACATGTTCCAATCCTAAATAGTTGAAAGATTTTTGTTTATTTTTGACGTCAAAAGGATAAGAGTTAACCTAAAGCACGTGCTTTTTTTTTAATCAAAATGCAAGGAATGTGACAATATTTCGATGTTTTTCAATTAGTACTAACTAAACATGACAGTGTTCGTGTTTAGATTGTTTGTGGTGGAATAATGGCGTCAAAAATAAAACTACATTGTTCATGGTTAGTCACTGCTAAGTTGAGCTTACTATCATGGTAAATAAGCGAGCTTTATTGTTTCAACATAACATTCTCCCCGCCCGAAGAAACAATTCAAAGCTACAACCAATCAAATATAGGCCTACACTACATTGTGATTTTGGCTGCGATTACAGTAAGCAGAGATACATACAATTTCAGCGCGTTGAACTTAAGTGGATGAAATTGCGATGGCATTGGCATGTTCTACTTCTTCTTCTTCTATGCCATTGCCTTGATCTCATTTCATTATTCAATACAGACTTCGGGCAATAGGAATTTACGTGTTGGTTCTAGCGTAGTCAGTGTAACAGGAACATGGGTTGGTTATTATTAAAAATGTTAATGCTTTAGTGCTACTCTTCTAATGCAAATAAATTATAGCTCTTCTAACTACATGAAAATGTTTCTTTCCAGTAGGTTTCTTTGAGCCAAATATACGTTTGAATGGCCAATTTCAATTCAGTTTATATGATACTTTATTTGGTAAAATAAAAGAGCTAGTACGGTATAAAACTTGTTGTAATATTTGTTTAGTTTTTGTTTATATGTCGATACTTTTGTTAGAGTATACTTAGGTTAGATCCAGTGTCGGCTAGGGATGGTCCACTCCAGACCCCATGTTGGACAGGTCCCCAACTGGTTGGTAATATTTTTTCGGAAAAAAATTAAGTAACCACCCCACTAGCCAAAATTGCTGAAGCATGCCTGGATAAACCTACACAAATTGCTATCATCAGTAGGAACTTAGTTTTAAAAAAAAGGTTTTATATTATTTGTTTTACAAGGCCCTTACTGGGTAGATTACACTTAAGGAATAGATTATACTTCGTAAACCCACTCACAGGCATTACGAACAGTTGCCTAAGTATTAAGTGAGCTTCCCCACCCCTAAGGACCACACATTCTGACCATTTGTTTGAACAGAGAGTAAAGGGGAGACAAAAGGACTCCAAATTCTACGCCAAACAAATATAGTATCATGTAAAAATAAAAGCGTTGATAGATTGTATATGAAAATATTATGTTTTTCTTAAAATATATATTTTTTTTATTCGGAGTCTCTTGGCTTTGGCAGACTAAGCCCTGTCTCATTTAATCCACACCTAAGTGGACCTTGTGGGGAATTCTCTTAAAATGGACATGGACGAATCCTATTGAAACGTAAAGCTTCCTTCAGTGGTATCATCGCAGAGGTTGTCACACAAATTAAATCACGTCTATACATTGGGCATCTATAAAAGGTTTAATGGTTCATCTACTTTGCCTCCACGTTTTAATTTAAAAGTGTTCGAGTATTAAAAATTTTTAGAAAACAGTGGCATCAGGATTTAGTTAGAAAACTCTTTTGATTGTTTTTCAGGATTTCTGTAATATTCAACATAATCGAATATGCTGTCTTCCAAATTCAGAGTAGCCTTCGCTTAACCACTTTTGCGTTTTCTCCATTAACTGAAAAACAATCGCCTGAAGAAGATTGCAAACTAATTGTCGAAACGTCGATGTTTAATTGGTATAAATGTGGATTGAGTCATATTGCAATTGTCTTTTTCCTTTATATCACAACTCATTCACAATTACAGTATCTAGGTTTACCATATTGTTTGTAAGGAATAAAGGCGTAAGGAATAAAATTGAAATACATTTTAGAAGATTTTTACAGATCTTGGTTTACAAAAGGTATAAATTGATTGATTATTTCTGTCCGAGATATGTTGACACGTGTTAAGTGTTCGCGAGACGCTTTACGTAAGTTTAAGTGCTTTATCAAGTCCTCGTGTTCACTAACGTGAATAGATATGTTTTGATGACAATCAAGGTTTTGGACCTCGCGTCACGTTCGTTTCTGGTATTTATATTAATAAGTTTTCTTCGTATGATAAAGTAATTTATTTCTGCCATAAAAAGTAGCCATTACGTTACTTACCGTTGCTAATGCCATAATCAAACGATTAAATTTATACATCACGCATTCCCAAAGTGTTAAGTTCTCGCGCAAAGGTTACATTCTTCCAGGAGAGTTTATGACATCCTAGACCTCTTTCTGAGCGGGATGCACTGAAGGCTCGAACAAACAAATTGGTTAAACACGAAGTTAAATGTTAGCGTTCACGGCATTTATGATATTTATGGATTATTTCATTGCAGAACATAAAGTCTGTCTTTCGAGGACGGCGTAGAGCAATTGTCATTCGAACTGAGCGGCTGTTGAAAATCAATTATTATTAAACAGGCTAACGACGATTTGGACTGAAAATTTCATCTAATATGACGTTAAAATAAGTTGATCAATTCTGTGTAATTAGGCTCTTTGTAATTGTAACCCATTCTAAACCCATTTATCCCATTTTCTAACCCATTGTAAAATATTATAACCCGTTTTTATATTTAACACGATATACAAATAGCAGTCCACAATTACTCTCTAGGGATGTGGAGAGTGGTGCATGATGGTTGGAGGGACAGTAAACTTCTGTGATAAGCTCCTGAGAACGGAAGATCGTTGACTCACTTACGTCGCGGTTGTAGAGAGGCCTATATCTGCTATATCATTTTTTATTTAGAACCATGATTGAATAACACTTTTGAAAAGAGGGAGCAGACAGTAATTTTGATAATTGTATATTTCTCTTACCTCTTAACAATCAATAATTCAACCCCAATCAAAAATTTTTCGCGATTTTTAAACGGAATAAATAAATGAAACGTCTTTTAACTTTCTCACGTACTTGGCTAATCATTACCACATATTGATTCAACAAAGATCTAATAACTTATGCAGTTTGAAATCGGCTAGGCTTCAAAATTGTATTGAAATAGAGGCGAATAATTCTGATATTATACAAGTTGCTGATTTTCAAAATGCAATAAGTAGCTCGTAATCAAAACTATATTAATCACATAAACAATAGTTTATGACTATCCGAACTTTAAATTTAGTAAATTTGGCAATGCAACACAACACCAACAACAAAGATGAACTACAAGCACCAGGCGTATACAAACTGAACTGCGACGAATGTAACAAATTCTACATTGGACAAACAAGTCGCAGCTTTAAACAAAGAGTCGAGGAACACAAACAGAACACCAACTCAACATTTTACAATCACATAAAAGAAACAGGGCACAAATACACAGACATTTATCATAACCTAGAAATCCTACACATCAACAAAAAAGGACCACATCTCAACACACTAGAACAATATGAAATTTACAGATACACAAAAACACAAAGTACAGACAAATTAAACGAACAAACACAATACAAACAACACATACTATTTGACACTATCGAAAAATCTACTTTTAAAACCGTTACCGCTTGACCCAACATCTCCAAGCAGAAGACACTGATGAAGATCGGCACATAGCGATCGAAAACGTTCTGTCTCAGTAAGTTCTGACAAATTTACTAAATTTAAAGTTCGGAAAGTCATAAACTATTGTTTAAGTGATTAATAAGATCCTCCGAACGTAATGGACTACAAAATTCAAGAAAACTATATTGTTGGAACCAAGCTGTAGCAGAATACAGTAAAATATTCTCTGCAGGTATCTCAAAGTCCCTTTGATTGGAAGAGAAAAGTCTTCTCTCAGACAATATTTTTTCAAGTTATCTCTACTTTAACCTAATGTGTATTTATTTTATTTGTATCAGTTACATACCAGACGATAAATGTGTTTTTTCGTTAAAAGAAAAATGTAAAACACAGTTTAGAGCCAAACATCTTGGTAGAACGAAAATATATATTTAAAATAAACTTTTTAAAGTAATTTTGATTTGACAGGTAATCTTGATGTTTAAAAGGGAAAAACCACTTGCTGAGCTTAGAACAAGGGTCTCCAACCTACGGCCCGCGAGCCACATCCGACCTGCGGACAGATTTTTTCCTGCCCGCGGAAAGCTAGCATACTGAAAAAAATTTATTTGGCGATATATTTCCTTTTAAGCATTTTTACTATTAAATACTCGTCTTTCACTTGCCCCTACTTTTCTCTATAAGTGTAAAACTATCAGTAAACAAGTAACAAATTAAGCAAGAAAATCTCAAAAACCAAGGGGGGACTAGACTTTCTGTCCTGAAATATTAACGCCTTTCCTCCAAATGTTTTCGTTGTGGCCTTTGAGTAGAAAAGGTTGGAGACCCCTGGCTTAGAACATAAGCTCGGAATATACGCAGTTTAGCAAGCAATGTAATGTCTTTTTAGTAAGGAATATATTATTTCTAGCAATGAATATAATGTCTCTTTACAAAGAGAGCTGAATATGTCTCTTTAACACTGAATATATTACAATAAAAATATTGAAAAGAACCCCAATACCACAAAAATAATCAAAAATAACAAATAAAACAAGTTACTTAAGATTAAACCCTTATGTACATTTCGATGACCATATCATCATCAGTTTGTAACTGATCATTCTAGTTTGTAACTTCTTGTGTGCTAGATTGTGTTTTGTAACAAGACCCTATGATGATGATGATATGGTCATCGAAATGTACATAAGGGTTTAATCTTAAGTAACTTGTTTTATTTGTTATTTTTGATTATTTTTGTGGTATTGGGGTTCTTTTCAATATTTTTATTGTAATATATTGTACCACTGTGCTCTTGATATTGTGTACTGAATATATTGTTGTTTTAGCACGAAATATGTCTTTTTACCTCGAGATACATTTTACTTATAGCAAGGGATTTAATGGTTTTAGCATCGAAAATAATTTAATTTCAAGTAAAAATATAGTGTCTTTCTAGCACAGAATATAAGGTTTTTTTTTAGCAATGAATATGATATCAGACTTAACCTTTATATCATTATTAAGCAAAAGATAACCTAAACTACAAATTGTTTCATCGTAATACGTTGGTGGTATTCAAGCCCTTCTCGCCACGACTGTTCACACCACCAGCAAGTAATATGAACAAACATTGTTTAAAGTCAATTCTTGCTTAGCTCAACAAAAAAAATATTTTAGTGACTTTTGTTAAATAATTAGTATTAATGTAAATTAAGTAAACATAACCTATGCGTTAGAGCAGCTGTTCTACCCTATAACCTATTACATAAAATCAGCTGTTTCATTAAATCATATGTAATTACTTATTTTAACCCAAATGGGACGAAATAACTATATTGCATACCTTGACCATTTTGTGAAAAAATTTTCTCCCATATAAAACTAAAATTAATTTAATAAATTATTGAATTAATATTTGAAAATAAATTATTAATATTAAGTGTCATCACTAAAAATTATAAAAATGTATTTGAACTTGATTGGATGAATAAAAAGTGTTTTATTATTAATTGAAAATTTGAACAAAATATATATAGGAAGAGTGTAAACTAATAGAAGCCATTGAGAAAAGAAGTCGAAACGCTGCCTATAAAGCCAGTGCGCGCTTAGATTTTGTAAAATAATTGAATGTGGAAATTACAATATCTAAGTAACTAAGTTAGACAAATTAAAATTAAATTAATTGAATTATATCGATAAATGTGCGCAAATAAACCCACATTTAATACGTTTCACGTTTTTTCATACGGATACAAAACGTTGTGACAGAAAGCCAGTGCGGTTACGTGGCCCAGTGGTAGGTCTGCTCCAGGCCAGGGATTTACCTGACTTCCTGATCCGCTTACAAATCCGTATAAAAACACATTGATTTCATAATCTAATTATCTAGTGTTTACTGCATTTTAATTGGTATCAGTAACAAATAGGATATGCTGTAAAGACAGTGGCGTAGTAAACGTGTATGTTCCGTATTCACTGTATGTTCTGATTATATAACTCACTCACAGGGTTCTTGGTTTGGTCTCTGATAAAGTGTTATACTTTATAGACAATTTTGCAAAGTATTTTCTCATAAGTAAAAAAAAACTCGAATTCATTTTACAAGAATAGCTAAATGTACGTAATTTAAAACTATTTTGAAACAATTTTAAAAAGATTGTAACAAATGTTTTCAGTTTGTTACTTTCTAAAACAACTTCCGATCCCTAATTTCCTTGATCGATGACTCTACACCTCTTTTACTTATGTCTTTATTAGATTCGATTTGAATTTCCCTGGAAGCTTTTCCTGGTGCGATTGCGGATTTTCATTGTTCTCGATCCTGATAATTATTTTTCTTGATTTCTCCATTAGCTTCTTTTTACGTTATTCTGCATAAGGATTTCTGAAGTAATCTATAAACACCATTGTTGTACAGTGGACATTGCAGTGGTCTTAAAGGGTGTCGAGTTAGCCGGAATGTCGAGTTTGCCGGAGTGCAAGTTATAAATGAAAGAAAACACAAACCTGTTTGGTAAAGTGTGTAATATTTACAAGTTAAATTATTTACAACCATTTACAAAACCTACTTTTTAATGTTACATGTTTTATTGGTGTTATAAAATAGGATAATTATTTCAAAAAAAACTTACAAAATTTTTTCTTGTTTGGAAAAATGAAATAATACAATCATTGACTGTCAATGAATCAAAAACGCCGCCCACCGCGGGTCGGTTAGAGACTGATATTTGTTTATCCTCAGACGTGTCGGGTTATACGGAATGTTGAGTTTTCGAAAGTCGTATTTTCGGGAGTCTATTGTACTTACTTTGTAAACCAAACTCCACCAGCATCCTTCTAAATTCCCCATTCCAACAGTGAAAAAACCCTACAGTTCTCGGTAGTACTTTAGTACTATTATAGTACTTGGGTATAAGATTGTACTATAGTATTTTGGTTTGTAATATTTTAAGAAGACCTTCAATTTTCAATCATTATGATCGACCACTCATGGAATCTACTTTTCTATTTCTCATACATCCAGCTTGGACTTGAATCACACTCCGTAACTTTCTTTCTAAATTTCTCTTTCCAACGTTTCCTGAAGAAATTCCTGGATTCTATTTTTCTTAGACGTTTCACTCTCCAAGTTACTCTTCAATAGCCTCTTCCTAAATCCACTGTCCAACGTTTCCTGAACAAATTCGTTGTTCTCGATTATTCTACCTTACACACATTCCCACCTGTTTCTATTAGGACAAATTCCTTTGTCCAACACTTCCTGAACTACTATTATTTGATTCCATCGTCACTTGAGCTACTTTTTCCCTAAAACACTTGAAGATACGTTAGTATTTTACACTTGCGCTTAATTTTTTGATTTTTGTAAGGGCACACCTCCCGAAATGGCCGTCCTCTATAACGAAGAAAGTAAGGGCTACTACAGGCTAGTGTGACACACTAATTTATGCTCTAGTGTTTTAGTGATCCTGAACTTCGTTGTTAGGTTCGTTAAAGGTTCCCGATCGTTTTACTTTTTATAGATCACCTTTAATCAGCTTTCTCCATTAATCTGTCTAACGTTTCGAAAGGAACACTTTATTGATCTGTTTATAATTAATTGTTTTGTGAGATCAGAGGGCATGCTATGTTAGTGTGGCTGTTGATATCGACATAGTTGCCGATAAATATCTGATAAAATAGTACATTTTGGTTGTTACTACTGCATATATTTTGAGGGATTTTCTACTGTCTATGGACCCCCTTAGTAATTACGACGGCGAAGTGGCTGCCATATATGCTGCAGAAATTGAACTTGAGAGCCTGACTGCTCCGGGTAAGGCCGTTTTTACTGTTGGCTCTAAGACCGCCATCTTGAACCGCTCTGGGAACTCACGGACTGACTGTAGTAGAATTATAGACTGTAGAAGGAAACTAAATTCACTCATAAATGCCGGGTGGGTGCTTAATTTCCAGTGGATCTCAAGCCATGTAAACATCACTGGCAATAAAAAGCTGATTGACTAGTCAAGCACCCTCAACTATAACAGTCCGACCATCTGAGTTCACATAAGTCCTCCAGGTCCCTAATAAAGAGGTCCACCAAAAATAGAATCACGTTCGATTGAGGGAACTCTTAGCAGGAAAGCGATGGGAAAGTCTTGTGACAGGGAGATCAACTAGCCAAGCAGGGGACAAGCCTCCCTCAGCCCGAGCATCTGATTTCACTACAGTCCTCTATGTTTCTAATAAAGAGGTCCACCAAAAATAGAATCACGTTCGATTGAGGGGACTCTCAGCAGGAAAGCGATGGGAAAGTCTTGTGACAGGGAGATCAACTAGCCAAGCAGGGGACAAGCCTCCCTCAGCCCGAGCATCTGAGTTCACGTAAGTCCTCCAGGTCCCTAATAAAGATGTCCACCAAAAATAGAATCACGTTCGATTGAGGGAACTCTCAGCAGGAAAGCGATGGGAAAGTCTTGTGACAGGGAGATCAACTAGCCAAGCAGGGGACAGGCCTCCCTCAGCCCGAGCTTCTGATTTCACTACAGTCCTCTATGTTTATAATAAAGATGTCCACCAAAAATAGAATCACGTTCGATTGAGGGGACTCTCAGCAGGAAAGCGATGGGAAAGTCTTGTGACAGGGAGATCAACTAGCCAAGCAGGGGACAAGCCTCCCTCAGCCCGAGCATCTGATTTCACTACAGTCCTCTATGTTTCTAATAAAGATGTCCACCAAAAATAGAATCACGGTCGATTGAGGGAACTCTCAGCAGGAAAGCGATGGGAAAGTCTTGTGACAGGGAGATCAACTAGCCAAGCAGGGGACAAGCCTCCCTCAGCCCGAGCATCTGATTTCACTACAGTCCTCTATGTTTCTAATAAAGATGTCCACCAAAAATAGAATCACGGTCGATTGAGGGAACTCTCAGCAGGAAAGCGATGGGAAAGTCTTGTGACAGGGAGATCAACTAGCCAAGCAGGGGACAAGCCTCCCTCAGCCCGAGCATCTGATATCACTATAGTCCTCTATGTTTCTAATAAAGATGTCCACCAAAAATAGAATCACGTTCGATTGAGGGAACTCTCAGCAGGAAAGCGATGGGAGAGTCTTGTGACAGGGAGATCAACTAGCCAAGCAGGGGACAAGCCTCCCTCAGCCCGAGCATCTGATATCACTATAGTCCTCTATGTTTCTAAAAAAGATGTCCACCAAAAATAGAATCACGTTCGATTGAGGGAACTCTCAGCAGGAAAGCGATGGGAGAGTCTTGTGACAGGGAGATCAACTAGCCAAGCAGGGGACAAGCCTCCCTCAGCCCGAGCATCTGAGTTCACGTAAGTCCTCCAGGTCCCTAATAAAGATGTCCACCAAAAATAGAATCACGGTCGATTGAGGGAACTCTCAGCAGGAAAGCGATGGGAAAGTCTTGTGACAGGGAGATCAACTAGCCAAGCAGGGGACAAGCCTCCCTCAGCCCGAGCATCTGATTTCACTACAGTCCTCCAGGTCCCTAATAAAGATGTCCACCAAAAATAGAATCACGGTCGATTGAGGGAACTCTCAGCAGGAAAGCGATGGGAAAGTGTTGTGACAGGGAGATCAACTAGCCAAGCAGGGGACAGGCCTCCCTCAGCCCGAGCATCTGAGATCACTACAGTCCTCCAGGTCCCTAATAAAGATGTCCACCAAAAATAGAATCACGGTCGATTGAGGGAACTCTCAGCAGGAAAGCGATGGGAAAGTGTTGTGACAGGGAGATCAACTAGCCAAGCAGGGGACAGGCCTCCCTCAGCCCGAGCATCTGACGGTCCTCACTATAGTCCTCTATGTTTCTAATCAAGATGTCCACCAAAAATAGAATCATGTTCGATTGAGGGAACTCTCAGCAGGAAAGCGATGGGAGAGTCTTGTGACAGGGAGATCAACTAGCCAAGCAGGGGACAAGCCTCCCTCAGCCCGAGCATCTGATTTCACTACGGTCCTCTATGTTTCTAATCAAGATGTCCACCAAAAATAGAATCAGGTCGATTGAGGGAACTCTCAGCAGGAAAGCGATGGGAAAGTCTTGTGACAGGGAGATCAACTAGCCAAGCAGGGGACAAGCCTCCCTCAGCCCGAGCATCTGATTTCACTACGGTCCTCTATGTTTCTAATCAAGATGTCCACCAAAAATAGAATCAGGTCGATTGAGGGAACTCTCAGCAGGAAAGCGATGGGAAAGTCTTGTGACAGGGAGATCAACTAGCCAAGCAGGGGACAAGCCTGCCTCAGCCCGAGCATCTGAGATCACTACAGTCCTCTATGTTTCTAATCAAGATGTCCACCAAAAATAGAATCAGGTCGATTGAGGGAACTCTCAGCAGGAAAGCGATGGGAAAGTCTTGTGACAGGGAGATCAATTGACCGAAACTTGCCCTGAGCTGTTAGCGTTACAGCTTTCAGATTGAAGACAGGTCATGATTACCTTGCTGCGCACCTCCACCGGATTCATGTGCTCCGCACCCCGGAGTGTCGGCTGTGTGGTGGTGAACTTATGAATGCCGAACACCTTAATGATTGCACAGCCCTGGACCGGGCCCAGGATTACAACATTTCTATCTTCAAGGAGACCCATCTCTACTAGTCAGCGCGTCACCAAATGGCTCAACTGCCAAAGCTGGGCGTTGGCTACTAAGTAAGTAAGTATATCTTGGTTGTGAAAATCGAGTGCGAATTGTAATGTGTTTATTAGGGTTTACTGTTCTTAAAACGCTTCTGAGCAACAATTCTTAAGCCTCCTTCTGGTTACTTACCTCAACTTTGATCTGAAATCTTTTACGAAGGCATTTCTTCATTTTGGTTACTATCACCAAAATAATTTTTTCTCGTTATTTGTGAAACAATTTGGTTACTTTAATAAGTGATCACAACATGTGTAGCGTTAAATAATTCTGTAATCAAGCCAATGTTAGTGTTGTAGGCTACAATAAGTGACCTAACAGTAAGAATAATGTAAAGCTAAAGTTTTTGTTAATTCCATAGAGAACTGTATCCTACTATTGCAATATTTAATCCTTTAGCTATTTATGCCATCTATTTCTTGATACAGCCTACTGTATGTTATCTGGTTCCTACATTCGTAAGTTGCACGTAGACTGAGTTGAGGTTACATTCCTGTGAAGAAATTACATTTTTGGCAACTTATATATCTTTCTTCTATGAGTTTAAAGGAAAGTGTAACCACTGTTTAATTTAAGCGCCCAGAAGTGGCGAAAGCAAAGTGACATCATGGTTGAAATTCTAGGTGCAATAATCACCTGTGATTCATAACATTCCTAGGAACCCTTTCCTGACCTACTCACATTGTTTTTGCACCTAATCTCTCAGCACTGCTCGTTTGTCGTGTTTATCACGGGTGTCTGAGCACGCGGCAACTGTCGAGATGTGACTCACGGCGTCAAAGTCTTCTTTCATGACGTTAGCGGAACAGATGGCAATAATGTTCCAAGAATATGTTAAATGCATTCATTATCTTCAAATAAAATATTGCGAACAGTTGGAAAAAATACAAACAATGCGTTAAACATTGATCTTAAATTAATTTTGTGTCATTCTTCCTAAGATAAAAATATGAGTATAATGTTGAAGGGATGTTGGGGTTGTGTGAGTCAAATCATGGCAAATACTGTACTTTGAAACAGGTTGACCGAAATACCATATACAAGTATATATATAACAATAATATTGGTGCAATGATTGTGCATTAATGTTTAAAGCAAGCAATTACAATGTTGTATTCTAAACGCTCCTGCAAGGTGAGTGATTAAGCAAACAACTCACGTGATTTGTATTGTATGTGATGCAGGAATCTGGCGACTGGCGCCAGTTAAACAATGGCGAATACTTGTCATAGGCGAGGTGCCTTCGCCGAAATATTTCATGTAAACACGCTGCCTTCAACTCCTTTCGCGTTTCACCGGAAGTAGTTTTTATTTTTTACTGAAAATTTTGCTTTGTGCATGAGCGTCTACTTATAACTTATGACCTCGCGTTTTTTCACTGTTGGGGCTTATGCGCTATTAAAACATACACACACACACACACACACACACACACACACACACACACACACACACACACACACACACACACATACACGCGCGCACGCACGCACGCACACACACGCGCACACGCACACAATTTACTATTATTCAAGTAAAGAGTGTTTTAAAGCGAATTCTTAGAGCCCTTACGCTTAAAAAAATACGTGTCCGAGATGAAAAGCTTAAATTTCTTAAACTTCAAATTCTCCGATCAGCTGATTATCACAATCAAGTAACATATGATTCCACGCTACAGCTGTTTTCCTCTGAATTTAGAGTTTGTGTTCGTATCGTTTTTTAATGCAATTTTTCACACTTCGCAAACATATTCGATTCAGTTAATTATAAGCTTGTTTCAGATAAAAATTTTAAGTTAATATTATAAAAGTAAGTAGATAAAGGTAATTGATAAAATTTAAATGTAAAATCTAAACCTTAAATTATAATAATTTGAGAAAAGTTATTTATGATAAGAAAAGAATGGTTGTTTTTATCAAATATTTAGAGTGCTTGGTTTTAAGAAGTAATATAAAGGATATTATAATAAGCCGGCAATATAAAGGATTAATATATAAGAACGATGTTCGATTTTGTAAAATTATTGGTATATTATTTTAATTACAATTGTTATTTTCCATTTATTTAATTTGAATTATTTTGACCATGTTTACTATTGTGGTTTTTTCTCTGTTGAATATTTTCCTTAGTTGAATAAGTATTGCGAGAAATTATAACTGGTTTAGTAGACTAACTGAAAAACAAACAATATCTGATGTAATTTAAGTCTTTAATACTTAGACTTTAATCGCTTAATGTTTCGTGTATTAGAAATTAGGTTGAAGTATGAAATTGTTTTTTTCATTGATTAAAAGTTTTCTTTGTTGTGACGAAGGTTTTAGGGAATGGAGACACTGCTTATTCAATGCCGTAATTTCCCACTGTTCCCAGTAACGTGGATCATTAAGGTCTTTCCTTAACCCTATTTAATTCCATCTAATTTTATTTAACCTTATTCTTACAAGGGGGAGTAATAGATAGACCCCTATTTATGTCCCCGATAGATAGTAGGTCCACTTCAGTTTATAACGCCCCTACCCCTATCTCAGGGAGTTTATATCCCTCCTTAATTCTACCTATATTCACAATCTTTACCCATCCCTCGTAGACACACTGGCTGAACGTCTTTTAAATTTAACAACGCTTAGATTATTTTTAATACCATACTTAGTATACATAAATTATAATGCTGACTAAATTTGTCAGTTACGGTATTTTTTTCTCAGACATATTTAGACCTGATAATAGAAAAAGTCTAAACATGTTAAATAATTTTAAAGTTATGCCATAGTTTAATTTTAAACCTGCATCTCCCTAGTTTTAAGTACATATATAAAATATTCTTATTTAGAGTATCGTACCTACCTGCCATTCCCAGCATCGTCACACTCCCCGTTGACGCGTTTCGGAGGACGGCCATCTGTCAGAACTTTTTATGAACTGTTATGGAAAGAGTTCATAAAAGGTTCTGACAGATGGATGTCGTCCGAAACGCGTCAACGGGGAGTGTGACGATGCTGGGATTGGCAGGTAGGTATGATACTCTAATTAAGAGTATCCCAGTGGAAAAGTAGAAAATTGTCAAAAGTTTATAAAATATATTTAAATATATATTTAAGTATATTTATATGCATTACATAAACCATGAAGAAATTTACTTTGGGCTCTCTCGTGTGTAAAAGATCAGAATCTCTTGCATTCTGCGTCTAATGTTGCATTACGTACTTTTATTCCATTTAATTTGAGTATTCTTGAAGGAATCGTGTTCTTGAAGCCCGTCACTTGCGGAGTTCTGTGGTTGGGAGGAGTTCATTTAACTTAGCTGAGTTGTCGGAACCCCTTAACTGTCCCACGTGGCTAACTATAGTCGTGCTAATTTGAGTATTCTTGAAGGAATCGTGTTCTTGTAGCCCGTCACTTGCGGAGTTCTGTGGTTGGGAGGAGTTCATTTAACTTAGCTGAGTTGTCGGAACCCCTTAACTGTCCCAAGTGGCTAACTATAGTCGTGCTAATTTGAGTATTCTTGAAGGAATCGTGTTCTTGTAGCCCGTCACTTGCGGAGTTCTGTGGTTGGGAGGAGTTCATTTAACTTAGCTGAGTTGTCGGAACCCCTTAACTGTCCCACGTGGCTAACTATAGTCGTGCTAATTTGAGTATTCTTGAAGGAATCGTGTTCTTGTAGCCCGTCACTTGCGGAGTTCTGTGGTTGGGAGGAGTTCATTTAACTTAGCTGAGTTGTCGGAACCCGTTAACTGTCCCACGTGGCTAACTATAGTCGTGCTAATTTGAGTATTCTTGAAGGAATCGTGTTCTTGTAGCCCGTCACTTGCGGAGTTCTGTGGTTGGGAGGAGTTCATTTAACTTAGCTGAGTTGTCGGAACTCCTTAACTGTCCCACGTGGCTAACTATAGTCGTGCTAAATCTGAGAGGTTTTAAATGATTTTTTTCGATTGTTTGATAACTTGAGTGTTGCGTTGTTGGAGGGAGGAGTGTGACATTGAATACCAGTTAATTCAATCAATTGTAATTCTTGTTATATATATATATATATATATATATATATATATATTTAGGTTAGTTTTGGTTGGTAAAGATTATTTAGATTTTTTGGACTAGGAGACTGACAGACTTACCTTGGTAAGAGTCCACTCTGTAGTCTTGAAATAGAAACACATAAAAGCACTTAAACAATGATATATTTCAACCACACAGTGGTCTTTGTCAATCGAAGAGAAAACACAAAAAGAAATATGAGAGAATGAAATAAAATAATTCATAATATAATATATATATATATATATATATATATATATATATATATATATATATATAATACGTTTTCTTGTTTAATAATTTAAAACAACATAGGTTATTCAAATACAAGAATATTTATTAATTTATATTCAAAGCTTTTCGTTGGTAAACAGGCTTGAATATAAATTAATAAATATTCTTGTATTTGAATAACCTATGTTGTTTTAAAAAAAAAAATATATATATATATATATCGGTTATCTTTTCGTTCTTACTCTAGCTTGGATTTCTGATTTTTGTATCTATATTATTTTTCTTCTCAATTTTTTTCTGAATTACGTTGTTATATTATGTTTTAGTTATAAAGCACAAAACGATATATGAAAAACCAGAGAAACCTTCAAGCAGTGTTCTGTCGTTAAAATAATGAAAAATATTAGATATACGTAGTCTAGAAACCCTATTTATGGCTGTCGGAAAATCTCGTAAACTACTCGATTTCAGTGTCCTGGGTTTTATATTGAAGTGCAATGTCATTAGTTTTAAATCGTTAATGGTTTTAATTCTGTCCCACCACTCGAGTTACCTTTCTATAACTCAATAAAGAAGGAAAATGGAACCGAGGCACTCGTGTCACAGCTTTTAACGAATTGAACTGTTACGTTGGTAACTTCAGTTCTTGGCCGTAAGAAGCAGTGAAGTACTCAATGAACAGATCGTAAATTATTTTAGAGTTATCACCCATTAATTTCGCTGCCTTCTTTCTTTTTTATATCCCCGTTATTTATGCTATAACGTTGTTTTAATAAGGGTGTTTGTGATAAGTTATTGTCTCTTCGAATTTGCGGGATGTAGGCTCTACAGAGCAGTATTGGAGGGTTTTTTTGTTACAAGCAATCTGTCAATCTGGGGCCAGCACGGGACATAAAGAAATTGCTAGACAGACGTTTGATAAATGAATGTGTTCTAATGCTGTTGTTTTATGAATTTAAATCTTATAATGGCAATGACAAGTTGATATATTTCTACTCTGCTATTATATAGTGAGGGAGCTTGGACTTTAAATCAGACTCATCAAACTTATTGAAGCTTTTATGATATGGTGCTGCAGAAGAATGTAGAAGAGGATATTATGAAGGCTATTAGGAAGAGTAACCAATGAAGCGTTACTGGCAAAAATAACGAGAGAAGGCGAGTTAATAACGAGCATAAAAAGGTGAAAATTAGAACATGTGGAAATACCTGGATTTCCTGGAGAATTTCTTTCCGATTTTTTTTTCAAGAACTCAAATTTTAATTAAACATTTACAATACATAATCTACTATTTATAAAATACGTAACATATATAAAACATATTAAAATTAACAATTATAAAACTCTTAATAAATATCCATTAATTAAAATTTGAGCTCTTGAAAAGGAATTTCGGAAATTAATTCGAAACTTTGAGTTTTTAAAAAAAGCAAAATTGTCTGTGATCTGTTATTAGCCCATATAAAAAAATTAATAGTTATTAACAGGCATTTAATTAATATATTAGAAATATTTATACTTTTATATAAAAGATTAAATAATACCGAGGACTCTTATACACCTCTGCAATTCTCTGGGAAAACTAGTTTTTGAAGAAACGTTCTCCGTCGTCAAGGCTTCATGGTCAATGTGATTCCCTGATACATAGACTGAGCCAGAGGAGTTGTGTTTGCCGGCAAAACAAGATAGGCAGTTTTCCAATCATCACTTGCAGGATGAGTGGGCACGCTGCCTTCTCTCAAAATGCTTAAAATGTAACTAAATTTATCTCCTAAATGTAGTCTCACATTTGTCATAAATTTGTTCAGCAACCAGTCGTTGAGACGCCAATATTTTGGAACGTTTGATGTCCATAATACTGGCGTTTATGTTACGATATTAACACTACCACATTCATTATTTATCACTTATTCTACATCCTGACAGGTAATAGGATCTGACTGATGAAAAATGCGACAGACAATTGAAAATCTACTGCATTCGATAGATTATTATCGTCTTGAATATAGCAGTAAAATGTTTCGAAAGAAACAGGAATACGTAGTCATCAACTAAAGGGCTAAATTTTGCAGCGTTTCCATAAATAAAAAGCACAAGGAAATACTAACTGAAAATTTCCGGGGGAAATATTTTCCCCAGATCCTAATTCCGATACAGCTTCACACCAAACCTGGCTATTGTAAACGGGCTAAAATAATGCAATAAACGATTTGCTCAAAATTTGTTCAAGTTATTCGTTATTAAAGAATCGATTAAGGTAAACAGAAATAGTTTGGCTTTGATTTGTTATGATTATTACACAGCGCTTCTCGCATAATAAAAGGCGATTGTTTTCGTCTTCACCTAGAGGTTATTTGAAGGTTATGTTAAATAATGTTCGAATTTAATTGTCTATATATTCGAAATATCGTATATTTTATTGAATTATGTGGTAACGAGTGATTCTACACTGCAGCTATTTGTATTGTTATTTTCTGTATTTATCGTTGAAAAGTATGTGCAAGAAAACTATATTATTTTCTAATTCGATAACGTCAATTATCTTATTTACTCACTTGGTAATGACTTAAGCTTTAACATTTAGATTAACTAATATATATTAACTATTAGAACTTGAACAGTTTTAAAAATGCAATTATTTAAAATTTTTAAATTTGAAATTACAACACATGTTGAGACTATGTATCGTGTGAATTGAATGCCTTCCTATAGGGGATTAGGTTATCTAATAGAAATCTAAGGAAAAATTCCTTTATAAATTTACGCAACGTTCCTACCGATTTCGTAATGATTGGGCCTACATGATTTTATTTTGTAAATAAAATTGTTTAAAGTTAACCTTTTGTAATTCTTACTCCTATGTTTTTTTTCAATTCCTTCTATTAGTTCACACTTTCAATATATATATATATATATATATATATATATATATATATATATATATATATATATATATATATATAGTGTATGTGTGTGTGTGTGTATTTATTTATTTAGTATATTGTTCAAATTTTCAATCGTTAATAAAATACTTTTTATTTGTCCACACAAGTTCATATACATTCATATACATATAGTGGATGCTAATACAGTTTATTCCAAATATTACTTAATTTAAATTTATGGAATTAATTTTATTTTTACATGGGAGAAAAAATTTCACAAAATGGGGCAAGGTGCCTTAAAACAAGTGATAACATATGATTTCATAAAACAGCTGATTTAATGTTATAACGTATGTGGTAGAACAGCTGTTTTAACGCTTAGGTTATGTTACTTTATTTATATTGATTGTAACTATTTTTAAAAAGTATATATTTTAATAATTAGAATTAATATAAATAAAGTAACTATAATAAAATTATATTTTGTTATACCAGTTGAGCTGGGTAGGAATTGGCTAAAAGTTTTTTGTTTATATTACTTGTCTTGTAATTCTCTTGGATTACATTTAATTATACTTTGAAAAACAAACTGATCGGTAAGCCTTTTTATTGAACTAGCATAAAGTAGAATCCGTTGTTCCAGGTGATATTAATTAGAACATTATGTTGATGTAAATTTAGCCGAAGGTTACTGTAAAACGTGTTTATTAAAATCATTTGTTACATTTACTATACGCAGTTCATTAATTTCTTCCTATTATCTGTTTGTTTGCTTCATGTTTCCAAAGCAACTTGATATTTCGTCTCGACGCTAAACAAATATTATTCCAGCTGAAACTTTAACCTTACGCAATTGAGCCACTAAATCCAGATGATAACAGGCTATCAAAGTGTTGTGGAAGCCAAACCCGTCGTGGCATTGCTCGATCGCCGATGGTGGGGATAGCTACGAACGGTTAGGAGCGAAGTCGTCAGTAAGACGGGCAAGCAATGCGCGGATAGTAGTGACGTTCAGTGGCGTAGTCGCGTGAACCATGTGCAACGATTGTGTCTTGTGATCGGCAATGGCAGTGTACAACTTCAGTTCTCCGTTTCTGCCTTCTCCCCTGGGCTACTTGGGGCAGTACGCGGCTACTACCGTCGGCCCTGTACTGCATCCTCGCCCGGACCGTCAGGCGTATCCTGGGCCGAGTCCGGCGCCCACGTTCAACCACAACCAGGCGCACTATCCTCAGCAGCCGACCAGATATACCAGAGTGAATAGCGGATCGCCGTCTTCGGGGAAGACCTCCGTGCACGCCGTCATAGATTACGATGATGATTTCAATGACGGAGAGGATTACTATGACGAAGGCTCAGAGCTGGAGCACCTGTCTCGGAACCAGCCGACGGTGACTCCGATACAAGGGCCAATCCTTGTGAAGAATGGCAGCGTGCCCGTTGTCCCTCTATATTCGTACCCTACAATAAACAATGGCACCCTTGTACAAATACCGGTAAGTCACTATACACATAACGAGCATGCTTACAATATTAAACATTTTTATGTTATGCGGTGATAGAGACTCGATATGTTATTAGGAACAACGGTGAAATTGTTATTCAGATGTGTGTTTGTTATTTGGCTCATCGGGTTTATTGTTTCTTATAGTAAGTGTTTCCCCTTCATTAATAACTGCGTAATTATTATTAATCGTAAATAATTATTTACGTTTTAGGATTAAACCTTGATTATAAAACCAATCAACAGTACAAGGCAAATTATTCTGTTCGGTAATTTTTAGTTTTCATTTGAATTTGTTTTTTTTTCGTTTAATGTTATGTTTATTCATTTTAGTAGGTCTTTAAGTAGTAGCACCCGACACTTTTATGAAGATAGAATGTTTTCACTGGGTTTAAAATTCAAGCGACGTATTATATTTTGAAGATGTTTTGGAATATTTTTAACCCTTGTTTGCTAACAACTTCACCTCCTTTAAAGTTAGCCACAAAACGTATTTTAAATAACAGCGCAATCTTTACCGATACTAAACCCTTACGTTTTGTATTAATTTTGCCGAGTTTATTAAAACAAATCATAACGACATTTGGGTATTTTTATTTTTAAGTTACGTACTTTTAAATGTATACAGGATGAGAAAAAAATTATTCTATTAAATATTCCAAAATAACTTTAAACAGTAGTTTATTTTGTAAGACTAGAGACAAGTTTAATATTCGTCACGTGTTCTTCGTTAGGAAGTTATTACCATTTCATAAATAAGTTCTGAAACTAAAGTAGTTTCATGTAATCGTTCTTCTCTTTTTTCAATTCTTAACATTATTTCACACTCTCCCCATATACGTTTACATCTTGTTGACATTTTCAGTCGTTAATGAAATACTTTCTATTCGTCAACTCAAATACATCAAGTTCAAATACATTTTTGTTATACTTGTAGTTAATGACACTTCGTGTTAATACAGTTGTTTCAAATAATAATTCATTAATAAAATTTAATTGAATAATTTTAATTTTATATGCGAGAAACATATCACAAAAGAGGCAAGGTATGCAATATAGTTATTTCATTCCATTTGGCTTGAAATAGGCAATAACATATGATTTCATAAAACAGCTGTTTTAACGCATAGGTTATATTAATGTATTTATAATAATTATAATTATTTAATAAAAAGTAACTAAAATAAAATTGTTGATGTTGATCTAAGTTGGAATTGACTTTGAAATTTGTTGCTTATATTACTTGTTATATTATTCGGTGTTGTCTATTTATCATTATATCACGTTTAACGATATTTATTAATGCAGTTTATAACACGTGAATTGTTATTGATTCAACCTTTTATTTTAATATCACAACAATTGGATGAGTTTTTAATTTAATTATTGAAATTACTGTTTTTAATTTTATTTATATTTTGTGTGATGTTTTCCGTTTTAATCAGTGTCTATAATGTTCTTCATTACGCTCATCACAGCTCTAAATACTCGCTTCTTAGCTGAATCTAGCAATAATAAGCTTCAAATCACAACATTTCAAAGTACGCGAAAGTGGTTCAACCATGCGTGTTAATCAATCCACTTGTAAAGAAAATGTTGTGTACTTAATCAAAATAACTGGCTTCGCTAATAATATATTCTGGGTTTTGTAAATCTGCATCTGTAGCCCCGGTCCGGAGAGGTCTTTAAGTAGGTCGAGATCAGACGTGTTGCTCGTTGCGTAATATGGTGCAGGAGAACTGACCGCCGGCATTGCGTGCTGTAAGTCGCTACAAGAAAATATTTTCTGTTTTATGCGGATAATTAAGTGCTGGACTGTCTGTCCAGGTATTCGTTATGAAACACGTGTTAGATTGACAGACTTTAAATATAGACTCGAACAATCTCTGGTGAAATGTAAACAAATTTAAAAATCAAACACTTTCCTCAATTACTAAGTAACAATGAACCGGTGACTCGGCGTTGTAAACAACTGTTTCGGTTAGTTCTGTGCAGGTAAAGACGATTTTGCTTTGGGCTGTTATCTTGATTATACCCTCGTGTAGTAACACTTGCAGCTATTTAGCTTTAGACAATTCGTTGACTTTGTTTCCTTAAAAGTAGGTTTTTTGACAAAATGGTGTCCGGTCATTTCGTCCCCCATTCTGACATTTTGCCCCCCACACAAATCGCGGACATGTGCCAGTTAAAAACTCGCTACCTGGGCCGGGTTAGATAACTGTCTAATAATATTTCCAGACCGACGCGTCGTCGCACCAAAAGTAAAACGTTGTAGGGGGGCTCATACATAGAATAATTTATCTGACCGCACTACCTTCATATGGCGTTACATTGAAACATCCTATTACAATTACTTTATCTCAAAGATTCAAAGCATTTATTTTATTTTACTTATTTATTTATAATACAATATCAAACCATGGGAAATTATTAAAGGAGGTTAATTTATTAAGTCAAGTATTAATAGGCTTTGTAAAATTTGTTTACTATATGCCATTATTACTCCTGTGAAAAAAATCAATAGACTTTAAGGGTTTCTTTCTATTACTTTTCTATCAGGGCTTACATGACACGAGCTTAATATTATTAAACAAATTGCATTTATATGTGTTTCTTTCTAGTGCATACTTATCAGGGTTTAGAGGACACAAGCTTAATATTTTTAAACAAACAACTTTGTATACGTTTCTTTCTATTCTCTCCTGCCAGGGCTTACATGACACGAGCCTAATATTATTAAACAAATAGCCTTTATATGTGTTTCTTTCTAGTGCTTTCTTTTCAGGGTTTAGATGACACGAGCCTAATATTATTAAACAAATAACTCTTGCATAAGTTTCTTTCTATTACTCTCCTGTCAGGGGTTACATGACACGAGCCTAATATTATTAAACAAATAGCCTTTATATGTGTTTCTGTCTAGCGCTTTCTTTTCAGGGTTTATATGACACAAGCCTGATATTTTTAAACAAATATCTCTTGCATAAGTCTCTTTCTATTACTCTCCAGTCAGGGCTTACATGACACGACCCTAATATTATTAAACAAATAGCCTTTATATGTGTTTCTTTCTAGTGCTTTCTTCTCAGGGTTTAGATGACACGATCCTAATTATTAAACAAATAACTCTTGCATAAGTTTCTTTCTATTACTCTCCCATCAGGGGTTACATAACACGAGCCTAATATTATTAAACAAATAGCCTTTATATGGGTTTCTTTCTAGCGATTTCTTTTCAGGGTTGAGATGACACGAGCCTTATATTACTAAACAAATAGCCTTTATATGTGTTTCTTTCTAGCGCTTTCTTTTCAGGGTTTATATGACACAAGCCTAATATTTTTAAACAAATATCTCTTGCATAAGTCTCTTTCTATTACTCTCCAGTCAGGGCTTACATGACACGACCCTAATATTATTAAACAAATAGCCTTTATATGTGTTTCTTTCTAGCGCTTTCTTTTCAGGGTTTATATGACACAAGCCTGATATTTTTAAACAAATATCTCTTGCATAAGTCTCTTTCTATTACTCTCCAGTCAGGGCTTACATGACACGACCCTAATATTATTAAACAAATAGCCTTTATATGTGTTTCTTTCTAGCGCTTTCTTTTCAGGGTTTATATGACACAAGCCTGATATTTTTAAACAAATATCTCTTGCATAAGTCTCTTTCTATTACTCTCCAGTCAGGGCTTACATGACACGACCCTAATATTATTAAACAAATAGCCTTTATATGTGTTTCTTTCTAGCGCTTTCTTTTCAGGGTTTATATGACACAAGCCTGATATTTTTAAACAAATATCTCTTGCATAAGTCTCTTTCTATTACTCTCCAGTCAGGGCTTACATGACACGACCCTAATATTATTAAACAAATAGCCTTTATATGTGTTTCTTTCTAGCGATTTCTTTTCAGGGTTTAGATGACAAAAGCCTAATATTAAACACATAATTAGATCAATAATTTGTTACAAAACCTTAAAGCCTGGCTGGTTAGTTATTGCAAAATCCGTACGGTGTGGACTAAATAGTAGGGATTGTCATCCAACAAATAAGTTAGGTTACGTCCGGCTATGCGGATTGGGTACATATACAGGCTATATAGTAAATGGGAAGACGAAGTGTTGGCATAGAAATATTCGTAAATCGTTAAAATAGCTACCCTGGTAGTCACCCCAAAAGTAAGAATATATTACCGCATTTATCACGTGGGACGAAATATAGTTGGGATGAAGTGTCTTGTTTGCACCAAAATATTCTCTTCTGTTGTTCAACGTTTGGTGATGATAAGTTCGTACAGACCTGGTAACTGTACGACACGAGTAGGTATTTAAGAACACGTAGCTTTGTGCGGGCGAAAATATTTCGCTTCAATAAGTTTTAAAGATTTTCCTAAAGTTCATGCAAGTACAAGTTTACCAAGTTGCAAAATAAATATTGTCTGGGCAATTTTAACCGATTTACTTGTCGGCGGATCTTTTGCTTTAAGAGTGTGTCTATGGTCTATGATTTTCGTCTAGTTTAAACTTTCGAGAAATCGTTTTGGTGTTTCATTGCGGGTTTATAGCCTAAATATTCTTGGCTTTTTGTTGTCCAACAAGTTCTGCATACGTTTGTGTTGAAACTGTCTAATTTTACGACTTGGCTAGTAATTTAAGGTGACGATCGCCTAGTGTGGTCGAAACGCTTTATCTCAGTAAGTTCATGTTGATCGTAACTTTACAAAGTTTCAGCTATATATTGTTTAAGCGTTTTAAACTAACTTAGCTGTCGACGGACCTTTTGCTTTTGTTGAAAATGAGTTTAATATTGTATTTTATCTTTAGACTGAGTTTAGCTTCCCATGATATTTTTATACTAGTGTCTTGAATTTGGGTTTTACACATAAATAATGTCTAAAGATATCCATATAATTTATTTTAATGTCCAAAGTTAATATTATATTGTAAACTATCAATTACAGCTAATATAGCTTTCAATTTCAAAAGACAAACTTCTTTAATTTTAGTCTTCAATAACGGTTTAAGTTTCTACTAGCATTCCCATGTAATTCTGTTGTGGTCACATCCCTTTACGGACTTTGAAAGTGAGTTTAATTTTGAACCGTCATTTGCAAATACCTTAGCTTGGGTATTTTTTATTTTAGTATATTCTAAGTACGTAAAAATGTTTACGTTCTTTGAGTAAACGAACTCATTTACTAATTAGTGTGAGTTCTCGTTAATAATTTCGGTGGTGTTGACATTCCAAGTAAACTTTTCTTTAAATAAATAAGTTTTACTAATCACGTTTGTTTATTTGAAACGCTAAAAATATAATAAAACGAGTGGAGATTTTATTGTAGAAATTAGTTTGAAATGTTACATTTAGGAACGCCATTGCGGTACTTTCAATGCACTACATAAAAATAGACATTATTATTTTTTAATTCCTTCTATTAGCTCACACTCTCCTGATATATATCTAGTACACATTTTCAATCGTTAATAAAATACGTTTTTATTCATCAAATCAAGTTTAAATACATTTCTTTTAACCTATAGTGGATGACAACTGATGTTAATACAGTTTTTCAAATATTTATATAATAATTAAATTATAAAACTTTAGGGGTTGTAGGCCGGATTCGAACTGAGTATCTTCATATTCCAAGTCTAGCGCTTTGGCACTGAGCCGACCTTCCCATAGCTAGAAGTGTACTTCTCAAAAAAGTATGTGAAATTTTTTCTTTTGCCTCCATCCGGTTGCGTTAAAACCTCCATTGTACAACCTTAAACTGTTGCCATGGTTACCACACAATATCATAAATAGTACTCTAGGGTGACTAAAATAAAAATTGTCTTTGTTAAACTCAGTAGGATTTTTGTATATTACTTGTTATAAAAATTAATTTGAACGTTTACATTTAGGAAACCCTTTGTGGCACCTTCAATATACTACGTAAAAATAAACATTATTTTTTATTTTAACGACAATGATAATTAACCAATGAGGTAGTACAGTTGCATCTTTGTCTACACTAAATGTACCGTATTTACATCACAGTTCATACAAACCTTTGGGGGTTGTGGTTTCCAGTGACGGTGAGCCAAGCCACAGAGTCTCACACAGACCAGGCAAGTAACTTTGGTTAATTTCTAGACATTTTTCCTTCTAGCTCTACCTCCAGTAGTCACTTACTCTCTTCCTTCATGACTTACCGTCTAAGCTAAATATAACTGTCGAAGCTCACCTTACGTTCAAGATATTTAAAGCTTCTATTACAGTTCTGTCTCTCAAAGAATGCGTTCACAGTAGGTCTCTGAATGAATCAAGGTGAACTATCTTAAATAAGGAACTGTAGTTGCTACATTGTTGAAAATAAAAATTAGAAACAAAACAAAATAGCTCTAAATTATTTTTACTAAATTCCTTCTATTAGCACATACTCTCCTGATATACGATCTCTTCGTATATATATATATATATATATATCTTGTACGAATTTTCAATCGTTAATAAAATACGTTTTTATTCATCTAATAGCAGTTTTTATTCATCATACGTTTTTTTCAACCTGCAGTGGATGACAATTGATATTAATACAGTTTTTTTTTCAAATATTTATTCAATAATTAAATTATAAAAATTTGGGGAGTCTAGGTCAGTTTCGAACTGAATATCTTCATGTTCCAAGTCCACCGTTTTGGCACAGTGCAAACTAACCCACAGCTAGAAATTTACTTCTCAAAGATGTATATCCATTTTTTTACCCCCATTTGGTTGTCGAAACCTCCTTTTTGCACAGCCTCAAGCTGTTGCCATGGTTACAACACAATATAATAAATAATGCTCTAGGACTAAAAATGAATGAAAAGAATAAAATAAATAAACGGTATTAAACCAACAAACAAAAATAATAGTCCACCATACATAGAAAGAAGAAAAAATTCACTTTCTAATTTTGTCACTTAATATTGTTATTCTGACATGTATACACATATTTATATTAACTATAGTTATAAAAAAAGAAACTAAAATAAACTTTTTCTTTTTTGATTTAAGTAGGAATTTGAATTTGTTTTTAAATGTATATATTACTTGTGTATCGTAATGTCAAATTTACTTACGAAACCAAATTAAAAATATCAACTATTATTATTTAATAAAACCAATTTTTAACGGTATAATACAACAGTATAATTGACAAATTTACTTTATAAATATCTTTCCGCAATTTCATTATGTATGTATCTTATAATAAGACTATTTCTGCTTGATGCATTTGATCGTGCTCCTTCGGAAAACATCGTGTATTGGATACAATTCGTGAGCTAGTCCGACCGAGCTCCAACAGCTATTGGTCTCTGAATGCTAACTCTTGCAGTGCTTTCATAACAGATTCAAGGCCTGCTCGTGTCCTGGCCTACGATAGTGGTAACACGTATAAAACCGTTACCTAGTTCCGCCCACGATATAAACAATAAACCCTTCAATCTAGATAGCCGTGCAGTTTATTTCACGAAATGCAGTTGTGAAAGTGAGCGTACAACCAGTAGTTAGTGAGTAATGAATGAGTAATATCTTGTTCTAAATTACTCAGCAGTTCGCTTTGATTGCGTTCAGATTTTAAAACGTGAAGTGTTAGATGTATTAAAACACTGTTGTATAGTAGGCGTGGGATAGGGAGAAAGTCTCAGTTGTTTAATACGCCTGTTCTCAATACTGGCCAAGGCAGATGATATTGTTCGAAGAGCTGCCTTCAGTTTAAAGGTTGTCATGGCGTCACCTTAGCCTCCAGATTGCCATAGAGAGGAGCTGTTCACAAAAACGCGAATATTAACGATTTAAGAGTAAACTCCTTCCGGAAGGAGGCACGAAAGTAAGGATATTCTGCGACGGGTATTATTAGCTTAGCTTCCCGCTACCTCGACACCAAAGTTGTCATTTTGTCACCTTAGCCTCCAGGCTGCGATAGCGAGGAACTATTCAGAAAGGCGCAAATACTGACGCTTTAAGAGTAAAATCCTTCCGGAAGGAGGCACGAAAGTAAGGATATTCTGAAACGGGTATTATTAGCTTAACTTCCCGCTACCTCGACACCAAATATGTCATGGTGTCCCCTTAGCCTCCAGGCTGCGATAGCGAGGAACTATTTAGAAAGGCGCAAATACTGACGCTTTAAGAGTAAAATCCTTCCGGAAAGAGGCACGAAAGTAAGGATATTCTGCAACGGGTATTGTTATATTAGCTTGACACCAAAGTTGTCATGGTGTCACCTTAGCCTCCAGGCTGCGATAGCAAGGAACTATTCAGAAAGGCGTAAATTTTAACAGTTTAAGAATAAAATCCTTTCAGAAAGACGAACGAAAGTAAGGATGTCTTGTAGCGGGCATTATTAGATAAATGCAACTGTTTTTGATATTTTGATGTCATGGTCACCGAAGATGGTTTAATAGACTAATGATTACGTACAGAGGAAGAAACGGGCATTATTGGTTGGATAATCATATTGGCATTGTTATTTTCAACAACACAAAGCAGACCTTAGACACCCCTGTACATCCTCATCACATAGTAAGTAGACTCTTTTGCATAGTGTTACAATTTGTGCACACCCTCAGGACCAAAAGGGCAATAAATCTCTCCCTTTATGCTAGCTATTCTTCTTTTCCTTTTCTCTGTCCCCACATATTTGGGGCTGCAAGAGAATTCTGATAAGCTCGCTGCCACTGGTGCACGACCCTTCAAAAATGATGCCATTATTATTCCATAAACTCCAAGCCAGAGGGTTTTATAGTTATGAATTTAGTCCACCTACCCTTCTCCCACTTTCTCTATCACAGGGTGTACAGGTATAAATTAAAGACCCTTGAGGATTTTTGCTTTCACCTTAATCCTGGCCGTTATCTACAACCATCTTGATATCACTCATGGAAGACAATAACCAAATTTCCAGGTCTTCGTAAAACCAAATGTTTCCAGCGAAATAGACCACATTTTATACATCTGAAAAGTATCATTTCTCGGCAAAACCGATTGTGTTAGAAAGAAAACCGAACAAGGAAATATTAATGTCCATTAAGAATCATGGAAAGACTGCAGGTACATCAGCAAAGATTGTTTGGGAATGTATGTGGCGCGCTCCTTAGTTTAACAACCCATGCAGTAAAGAGTTTCATACCAAAGGAGAAGAAGAGCTTAGTTCCAGCAAATTGTATACAATGACAAATAGACGTTCAAAAACGCCTCAAATGTATGAGAGTTTCAAATAAAAACTGTCTTCGAGTTCAAGCATACCTTTTCGTATAAGCTGTCTAAACACGATCGTATCACAGGCGGTCCATGAGGCCAGCTGCTTGTTGCACGTTCCGCTGCTTGTCACAGTTTTATATCTATTTCGCTCTATCTCAACAAAGAATGACCTGTACACGCACCGCCTTCAAGATTTACTTCACTCGCCATTATATAAAATCACATAGAATTAATGCTGCCTTAATCGTGCATTGCTCTTATTCTCAGGCCGTGTTTACAACGACAATTGCAAGTACTTGTAGCCATAACAATAAAGTTATTTTATTAACCTTTGTCCTTTTTCGTTGGGCATTGGTTTGACTTTTAAGGACATGAAAGGTAATTTGCGATAAGTATTTACAAAGGTAGACAAGCTACGTTATCTAAACTTTTAGATTTAATAAATTCGTTTGCAAGTTGAA